>JBAMNC010001420.1:0-572247 GCA_037902135.1 Cetoscarus ocellatus | reverse complement strand
TGATCTCGTTCTGGTCCAAACTATTTTGCAAGCAAGACAGGCGTCAGGATTCAGTGTCTTCCTCAAACAAGCTTGGGTTAAGGTTAAAGCTGATTGATGCCTGGGGCAAAAGATGGAGTGATGGAAGAAATGAGTGAATTGTACGAACATATACACTTTGATGGATGGATTTACTTACTTGTAATGATGAACCGAATTCTGATGGATGGATCTGAATAAATGAATTATTTTTATGGACCAGAAAGAAAGGAAGAATGGATGGATAAATGAATGAAATATATAAATATATCTGACTTAAAGGATGCATGGTTAGATGAATTTACAAATGAATGAATCGAAGAATGAAAAAAATAGATGGATAAATGAATGAACTGATGAAGGAATAAATGGATGTTTGGCTGGATGGATGGAAAGATGAATGGTTAGATAGATTTAGGAGATTCAGTGGATTTGATGGAGGGATCAGTTGATGAAAACCAACCTCTGAAATTGTAATGTTACAATGGCAGGCTATTTGATTAAAAAAAAAAAGTTAAATAAACACAGTAAATAAGGTCTGGAAAATAAAATGATCCAACCTGAAATAAGGCAATGACTTAGTAAATAACAGACTTTATGATAAAATCTCAGAGATTTAAACTTGTTCTTCAGTCATATTTTTGCAGTGTTGCTCCACGTGCACAGCCTTTTTTTATTATTTAATCATGTGCATTACTTTAAATACACATAAAGACAGAGAAATCTTATAAACATGATCTTTAAAGCAGAGGTTATACGGCCTAATTTTTACAGTTTTCTGTTTAAAAAATACTAACCACCTTTCCTGTGTTGGTAAAGCTACTTCATCTCTCAGACGTTCAAATGAAAGTCGCTTTAGGAGTGACTGACTGTCCATTTATTTTTACTTATTTTCGTTTGTACATTTTGTCCAAAACTTACAGTTTCAGGGCAGCTCTGCAGAAACACAAAGTACACGTAACAAACAAAAACTACTTGTTTAAGTGGACGTCTACAGAGGTCCCAGATGTTCCCCTGAGGGACAGAGTCCTTCACGCACATCTGAGGATCCATGTGACCTTTGACCCCTCTTAGCCCCACTTATTTCCAGCAACAACACACATAGTTTCCACATTGAGAGGCCTTGAAAGAGCCCTGCGCACTTAAGCTAAAGCAGACAGCTGCTGAGTATCTGCTTCAATCTCCAGCTGTGGAGGAAAAACATTTATTCAAGCTCTTCCACCCTGAAGCTATGAAATCAAAACTTTACATATTCTTCTGTTACAGAGATAACTCCAACCTGGACTCCTCTTAACAATGATCGGCCTATGCTTCTCTACCCTGTTCTCGGGCCACAACGTGAGAACTCTGCAAAGGCCTCACAATATGCTGATAAGACAGAGAAAGCATGTTTTCTCTCACTCACAATCGCTGATATCTGGAGGTTTGGGTACACGCAGTGGTCCTGGTTTGGAATTTTAAAGAAGGCTGCAGGGATGGCATTCAGCTGAGTCAGCTAAAAGTGCAGGTTTGGCCAGCATTTATAGTCTGCATGTCAAAAAACAATGAGAAAAAAAGATGCTTTATGCTAATAGGATTGTCCCAGTACAATGAATTTGACTTGAATATAAGTAAAATCGAACGATGTTGGTATCATTTCAAACATAACAACAGTCAGACTAGGAGACCAAAGCACCCAACATTCATTTCTTGTTTTAAATTAATAAAAATAGAGAGTAAACTTCTGAACATCATGCTTGTTGATGCTTTTTTCTAGGAAGCATTTCTAAATTGTAAAGACTGAGCAATACAAACATAACTCCAGGGTCCATGATTGATGTTGTGGTCCATCCAATTTGTAATGTAGTGAGCATGTGCAACAGGGCTGTCACCTTATACTCGATATTTGAGTTCATAACCAAATATCTGTGGTTATGAACATGGATGTTGGAAAACTGAACGATTTTGGTTTTTGGGAAAAGTGACAGACCTGATGGCTACTGACTGAGACCATAGCGCACATGAGCAAGTAGCCCCAAGCTCTCTGTTGCGCCTGGTGACAGAAACAGTGCTGTTAACAAAAATTTGCACTCTGGACCTTTCAGATCTTTCAGTTTCTTAACAAACAGTGAGACAACGCCAAAAGTTCAGTGTTTTGGTTGCAAATATTGTCTCGCAAACATTGTCTCATTTCTTCATTGATACACAGCATAAAGGAAGGGATTTTTTATTTAGATTAGACCAAGTTAGTCATAAATCTGAGTAGTCAGTGGAGGCTCAGTTGTCTAACAGATGTGTGTGCAGTAGCTATTCGTGAAGAGGCACCAGGCCTCGATAGTTTCCACCTCTACATCAGTTTCTAGTCTGAACAAAAGTTACATTTAGCAGCATTTTCAATTTGCAACGTTGCCAACGTTGTCACCAGAAACAGAAAGGTTTTTCCTTTGCGTTTTCTGAAGCGCTCCGCGTTCACATGGAGACGCAAGAACGACTGAAAACGCTGCAGTGTGCACGCCAGGCCAGTAGATGGCGATGTAGGTTTGTAGGGAAACAGTGGTGTGAGAACACACGTACGCGTTCCAGTGAAGATAAACTTTTCTTAAACAACAATGGCCAGGGGACACACAAAGACGCAGGAGTTTCTTGTCTGGACAACAAATGTGTCTGGATATTATTGTCTGGTTAACAAACCGAGCATGGTAAGCAGCACACATTGCTTGGTAGACAACCAAAGCTGTTGTTGTTGTTCCTGGGATGCACACGCAACCCTTATCTGAAAAAGTACTGCGCATGTGCATCGCATCGGTGTTTCAGGGGGAAACGCTGACTCCTGCTTAAACGGATACAAAAATGTTTTCAAAACTTTTCACTCTGGACCCCGGTTTCAAAACTTTGTGGATTCAGACACTCTGGGCATTCTCACGTAAACGGAAGGGGAAAACGCCATGAAAACTCTCCATTTTTGTTGTCGTGTAAACCAGCCTTAAACACGACCAACAGTTGGTGAAAATTTTTTGAGAAAGATGAAAACACTTCATATATATGCATCAATATGCAGATGATATTCTTTTATACTTATCAAAGAAAACAAATAAAATCTCTTCATTATAGCGAGCTTTAGGGACATAAAGACCTGAATAAGCAGGCATTTTCTGACTGATGTACATAACTTAAGTTATTGTGATGGCCACAAACATCCATGATGCATTTTGAGAACAGCACACTGAGCCTCAACAAAACAAACAAACTAGTCAGTGCAAGCTAAACCTCTTGTGAGAATTATTTCAGTTCCCTTTTGTGATTTAAAAAGATAAAGCACAAAGTAGACAAGAACCGCTGTATTTCCTCTGCATAAGAAGTAGATTTTCACACCTACAGAGCTCTTAATGGCCAGAAAAAGTCCAAATTTTCATACTTTTTGATGTACCTTGTTGAAAAGCCAGAAAATCTCTATTCTTTAAGATCAACAGTATCAATAAGCACCAAAACTTAAAAAAAATATGTCTATTTCACACAACAGATGTGCAAAAGAGCAATGAATCAAACAAAAATAGCAGTCAAAGTTCTACATACTTTTTTTAATTGTACAAAAACAATAGTGAACCATGTAAACCAAAAAGCTGACAGTGCTGAGTGTACTTTAGACGAAATGTTGGAGTTTGTCAGCAAGTCTGGTCATTGTAAGGAGGAGGCACCTAAAATTGGTAGCACTGTACTGAAATAAAAAAAAAATCAAATACCATGGCAACTCTGCCGGCAACATAATATTTCAAATAGCTAATTTCCCCCCCCCCAAAAAGATTAAACTAACAGATTGCAGACCTGCCTTTGGTGCCCAAAGTTTTCCCATTTATCATCCCTTTTAATAAAACCTGAACATATCTTATTTTTGAGTGAAACCCTGCCCTGCGTTGCATTAGACAGCTGTCAGCGGCTGATGCTGTGGTTGCAGAGGAGGAGGATCTCTGGAGCTTTACTCAGCTTCAGATCCGCAACAGATGCTGCCTGCCCAACATCCACCGCATTCCTCTGATGCCAAAGACTTAAAAGTGGGTCTGGAGATATGTCATGCGATGCTATGGGCGTGAAGCCTCAGAGCGTGGAGAGAAACATCAATAAATGGTTTATAATGAGATTTACACTGCTTTGGGTGTAGAGTTCTGTTGCAGGCACGCTCAAGTAAACTGATCCCGAGGCTTACAACACTCTGAGGGCAAGAAACGACTTGCAAAGTGTTAGATATGAGTAATATTAAATGCACCAGAAATGAATGAAGGAGCCTGAGTGGGCCTGGATGTTTTAGGTGGAAGATTTTAGCCTAATTCTTTTCAAGCCCTCATCCAAAAAACTCTCTGTAGTGTTCATGTGAGATTTTAAGCTGCCAGACAACAGACATCACACATTTTCTGGGATAACAGGCCTCATGGGAATACCTGAATCCTGGCACCTGAGTGGTGGATAAGTGAGAGCTATTTTGGGAATCCGAGTGTTTCTACAACAGTCCGTTTGTCAGTGCACAACAAGGCTGCTAGTTTGAACTGTTAACATCTAATAAAGTGTCTCTGAAAGCCATGTGATAGTTCATAGTCACTAAAATATGCATATTTGCATTTTGTTTTAACAGCTCTTTGCACAGATTTGTTCACATTTCATGATAAACTTTATCCAAGCCACACATTATGCACTCAGAAGGATGTTTTACAGCCAAATCCACTCATCTTATACCGCCCCATGACTGGAAAATGATTTGGTTTGCTCATAAAACATGTTTTCTTTCACTTTTCAAAATAAACAGCTGTGTTGTGTAACTGGCCTTCACACTGAAGAAAGGACACTGTAATATCAATTTGTCTGAATAACCCGATGATAAAAGTATAAAATCAGAGAGAAGTACAGAAATCCATGAGCATTAAACTGACAGCTTTTCATAATGTTTGAAACCTTAATTTTTTTCTGATACTGACAGTTTTTGGGGCTGCACGAGAAGCTGAGAAGAGCCTAATGTGGACCTGGGGCCTCCAGTTGATAATCACTGGTCCATGGTATTGAACACAAGCAAAACTACAGATCTCCAGTATTAAATTTAACCAAAAGCTGCAAAAGAGGAGAAAGAACATAAAAAATACTGGCAATGATGTAGGTCCATTTAGCTGTTTGGTCATTTGGTCAAGAAAAGTTTTCTTAAGAGAAAATGTTTGGTTTTTTTGGGTTGTAAGTGATGCCAGTGTCTTAGATTATGGATATTGTACAATCTTCATCTTTGTTTTTTATACTTTTGCAGACATTACTAAGGAGTTTTGCTTGCAATTTGTAGTAGTTCAAAATGAGAAACTATATGGATACCTCTAACTTCTAAAGTATATTAGTTGTTGTGGTATTGAAACCATTATTGATGTCATATGGTGTCTATCAAGCAAGGATTTGATTTAAATTCAATTAAAAAAAAGATTAAAATCATCCATGTTGAGGATCAGTTGCTGCTATTTTTCCCTCCCCTTTGGAAACACTCAGAATTGAGGGGGCGGGGATACAACAGGAGGCTACGATAACGACCTCTGCGCTGATTGGTTGCCCAAACAATGTCTGATGGCAGGGTTCCCACTCTTTTCTAGAAAACACACACACACTTTGAAATGTGTTTTTCTACACTTGTACCTTGCATTTTTGCACATTTACCCAGATTGCAAAGTTTATGCTTCTCCCACCCCAGAGGTCTGATTTACAAGATGTGCAGTCTATATACATTGTCGGAAATTATGACAAAATGATCATATATAATTGCGCAATGACACCCACAGATAACCAACTCAAGTTACGATATTGGTGAGGACGATTCTCAAGTTAATCTAGCCTTCTAAAAAACAAGATTGAAGGTTGATGACCAATATCGCTAGCTAGCTCTACCATATCATAATGAACTTAAAATGTATTTATTTCTAACTCTCGGGCATGAACATTGTCTGCTAGCTATCTTTTTAGTCTGGCTTTTATGTAGTGTCTTACTATTATAAAGTTATGGTTTATACTTATTTTTTATTATTTCTTTTTGTCACCACTGTTTTGAGTTTTTATATCTTATTATTTTATCTACTCATATTTTTTTAAGTGTGCATTAGTTACCAAGTACATTTCTACTTCATTTCCTAGGTTTGATTTTTGTTCACTAACAAGGTAGAAGGAAGATAAATAATTTTGACAATTCAAGCTTTTCCAGGACATTTGACTTTTTTCTTCATTTTCCATATGTTTTCCATGACCGGAAAATTGGTCAATCATTTTCCAGGTTTTCCAGGACGCGTGGGAAACCTGGATGGGGAGGTTATTGTCTCCAAAGAGGCACAGCGCATTTCTCCATGGCCTAAGTGTTTAGTAAAGGAGTCATGTTCTTCTGCCCCTCAAGCCCCTTCCAACAATATTACTAGTAAAGGACAAGGGAACTTTAATATTCATCTGAATCGTCATAGTCAGGAAAATCTGGTATTGTGGCAACCCTACACAGGAGAATGCTAATTAGCACAGCTGATGAATTTCAATTACTTGCTTTTGTAGCATTACATCAATGCAGCAGTCTTCCCTTGGGCTCAAAGTGGAGAATATTCTGATTTTGTTACACGTCATCTGCTGCATACAGATTAAATGTCAGGGTAACTTTGTTTATAATCCCATGCACCAGATTGAAGCAGCTTGATACTGACCTCATGAAGCTGATGGGATCTGCAATTACATCATCATATTTTTGTCATTGTCATCTTATATAACAGCTCTTGTCCCAGCTGTACATCGCTGTGACATCTTGAATGAATGAATGATAAGTTTATTTCAAACATATAACAAAAGGCAAAATGAAAGTACAGATGGAAAAAAAAAATAGTACTTGGATAAATGCTAATAACCAATTATTTATTAGCTTCCCAGTCAATATAAATACAAACAGTTTTTAAGTCTAATTTTATCTATGTCTGAAAAAGCCAGACTTAGTCATTTAACAGATGTTAGATTGAATTAAAAGAACTTATGACTCTCTTATGGTTTGAGAAGCATTTTAAAGGGACACACCAACATTTTTTGTTGTTTTCATGTCTTGCCTCACTCCCAAGTCCATGACAAGCAGGTAGACACCATTCTTTCAACTGTGCGTGCAGTAACAAGGAAAAGACGGTCAAAGCTCACCCACCGCTAGCTAGCTTGGCTCAAACACTGGGAGTCAATGGGTAGCGTTAGCCTGCCTCTGTCTACAGTCATCAGATGAACTCTTCAGCCGCTCGATTCAGACTTTCGAATAACCCCTTTCATACATGCAGAATAACCCTCAACATTTTTCTGAATATACCTAGGTAAGCTGCATGTATTAACACAAACAGCTAGGTTTTTCACCCTAATTTTTCCCAGGGGTTACCCTGATGCCCCGTTATAGGGGCCAGAAAAGGGTTGGAAATTTCAATGTCGCATGTGTGAAAAGTGCTACAGTAACAGCATCACTGAGGGCCTCAGAATAATTCTGTTCAACCCGTCCATCCAGCTTTGAGACCACCTATCCCTTTTGAGGTCATGAGGGCTGAAGCAGGTCCTTCTAACTGTCATTGAGCGAGAGGCGAGGCACACCATGAACTGGCCACTAGCAAATCACAGGGCTGACACACTGAGACAGACAACCACTCATGCTCACACTCAAGGATAAGGCCACCAGTAAACCTGATGATCATGTCTTTGGTTTGTGGGAGGAAACCAAAGTGCCCAGAGAAAACCCAGGCATGAGCAGGGAGAACAGGCAAACACCACACAGAAAGGCCCCCGACCAACTCAGGGAAAAGGTAGCCCAGGTGTTTTCTTGGGAATATCAGGGAATATCAGTTGCACAAATAGGTTGACAATGATTGGTCATGTGGGTGAAACTGGTGAGAAGCAAAAATTTTAGCCATGAAAATGCTCAAGCAGGTTTGCACCATTTAGGGAGAAGTTCCACACAACTTTACAAGGGTTGCCTTAGGTTATGTTTTTGCCAGTATGTATCTGTCTGTATGTTAGAGAGATAACTGTAAAACTTATGGATGGATTTAGATTAAAAATTCAGGGAACGTTAGTCATAACATAATAAGGAAGTAACAAAGTTTTGGTGGTGATCTGAATCTGGATGTAGATCAGGGGATTTTTTTCAAGGACTTGTTAACAGTGCGAGTATAAAGACAAATGCTGTCAAATACAGGCTGGCCGATTACCAGAACACTGTAAAAAATCCATAACAGAGAAAAGTCCTGACGAGGTGCAAACTCAGGGGCCTCCATTTTCGGCCTAAAACAGAGAGTTTTCATCGTGTTTTCGCCTCCTGTTTACATGAGAACGGTGCCTGGAGTGCCTGAATCCGCAAACTTTTGAAACCAGGGTCCAGAGTGGAAGGTTTTGAAAACGGATTAGTTTCAGCTCCATTTAGACGAGATACAGAGCGTTTCAGGGTGAAACACTGATGTCACCGCATGCGCAGTACTCTTTCATATGAAGGCTGTGCACGCATACCAGGAACAACAACAGCTTTGGCCGTCTACTGAGCAACATGTATGCTGTTTACTGTGCTCGGTTTGTTATCCAGACAGATTTGTTGTCCAGACAAGAAACTCCTGCGTCTTCGTGCGTCCACTCACAATTGTTGTTTGTGAAAAGTTTGTCTTCTTCGTACGTGTGTTGTAACACCACTGACCACTGTTTCTTAACACACCTACATCGCCATCTACTGGACTGGCATGCACGCTACAGCATTTTCAGTCGTTCTTCTGTCTCCATGTGAACGTGGATTGCTTTTGAAAACGCAAAGGAAAAACCTTTCCGTTTCTGGTGAAAATGTCTCCATGTAAACGTGGCCTCAGTGACCACAAGTTAGCGATAAAGATGGTCATCATAAGAAGAGCTGGCTCCCAGAGAAGGACAGACTCTGCCTCCATTCTGACACTCAACAAGTAGAGAGGCAGAGCTCCACTTCCTCACATCCTGCCCTTAGTATCAGGCTGCAAGGGAGGAATACTTTCCCCAAATAACACACTCTCACCCAGAGTTTGAATGTACAACTGATATTCAGAAAATCCTATTTTTACTGGGAGAAAAGCAAAACTGTGAGATTCCTGAAGCAAATATATCAAAGTGTCTAAGGACCTGAGGACAACCAGTGGAATCTGTATACACAGTTACTCCAGTAGTGCTGAGATCAAACTGTAGCATGTGGCAGGCTAGTCTTTTTAGCAGCATCTGCCACTCTGTTAGTGAATGTCACATCCTTAGGCGGTACCTGCCACTCTTTCAGCAGTACCTGCCACTTACCTGCCATTCTTTTAGCCACAACTACAACTCTTCTAGTAGCATGTCACTTCCTTTAGCAGCTGTGTGCCACATTTGTTAACCTGTTAACCCTACTTTCTTTAACAGTTGAGTACAGCTGTATGAAATCTGAGAACTGCATCCCATTTTTTGTGTATATTATGAGGCCCCCCCCCACCATTTTTTTGTAATTTGATAGACAGATCCTTACCAATGATCCAACCCTCGCCAATGTGTTGACTGCAACAAGTAAACCATTTTAAGTCATATAAGTATGTCCTCAAGGTGAGTCTCTGTACAATTTTATATGGGATAATGTGTGCTTATACTTTCTTTTTAACAGACAAGTAAGGTTTTTTTGGCTCATACCTCCGTAAGATCAGCTGAAAAAAGACACGTCCCACTACCATCTGATGACACTTCTGACGAAGGCGGAAGAGCTCCGTTGAAACATGTAAAGGTATGAGCCAAAAAACCTTACTTGTCTGTTAAAAAGAAAGTATAAGCATATTATCAACGTGGACATAATGAATTTCCTCGGACTAATAATGGGATAATGTGTTTTTTGTGATGTGGCAAACCATGTTAGCTGTGATTACAATAACTACCAGGAAAAGAGCTCTTAAAATACAGGGGAAAAACGGCATGCAGTTCACATTTGCATGAACAAATGTGGAAGACTGCTATTATTATGCATATACATGCACATGATTTCATCTAAGTACATATTGCAATATCACATTTTCAAGTGGCATGCCACCAGGCCAGGTGGAAAATACCTCTAGGAGAGCTGACATGCTGCTAAATGAGTGGCAGATACCGTTAAAGAAGCAACATACCGATAAAAGAGTGGCAGCTGAAAGAGGCATCTTTCCAATCAAAGGAGTGACAGGTGCCTGTGGCCTACCACAAATCTCCTATCAGCCTGCTGATGCCATGTTAAGATCTCGCTGTCACTCTATTTCGTTACAACTTCAGATTTCCTGATTTATTTCAGATACATTGTAACACCCCATGTCAGTCAGGGCCCTTCTGTGTGAAGTTTGCATGTTCTCCCCGTGCATACATGGGTTCTCTCAAGGCACTCCTGCTCCCTCCCACAGACCAACATGCTCATTAGGTTAACTGGTGACTAACTTGTCTCTTGGTATGGGTGAGAGTATGAATGGTTGTCTGTCTCTCTATGTGGCCCTGCGATAGGCTGGCGACTGGTCTAGGGTGTACTCTGCATCTCGCCCACTGTCAGCTGGGATAGGTCCTAGACCAGAGGTGGGAAACTTTGATTACCAAGAGGGCCACATAATTTTTTTTCAGTGCCTGAGGGCAACACTGCTACTTATTATCAACAAAAAATATATATATATTTTAACTCAAACACAACTAAAAATGTAAAATTTAATACACAGGACACATAACTAAAGGCAATTCAAGCCTCTTTTAAATGTGATAAAAGAATGAATGTTTACCCATTTCAAAAGCACAAATATATTACCCTTACAATTTTTCCAAATATAGTTATAACAAATACTATATACTATATTAAAGCACCTCATAAAAGATATTTAGATCATAGCAAAGTAAGTTCTTTAATGAAACAAAGCATGTCAGAGCAGTTTTTATGTTTTCTACATATTTCCAATTTGTTTTTTTGTTTGTTTTTGTTTTGGAAATGACTGGTGGGCTGCATTGAGTGAAGCTGAGGGCCGAATGTAGTCCCCAGGCCACCAGTTGCCCACCCCTGTTCTAAACCCATGAGAGGGATAAGCAGTACAGATAATGTATGAATAGAAGTATGTTTTTAAACATAAACTTTACATCCTACATCAACTAGCACACTATTACTATGTTTTATCAGTATAAGTAACTATTTCCCTTTTATTTTCAAGATGTTTTTTAAATTTTGATTTTATTTGTATTTTTATGATGTGATGTGGCAAAAATTACCCAAATCCATGACATTAAATCTCTGAATTGAGCCATGATTTGTGAGAGAGATAACTACCCAGGTTGGCAATACTACCCTGAAGCAGAAGCTTTTTTTTTTTTTATTATCAAACAAAATTACACCAAACTCCTGGCATTGTCTAAATTGCACACACAAGTACCCAAATGTTGCCATCATATCTTTTTGGATTTTAGACATTATACAACATGCCTTAATCTCTGAGAGTATTTTAGAGGTGGGATTAACCCATTAAAATTTACATGGAGGGAAGTAACAGTATATCCAGGCCCCTTGGACCATGAGACCCCAGCCCATTGCCCACCTCTGCCTTAAAGTCAACCCTTCAATGGATGACAGGTCAGACAGATGCTTCTCGGCCCATCCTCATTTAATCCCCTGACAAAGACATGTTGTATTTGTTTTTTTTTACCTTCACAAATCCACGTCCTTCTTCTGTGATCTCCCTCTTCCTGTCTTCTTCAGTCTTCCCCTGGAATTAGGGAGTAAAAAAACGAGTTATTCCAGCGTGGACCGAGCCTCCTTCATCCTCACTCCATCCATCAAAGTGTGCTGAGGCTTTTACTGCTGAAGTTAAATCAAAGCAGTGAAGTGCAGCGGGCTGGGAGGATGGCGGAGGCGGCGGGGCAGACGCTCACTGTTGTCAAAGAAGAAGAAGAAAGCAGCAGCAGCATGACAGCAGGGAGGAGAGGAAAAGTAAAGCTCCTGAAGTGTCCCAGCCCTTTGTCGCTTCTTCACTTCCTCACTACCAAACTTAACATCAACCCCCACACAACAACATGGCCGACCCTGCCTGCGGGACCAGAGCCGCACACAGCTGGAGACACGGATCCGTCCGATGGGCAGCCAACCCGGGGAGGAAGAGACGGTCACAGGAGACGAAGAAGCGGTGTGTTAAAGAAGATTAAAAAGCAGGATAACAAAGCTGGAGAGGAGGAAGAGGAGCGGTGAGGAGGAGGGTTTCATGTGGGGAAAAAAGGAGGTCTTAAAGCGTCCTCAATTTGTACCGTTTAATCACTGCGCGGGTCTCTGACTCCCTCTGCCGGTGGAGTGGTGGTACTGCAGCCGCACATCTGCAGCTGCGAGGGCCACCAGCGGGTCTCAAATGGGGCGGTGGGGGTGCACAATAGGGGGTAAAATTTGGAAGATTCATAGGGACCATGACTGATAGGGGTCCTTATTTTTTATTTTTATTTTACTTTATTTATTTTGCACAATTATGAATTACACAAAAATCAAAGATAACAAATGTGGCACAGGGACAGACAAAAACCTCCACCTAAAGTATATTAAAGTTACACAATATTACATGCACATATAACGTGCAAAGAAAGAAAAGAAAACCCAAAAACAAACAAACAAACAAAAAAAACAAGTTACTCAGAAGTTATGACAATATAGTAACGAAATGCATACAACATTTTAAAAAAGAAGAAAAAATTAAAAGATTAATAGAAAATGTGAATGGTGTGTATGATCGTGTGTGAGTTCAATGATTGTATTGCCAATGGCTCCAGAGATAATGACTACATAAAAAAAAAAAAAAAAAACTAGAAAAGCACTCAGAGAGCGCAGACCTCCGCCAAGCAGCTTCAGTCCACTTTGGCGAAAATGGTCCTATCTCGCAATGTTAAAGAATCCCTTAAAAAATTTCTGGATCCGGATGGTGATCCGGATCAGTCCCAAATCTAATCATTTCTTCCTTATTCCATTCCACACATTTCCTGAAAATTTCATCCAAATCCGCCCATAACATTTCAAGTTATCTTGAACATAAACAGACAAACAGACAAACAAACTAACCAACGCTGGCAAAAACAACCTCCTTGGCGGAGGTAATTAAAAAGTGTACACATAATAATAATAACTTTATTTGGATAGCACTTTTAAAAACAGAGGTTTACAAAGCGCTGTGACAAACAGACAAGAACATACAGACAGCAATTACAAGAGCTTCAGCACCAAAACAAATAAAAACAAAAAACTAAACAAAAAGCCCACTTTAAATCAAGGCACTGTTACAGAAAAACAAGTCTTAAGAACCCAGACAATACAAGAACCATGCAATGTAAAATGAGACAATGAGGACCAAAATAAAAGCTAAAAAACATAACACCAGTAAGAAAAAGTAAAAAGGTTGTGAAAAAATGTAAAAAGGGTGTGAAAAGGACGATATTAGTAATGACAATGAAATAATAATAATATTAGCAATGATAGAATAAAACAACAGACATAACTGACATGAAAGAGAGAAACTATTTCAAAACTGTAATTAAATGATCCTTTAAACATCTTTCATAACAAGTTGTTGAGGAACATTTCTTTAGCAGGTGAGAAAAGCTATTCCATGATTTGCTACCTCTATATCTGAATGAAAATTGATCTCGGTGAGTAAGAATTTTGGGAGGATGAGGACCGGAAGAATGACAGGTAGAGTAAAAATAAACCTGTGAGTTTTCTTTGAAATACATCTTAAACTGTTCAGGAATATTTCCCTCACTTGAAAGTATCTTGTAAATAAAAACACATATTTGAAAAATATTAATGTCATAAATTGTAAGAATTTTCAGTCTCTTCATTAGAGGAACTGATGATGTAGGTGACTCTGACCGGGTTGCAATCCTAACAAAACATTAGAAGAAAGAATATTCTATTATCAGTACTTTTTATATATCAATTTATTAACTTGTTATTATAGACCAGATTACCAGATAAAGATTCTTTGCTCTTCTCTTTCTTGATTTTGGTTTAAACATTTTTTTGTTGTTGAGAAATTCACATATAACTCAAATACATGGTTACTATTATTATTATTATTGACTAATTTTCTTTTTATTCTTCTGCTTCTGGGGGAACCTTTATTCTCTTTTGTTATCGGTTTTATAATTAATCTTTTATTTTGTTTCTCATAGTCTCACTTATGTTTCTGGGCACTTGTATTGTCTGGGTTCTTTTGAGTCTGTGTGAACAGGTTCTTATCTTAAGGAGACTGTGGGGGCCCGGGGAGGGGGCATGTTGGATCGGGGCTCAGGAGCTAGATATGGTTTGGGGAATATGAAGGCCATTTGATTGTGGGGCTGGAGGATTTGGGAATTGCACGCACATTTGGTGGCTTGCACCTTCCTTGGGGTGCCCTGGGGGTGAGTGGTCCTATGCACATTAGTGGGTTTTTTTGTGTGTTTTTGGCCCTATGGATTGGGGGCCTTTTGTGTTTTTGGTTGTTCGTTTCTGCTTTTTGGGAGTTAGGTTCTCCTCACTTTCCTTGGGTTGTTTCACTTTCATGTGCACTGTTGGTCTGAGTAACAGTAGAAGTTCTCCTGCTCTCTCTTACTTAGGTTCTTATTGTGCCTGGGTTTACTATGCCAATTATTAATGAATGGTGCTTTTTTTCTGATTAGTTCTTTTTGTGCTTTTACTCATGCTTTGCTGACTGTATGTTCCTGTCTGCTTTTCAAAGCACTCCAATAACATTTCTTTAACTGCTATACAAATAAAGTTATTTTTGTTATTTGTATTGTTATTTCCCATTTTTAAAAAATGAAAAAACAAATAAACAGAAAAAAAGAAGAAAAACCCCATCCCACCCCAACCCTATTAGAACTAAGAACAAATTCATTTATGTATAAAATACGATGCAAGAGAGTTGAAAAGTGAGGTACCACTTGGCTATGCATGTTAGCCTTACACAGATGCATGTTCATACGGCAGTACAATATGCAAGGTAAATTATTATCAGAGATTGTCTGGAATTTGAAGGGTGCACATGAGAACATCCTGGGAGTAATGCAATGGAGAAAACATGGCAGCCAGACCATTTCACATCTAAACCCCTCCATTCACACCACTGAGGTGAGAACAAGGGTGGAGCACTAAATATTAAGTCACAGGTATTTAAATAAATGAATTCAAAGAAAAACAAGGGTAAAAAAATAGGAGGAGGAAAAGAAAAGGATAAAAATAATAAAATAGATAATAAAAATAAGAGAATAAAGTCATAAAGTTACAGGAATAATCTCATAAAGTTAGAATAATAATCTCATAAAGTTAGGAGACTAATCTCATAAAGTTATGAGAATAAAGTCATAAAGTTAGGAGAATAAAGTCATAAATCTATTTAAATTAAACTAGAAAACAAACTTTATTCTGAAAGGTTGTACCAGAAGAGCGTACATTTCCTTTTCCATTAAGGAGACAATTTCCTCTAAGTCGTGTGGTACTTTCTTGGGAAAAGCCCCAGTTTCTTGCAGTATCTTTTCAGGGTCCTAATATTTATGATAATGTGATGCTGATGTGCCAAAAGAAGAAGTATTTACTTGTTTGTGAAACCTATGCTAAAGTATAACTTCACTAGATGCTTGACGTTCCTCATTTTTGTACTGGCGACTGCTGCTCCTCTGATAGCCTCTACAGACTAAAATAAGTTTATTCTCATAAATTTCTGGCTTTTTTCTCTTAACCTTATGACTTTATTCCCGTAACTTTATGACTTTTTTCTCTTGTAACTTTTCAACTTTTATTCTCGGAACTTTTCAACTTTATTCTCGTAACTTTAGACTTTTTTCTCGTAATTACTTTATTCTCGTAGCTTTATGAGAATATTCTCTCAACTTTTCGACTTTATTCTCATAATTTTTCGACTTTATTCTCATAGCTTTATGAGACTATTTACGTAACTTTTAGACTTTATTCTCGTAGCTTTATGAGATTATCTCATAACTTTTCAACTTCATTCTTATAACTTTTTGACTTTATTCTCGTAACTTTATGACTTCATTCACGCAACTTTACTTTTATTAATTAAACATACTTTTTTTTTAACGTGGCCTTAATCCTCCATGGTAGGCATATACTTTGTATATCATGCAGCAAGTGAATATTTTGTCCTCAGAGTTGATTTTTTACAAGCAGGTAAATGGGCAAGCATAAGAATTGGAGCATGCATGGCCAAATTGTGATGGCTAGACGACTGGGTCAGAGCATCTCCAAAGCTGCAGCTCTTGTGGGGTGTTCCTGGTCTGCTGTAGTCAGTATCTATCAAAGTGGTCCAGTAAAGGAACAGTGGTGAACTGGCAACACGGTCATGGGTGGCCAAGGCTCATTGTTACATGTGGGAAATGAAGGCTGCCCCGTGTGGTCCAGTCCACAAAACGAGCTACTGTTGCTCACATTGCTGAAGAAGTTAATGCTGATCCTGACAGAGGTGTCAGAACACTCAGTGCATTGCAGTTTGTTGTGTATTAGGCTGTTTTAGCCACAGACTAGTCAGGAGGTCACGTGGTCATAATGTTCTGCCTGATCGATGTATCTTAACCCAGTGGCCTTGGAAATTTGTTCAGCCATATGTCTTCAATACAACTTAACATGAGCGACACAGTGGTATAGCTGATTGTGCACGTGCCTCACAGCAAGAAGGTCATCTGTTCGATCTCCATGTCGGTCAGGGCCTCTCTGTGTGGAAATTGCATGTTCTTCCCGTGCATGCGTGGGTTCTCTGCATGCACTCCAGCTTCCTCCCACAGACCAAAAACATTCTCGTTAGGTTGATTTGTGACTCCAAATTGCCCTTAGGTATAAGTGTGAGAGTGAATGGTTGTCTGTCTCTCTATGTAGCCCTGTGATTGGCAGGCAATTGGTTCACGCCCATTGTCAGCTGGGATAGGCTCCAGCCCCCTACGACCTGGAAACAGATAAGCAGTATAAATCAGTGATTCTCCACTGACCCAAAAGTGGGTCGCGAGCCTTTGCTTGGGCAAAAAAAAATGTTCTGAAAAAAGTCATGTGCTTTTATTTTGAAGGTGCAGTCTTTTCAAACTTCTTACAACAGGTGGTGATAATACTCTGTAATGCTAAATGACACACATTTCAATCAAAGGGTGTTTGTTATACGTTCAATAAGTAGGTACTCAGCTTAAACTACATATTTTAATATTTTTTGAAATTCCTTCTCAGTTAGACTTTTTTATATCATGTTTGTCCATTAAAGCGCTGTGAAATCTGTTAAAAAAAGGCTGAAGTTACCGAAGTGTTTTGTGTTGTGACGGCCAATGGCTTATTTAGTGCTACTGATTGATATTATTACTCAAGACCTTGTGTCCCTTAAGATGCTTTTTTTTTTGTTTTAATTAAAATGCAGCTAATTGAGTGTATAATGGAGTATTTCCCTCTCTAGCATCACCACATGCAGGTCATTTTGGTTTCTCACTAAACTTTTATTTTGTTGGCACACTGTGATATTCTGTACTTTCCCAAGTTCAAAGCGCAGCATCTTTTTATTAAATAAATTTGCGAAGTGGAAAATCTTCATTGATTTGGGTCGCAGCTTTAAATTAGGGGTGATGGTGGGTCCTGAAGCCAGACTAGTTGAGAACCACTGGTATAGATAATGGATAGACGGACAACTTAACGCTAACCAATTAATTAGTTTAAGATTATCTTCAAATATAAATGTTGGATCACTTTGTAAACAAATATTTATTGGCAACTCAGTTGTTACCTCTGCAAAGGAGGTTATGTTTTTACTGGCATATGTTTGTTTGTTTGAAGATTATGCAAGAACTACTGAATGGATTTTGCTGAATTTTTCAGGAGATGTTGGTAATGGCCTTGCTTTAAAATGATTTTGGTGCTGATCCAGCTAACCGCCATTAGCCAATGATAGTTTTTTCTCAATAACTGTCTAACTAATAATGATATCAACATGATTCTGAGTGCTAGGTGTGGGTTTTTGGGTCAATGAATCATATTATGATGGCAACTTTATCATGGAATATGTGAGCTAACTTGATGGAGGTTTGCGCTCTTTGAGTGCTTTCTAGTTTGCCATATTTCTGTAGGCATTTGGGGATAAATGTGAGTAATGTGTGAAACAGACTAATATGATACTTTAACAGGCATTAAAGAGGCTATTTACCATGAATATTAACACAGTGTGTCTTGAGATTTTGGCTTGGTTTTAGATGTATCTTGGGCAAAAATTAGTTAAAAACAACAGTCTTAACCCTTTGAATAAAGGAAGTCCCCAAGTACTGATACATTCTTCTTTTCACTACCATATGAGTAATGCGTTCACCCACTCATTCATGCAAACTCATCTCACAAATTAGATTCAAAGAGGCTCTTTCTGTCAACAGCCGGCTCGTAAAGTCAGATTATTAAAATTCTTGAGTCATGAGACCGTAACCTCAATAAAACTCTCCAAACATGGCGTGTCAACACCGACAGGGGTTAAACAAAGCTAACGGCGCTTAAATTAGAGTGAGTCATATGTTGTTCAGTGTGATAAAGTTCAGTTACACACTGTATGATGAAGAAATAATTACTCACAGCGCTCTTTCCAAATCAAAGATATTAAACATCAGGAGGAAGCTACTGTTTGAAGACAAATCCAATTAAACAGAAGCTTATTGTCTTTTATTAAACTGTACATAAAGTGCCTTATGTTGGAGGACTGTAAGGGAAAGCTACTGTGTATGGATTTTATGTCATTTGTTTTAGTTTTTCAGACATTTAAAATAACTGAAATGAAGTGAGAAGAGCAACTCAACACTTAAATCCACTGTAACAGGAGTTTAAGACATTTATCTCTCTTGGCACCGAGTTTATTAAAATTCCACTTTGGTCGTTACACCTGTGGCACTTAAAGTAAATTATGTAGTGACTCAGGTATCAAATGATAACTGAACACATATTCTTATCAAGTTTATGTTCTCAGCTCTGTAATTTAGTGATTAAAAAGTGATATCATGGTCACATCCGAATAAATCTTCCTGAAACGTGACTAAATGGCTGTTTACTGGGGTGATTCATTACAACATTAAACAGTCATTACATCCTGATTGCCTTGTTCTTGTCTAAATTGTTTCCTTTATCAAAGGTCAAAATGTCAAAAAGGGTGACACGCTCTTTTAGAGGTCTTATTTATGAAGGTTTTTATTATATTAAAAGAAACCTGACCTCTCATTCGGAGCATTTTTATCTTAATGAAAGACTTCTCTGTTAGATCCCGGGGTTGTCTGAGAAAGTAAAGCAGGTTTTCAAAATAAAACAGGGTCCCCGCGCTTGAATTGTCCTGGAAAATTATTTATCGTCCCTCTACCTTGTTTGTGAACAAAATCAAACAAAGGAAATGAAGTAACAATGTACTTGGGAACAAACGTACACTTAGCCATAAAATATGAGTAGAAAAAAGTAATGCAAGTTGAGGAATAAAATATAAAAACTCAAAACGATGTTGACAAAAAGAAATAATAAAAAAGGCAAAATAAAATTTAGGCTACTTAAACAGTAAATCAACAATATATATTTTTTAAAAATCAGCGTAAATAAAGATAAAAAAAACTGTATAAAAATGGTGAAAACGTCCTGGAAAATGATTTCAGGAAAAGAGTTTGAACCCCGTGAAAGCATTATTCACTTCAAAGTAGGTTGGAGTTGGTTGAAGCCAACTAATTATTCAAAATATGCCCTTTCATTTCATAACAGGGAAACGTAAACCTCTATAGTGGATTTTTAAAATAAAGACCTTTAAATTACAAGACTCATATCTCGGAAGTAGATTGGACTTTCAGAATAAAAGCCTACAATAGTTAAAATTTAGTTTATTTTTCTCTCTTGAAGACTGAATAAAAAAAAACACCTCAAACAAATAAAAACAAAGACAAAAAAAAACAAAACAAATTATTTTAAATCATATAATGGACTTTCAAAATAATTGTCACAAGTATTTGAGATTTACATTCTTAGAATCTCATAAGTAGCTCAAATTTTTCAAAATAAAAGTCTTATCCCGAACAGCTTAAGGTTAGTTGAATTTTTTAGAAGGACTTACTTTTTTTTTTTTATGCCTTTTCAATGGTTCACTCTGATTTCTCTACTCTGACTTCCTCAGTACTTCTCTATCTTGTTATCTCCTCATTTTTGTACTACCAACACTAATTCTGGTCTTTTTTGGAGATCTTCAGAGACGAACTCAATATCTCATCGTATCTAATCTTGTACCTTCATTATTAAAAAATCTTCTCCATTGGCTTGGTTAATTTCTAGATATTTTTATAACCTTTTCCTGTTTCTTCACTTTTTTGTACAGCACTTTGATCACAAAAGGTGCTGCACATGAATAGAGTTACAGAATTAATATAATCATAAAGGCATAAATGAGATGACTATGGTTGGTTACATTCTGTCCTAATTTAGATAATGTGTTTGAAATAATGTCAGTATGAACAGATAGTGTTTCTTCAGCCTTAAAAATGCTTTTCTTGATACAGCTCAGTGTATTTTCTTTGAATAACCACTTGGGTGCAGTCCTCGCTCAGAGTAAAGGTAGTATCTGTATTCCAGTCGACTTCTCCAGAGATTTTTCATCCTCATCCGTCTTCAGAATTCAAACTCGTGTTTCTTTGCTCTGAGCAAATGGGCTCATGACGTCAGAGGGCGAGGGAGCATCGACCGCTCTGAATCACCCACTAAACATTCAACACATGGTCCTGGATGCAGTGTGGACACATCTGACTGTTGATGAATAACATCCAGGGCTGGGGTGAGAACCATGGGAGCATGATGATGAGAAAACTTTACATTCATATTTCAACTAAAAACAACAAACAGGAGTCACACTTGTGTTGTTAGTGATTTTCAGTTTTCCACACCATAGACCCTCACTTAGAAGTAGTCTCTACATGGACCAGTTCTTACAAAGTCTGTTGGATTCCTGGTGCATTAACATAGCAAATAGAAAAACATAAAGCTTATCGTTATTTTACTTTACGTTACTCAAGTGACAATCATTTCCCAAAGTCACAACTGAGCCCACTGAGCTTTGGAATGGACACACCAGAAAGGTGCCTGAACAGTATTGTGTATTTATTTTATCTTCTATTTTGAACATATCAAATGTTTTCATGACTTTCAAAGCAGATTCAGTTTAAATTGTTATCTCATTAATCATTCAGTCAATTCATAATGTTTTTCTGTTAAAAGTCCAACATTTTACTCCTTTTTCAACAAATTTACACTGGTCCAAGATGTCTCCAGATTTTTTTAAATGTTTTTTTTTTGGCCTTGAAACCAGTCAGACATTGGATTTTGGCAAGCCTATTAACCCCCCTGCTCAGAACAGGCTGCTTTAGTGTAAATTATTCTGAGATGTTTCTGACCCAGCCCCACTAAAAAGTCAATGGGTCCTATTTTGGTGGCATAAAGTACGTCATCCAAATGCACGTGGTGCACAGTGATTTGGGGCATGTCGGCCTTTATTTTGATATTTTTAAGAACGCAAATTCTTGCCGCAAAGCCAGACATAGGGCACAAAGTAGACAGATTATGTGTCTTGATTATATATAGGTACGTTTTGGGCATAATATGGTTCATTAGAGTGTCAGTTTTCATTTCCTTTAAATCAGTGCTTGCCAGGCAGCTGGTTCGTTGCTTTTCACAAGGTGGAATTTATTGTTTGGTCTGAATTTCATTCATATCATTTAATTCCTCTCCTTTTTATTGTGCCACAAAACTCACATACAGAATATTTTATTAAATTTGTTAATGCTTAGATTAAAGTACTTTCTTCACTGAAGCTTCTCGGAGCTTAAACAATGACCAAAAGAAGATTCAGAGGAGAACTTCATTAACTATTAAAATCTCCACTTAAATCCAACCAGATCAGGCAGATGTATGTTTACAATGGACTTGTTTACTGTTCATCAAATATCTGTTGGCTTTAACAATTTATTTACTCATTTCTCCTTCAGGAATCCTTCTCTCTGTTCTCTTTTACATCTAAAACACGCTGGACAGCCTGTTTTACTTTCTGTGAGCATAATCTAGTAACATTCATTAGTGAGTACAAATATTAAAAATGCAGCTCTGTGATGCATGAAAGTATTAAATTTTCTGTGAGCTTTTTCTTGCTTCTGGGAGTATTGCACACACTGGAGCACACATGAATAGTGCATTGAGCAACACTTATAAAAGCCATGCTGTCTCTCAGCACCCTGTCCTGTATAAACCTTTAACTGTTAAACTGCTTAAACACTTGGCTCTGGGCATACCATAGAGCCTGATGTGGCTTCAGCTTCCCAGTGCTGTGTTCTAATGTTTACTGTGGCTGTACAGACACATCTAGTCATGTTCCTTAAGCTATAGCTGGCTGTGGGCTAAATAAACACTTGGCTGAGAGGGTTTTCTGATCTGGATTAAGTGGCATATCCTCTAATGACATAATCAGGGGAACATTTTAAAGCAGATTGTTTGAGCACACATCTGTCTCATGCTGGTGGTGGTGGTGGAGTCTTCAACAGACCATCGACACATGTCTTTGTATAAAAATCATCAAAATGTGAATACTGCACTATGTGACCTTATCAAACAATCTGTGTGATTGCACCTTAACAATTAATAATAAAACAGAACAAGGTCATTATCAAAATTCGGTTGATAAAGAGGAGAACAAAGAGTAGCTTGAAACAAGGACAGGAATACATTTTTGTTTTCCTGTCCTTGTGATGTATCTTGTAAATCTTAAGTTGCACGCCTGTTCATACATTCCCTAAACGTATACTTATAATATTCATAGCATCTTAGCATTCTCTTTTAATTTACTGTTTTTATTTCTTATTGCTCTTAACCTGTGTATTTTATCTTTAGAGGACTTTCAATTCCTTCATGACTTACAGGGGACACACAAGGGCGGCAACGCACCAGTGAGCGAATCTGTCCATGTACTGATTATTAATTTCACTGTCTCTGACATCTTCCTGCTATGTATTTGTCAATGATTGTATGGTCTGTTTTATTGCTAACTGTCCTTAGCACTGTCCTTCCCTCTTGGGACTGAAACCCAAAACTTGAAAAACACTGCTCTAAAACTATGATTTTTACAACTCTTCAAAACCAACTGTAGTTCACCAGTTGTCTAATATTTCAGTCTCTCTTTCACATTAATTTAAGTCCCTTTAAATGAGGGCCTTTAAGAGCCCGATCTAAAAAATAATTCGCTGGAACATTAATCATCCTTCACAGTCAACAATGAAAAGCTTCCAGTAAACCAAGAATCAGTCAGGTATGTAGGTGGTAGGTGTAACTGCTTACTTTTCCCTGATGACATTAGACATGTTAAGTTAAATTTTTGTCTTTTTTATTCTGTTTTATTACAATTGTTCCTGAAAAAAGAGTTTCTTCTGCCACATATTCCATCTTAATGATCTCACATTTGAATTGCATTTTGTACATTATTTAAGAAGATTATTTAAGAAAACATTTATTTAAGAAGACGGCTGCCTCATGTTTATGTGTCTTTGAAGCTCCAGTTAAAGGAGAAAGAAAGTCAGTGTGTTATATGTTCAGAGTGAAGAGCTGCTGAAGACAAAGCTAAAGTTAAATATAGAAAGAGACTAATACGTCAGCTTTGTCGTCACTGTCCACTGAAAACCACTGAGTTTAGAGAGATGTTTTTGATTTGCGGAAGAACAGTGTTGCTGCATTAATGGACGAGCTTTATTTTTCAGCTGAATAAACCATCTGGAAACTGTCGGATTATCCAAAAATATAAATTTATGAAGCCGTAAACAAACCTGTTTTTGTTAAATTGTTCTTTCATCATCAACAGGAAGCACGAAAGTTTTTCTGGATTTGGTGATCCACCTCTGTTGTCAATAAATCCAGCCCACTTTTACACTGGAAGTAACTGCTCAGTATAATCCAGACAGACTTCTGAGGATGTGTAGAGGACTTTTCACAACATTCTTTGTCCATAGGGGGCGCCAAAAACGACACAAACTTAGAGATCCTCAAGGGTGCTTTAAACTAATAACTAAATGACTGACACTGATGCAAAACCCTCCTGTTCAAATGTTTTTAATCAGTTTAGTCTGATTTTGTCAGATTAAATAATTCTTCAATTTGCTTTTGAACAGCCCAAATTTATGATTTAATCATCCCAGTTGACACTTTTCATGTGATGTCACAAACTCATGGGACATCACCCTGGTGGGCAAGAAATGCCTTTCACTGCATTACTGTGAGTTGAAAGTCTCTGTTGCTAACCACATATTTTAACAATTTTTAATTAATTAGATTTTTTAAATAAATGACAGTTATTATTTGATTGGATGTACTCTAAAGCCCAAAGTTTACTTCTACAGAGCTCAGTCTCAGAGAGGAAAGCCAGCAGGGAGTACATAGCAGATTAATGCTGTCAGATGCTCCTCTGCTATTTACAGACTTCTCCACATCCTGATATAAACTTCTTGTTAATTGCAGAAAAAAAACTTTGATAAATGACAGCCCTACAGCTCTGACTAAACAAGATAAGTGGTAGTGATTCTAACAAGCCAATGTAAGCTAGTTACTCAATGATAATGACAACAAAGTTCTTGTTCCTCTCTTTAAATATGGCAAAAATAATTCATAAAGCATCAAAAATACATAAAACTGTCTATATATCTATGGATTTTCATCTTGGCAGTGGCATTAGAGTGTAAGGAGGAGGATTCTCCAATGTTAAGATATGTAAAGCTACCTGGAGCTGATTTAATTTCATTAAAAAATACCTGGGTGCTGTTAAACATTTTAAAGCATCTTAAACTTACTGTTTACATTTAGATCTCTAGTTTCCTGCTGTTTTCATTGGATGTGTCATTTCGTCGAGATCAAAATTAAAAAGCATGCGCTGCAGCTTTACACAGTGGTCAAAGCAGCTGACACTTGTTATGTATTACTGCAACACTATTACTTTTAAGTTACTGGTAGAGAAAAGGATGACAGCTTCTAAAACATGAATAATATTTCATTGTGTACAGTCATGCTTTCTTACTTTTTGCTTTTTTTCCATGGTAGACTGTTATCATGATAACATGCACACAGTGGCTAGCTAAAAAGTTCTGCACAGCATGGAGAAGGACAGGGAAAGAGAGAGCTGTGCTTTTAACACCTCCATGAAATATCTTGATAATGAGCTTGTGTCAGTGGAAGATGCAAAGAATATTGTCCTTCACTGTAAACTTCATTTTATATCTGCTGTATCGCTGTGAAGTTATCACATTACTTCCTCAAGAAGTAATGAGTGATGAAGAATGTATTGCATTTTAGTGAATCTTGGACCACATTTTTTATTTTCTTACTTATACAACTTTTTTTAGCCAAGTTACAGGGTTCCCACATGTCCTGAAAAACCTGGAAAATGATTAACCAATTTTTTTCCATAAAAACTCAAAAAACAATGGTGACAAAATGAAATAATAAAAAAAAGGCAAAATAAAATTTATACTACTTAAACAGTAAATCAATGGAATATATTTAAAAAGCAGAGTAAATGAAGATAAAATAAACATAAGTGTAAACCATAAATTTATGATAGTAAGACACTACATAAAAATGTCCTGGAAAATGATTTCTAGAAAAGAGTGGGAACCCTGAGTTAGTCCCGCTGATATCCAACTATACCATTTTCTATATCGCTTATCACTTTCAGGGTCATGGGGAGCTAAGCCTATCCCACCTGAACTGATCACCACCTGATCTCAGGACAACATAGAAAGATGGATGATCATTCATGCTCACACATCAACCCTAAGGAGAATTTGGAGTCTACAATTAACCTAACGAGTATGTTTTTGGTCTGTGGGTGAAAGCCTGAGTGTCTGGAGAGAACCCACGAATGTCCGAGAAAAACATGCGAGCTCCACACAGAAAGGCCCTGACCAACACGGGGTTCAAACCAGCAACCTTCTTGCTGTACCACCATCGTGCTACTCTTGGTCCACAGAATCATTTGAGAAAAAATAGTACAAATAGCAGAATGTACAGGGCTGTGTTCTTGGCTTCTTTCACACATCATGAAGGTTTTTTTTTTTCAATAGGCACTTTGCAGACAGAAGTATTTAAAAGCAAGTACACCAGAGCGTTTACTAAAGGAATATATCACGAAGCAACTTTCATTTGCATTGAAGTAATATTTCACCTGAAGGATCTGTACTATTACTCAGGTACTGAGGATGTATACTTCGCCCATCATGGGTTGAAAGTACACAAACAGGGTCAGACTTGATTTAATCTGTTTTCCATTTAAAAAACAAAATAACAGTGTGCCCAATTATGTTATCACTGGTAGAAGAAAAGTTGACTACCAAAACCAGATAAATGTTTACTTTTTCTGGATAATAACTTGTTTTTTCCAGAACCGGGCTCAAGATTGGATTATCTCATTTTGCTGCTTCCATATGTATAAATATATCTTCATTCATTTAAACAACCTGAATTCAAGATTTGATCCTATCCTGTAGTTTATCCTGGTGATTGTTTATAAGTGCTAAAACTGTAAAAACTGATAAGTGAAAATCTGCCCATTAAATGACTCAAGTGTTCTTGGTAAGTAGTCCTGACCTCATCAATGTGAAAGAGGTAAAAATTTGGTCAAACAAAAATAGACATATTTTGACATTTTACCTCTGTGTATAAATCTGTTTACTGCACTCATTAGAGAGACTTTTTATAGCCGGTTGTCATATTTCAGTACTGGACAGCTCCACAAGACATTATTTGATGTATAAATAAGCTGATACGTCAGCTTTTCGTCACTGTCCACTTTGAATCATGTAGACCCAAATTTGGTGATTTTGAATATTCAGATGTCACCTGAATGATCATTATTTTAAGGACAAACACTCCTCAGTATATCTGAATCTGAACTTTAGCCTTAAAAGATGTTATTGGTTAAAAAGGGGGCTAAAAATAAACAAAAACAGAATGATAAATGAAGTCAGGTCCCTGAGGACTTTTTTTGATGCTTTATTCCGAGAAAATCTTTGTTAAAAAACACACTTTCACCCATTTGTTCAGCACTCAGACAGCTCCTCTGAACATTTCAGCACTTGGACAGCTCCTCTCCTCTCCATCCCTCCGGGACTCCAGAGGTCACGTGACGCCCATTAATGGCGTGACGTCAAGTGTTGATATTAATTCACAGTTTTAATTAATGATCGTGTTTGAATTCAAGATCCATTCCTTTTTTATGACTTGGCTCGGGGTCTTTCATTGACGCGGAAGGGAGGAAGGAAGAAAGGGAGGAAGGATGCACTCCAATGGGACAGGGGTTGGACGATGACGCAGCCAACCCCCCCTCCACCCCACCCCTACCACCCCCACCTTACGTGACAAGTGAAAAAGGCATGCATTTCGGAATCATGGATAAAAAACCAAAGGAGGAGTGAAGTTCACAAGACGCAGGGAAAAGTTCTCCGCAGGCAAATGTTTCACTTCGAGAAGACGTAGAGAGCCGAGAAACTGAGCTTCTGTGCGCACGGAGGGCTGCACACTCGGAACAAGCAGCAGAAAACTACCGAGGAGCTTCAGTGAGGGGACAGAGGAAGAAGAGAGGAAGGAGGAGAGAAGAGAGAGGGGCTGGGGTAGAGATCCTATCTCTCCCAGTTAAGATCTTCAGCGGATAACTCGCAACTGGTAAGAGGACGCACTTTTACGAAGGTGGGACGCGCAAGAATTTGGCTGACTTTTTAACCATTTAAAATTGAATTACATGAAAAATATATCTATATTTTGAATTAAAGTAATTAATTATGACAAAGAAAAACATCAGCCACCAAATTTCATGAAATTTTTGTCTAGTTTGTTTTCTATGTGCACTCAATTTCGTGTTTCCTCTCTTTTGTTGCAGCAGGACAATGTCTAGTAAAGCGACTTTAGCCTTACTCATCTATGGAATCATAATGCATTACAGCGTCCACTGCTCTCCCGTGGGGCTTAGCTTTCCCAGTGTTAGGTATGTACACTCTTATTTGTCCTCACATGTGACTTTTCATATGTTTATTCCATATTTTCTGGAGGCGGTCCTCGGCTTTTTGCGCAAAGCAAAAACGCAGTTATGGCTGAAAACCAGCTCACAGTTGGCGACATCTATATATTGGATTACAGGAGATCCATAGGGCTGCTCACTCAAATAACTGCAGGGAAACATTCACCAGGGGAGACATTATAATGTCATTTAGGCTGTAGGTATGTCAATGTCATGGAGCCATTAACCCATCGATTTTAGTGATTTGATAATTAGTGGGAAACGTTTTGTGCAGGAATATGGCGATTTTTAAGACAACTACATGATGCGTTTGGGTTATTAAGAGGGAATTCCATATAAAGTCTTTTAATTTTTTATAAAATCGTGGAATTGTTTGATTTTACGCACAAATTTTGACCGTAAAATCTCTGGATTGGTTGATTTTACGCACGTCCCTACCCATACACTCCCTAAAATCTTTGGAATTTACGCACATATTTCACAACACTTCCTTATTCTTAAGAATTACAGATTGTGAAAATAAAGTGTCTGTTTGTTTCAGACTGGACAGTGAGGTTTACGATGAGGATGGAAACTCTTTACCGTCGCTGGATTACGACAGAGAGCAAATGGAGGTGAGGAGCGCGCCATCCGCTGGAGAGGACGTCTATTCTGTGTATCTTCCACAAGACAAAAGGTAAAGATCATCCTCTTTACCATTTTAGCCCAGATTTGCATCCATGTTTCATCACTGTAGTCCTATATATCTGTCTGTATGTACTACTTTATTTGTGTGGACCTTATCGTCGACGTATTGTTGTGCGTAATTGTTAGAAAGATTGATTTCCATTGTTTTTATTTCCCTAGATTCGTCTCTGTTTTAATTGAATTCTCAGGGGTACCCAGAACGTAATTTTTTGCTTTAAATTTGAAAGAAAATCATAAAATAGGATGCTTCAACTGGCAAGAAAATGTGGAATAAAACTACTAAAATCTGTCTGGAAACTCATGAATCGATTTCCCACAAGATAACGGAGTATAATTGCCGATTAAAGGAGAAATTGATCCAACTTTACAACAAAATCTGACCAGATCCATTCATAAAAATGCCAAACAAGTAGTCATCAATAGGATGTTTAATATAAACTTATTTTAGACAATTTTTGCACTTTTAGAAGTCTTCATGGATAAATATTTTGCAGTGCAGCTACTTGTAAATGTGTGGTGACCTTACTGTGTGGCTGTCTATCACCCCAGAACGGAAAGGCATGCAGACGGCATGTTTAATAAAGCCTACAGGAAAGCGCTGGGTCAATTATCAGCCAGGAAATATCTGCATTCTCTGATGGCAAAGCGTGTAGGGTAAGAACTTCTTTTGGTCTCATTGTTTTGTCTTTTGTGCGTCTTTTTGGGGTGACTTTTGGCTTATTATTTCTCATACTCCATGCTTTTGTTCGTACTGTGTGTCACTTACTCCCAGCATGCAACTGAATCTGATTTAAAATCATTGTGGGGAGCAAAAATAGGCAATTGATTGATAATGGAGTGTCTTGTCGCAGCCCACTTCTGATTTACAGGTGCAGAGGAAAGGATTGAAATGTTAAAATCTAAATTACTTGCATGAGTAACTTTTCTGGGGTGTATTTTGAGATGAAAAGATGTTGGGGTTAATGGAGCAGTTCATCTTCATGAAAAGGAAACATATCAAACCTTTAAAAAGGTTAATTGTTATATGAGGTTCTGAAATATTTTAAAAGTAAAAAAAACAAAACAAACAAATGATTTTACTTATGTGTTTGTCTGAATTCAATCCTTTTGCAAGATTATTTTTGCAAACATTTTATGCAAAAGTGTCAAAATTCCACTCAAGCTGAGTTAAATGGTGAGATCTCAGCCATCTCAGCACAAATAGGCAAATTAGGACTGTGTCATCCCCCTGCAAGAGAGAATTTTAGTTGTGCAGGCTCATTCCTTTATGTTCAAGGTAAAACCCATACAAATTTACAACAAGACTTGTCCTGGGGCATACTTTAATGAAATATGAATATTTACACTAATAGCTCAAATTGAAGATCCAGAAAATATCTTAAATATATTAAAAAATACCCCTTTTCAACAAGTTTACACTGGTCCCAAATGGCCCTAGAATCTATTAAAGTTCTTCTCCTAAAAGGCAGATATTTCATTTTGACATGCCTATAAACCCTTCTATTTCAGCCCTGCTCAGAACATGCTGTTTTAGTTTAAATCCCACGTGCTTTGCCAGACCACGCCCCTCTCAAAACGCAGGTGTGGCTTCGGCCCTCCAGGGCTGTGCTCTCATGTTTACTGTGGCTGCACAGACATGCCAAGACATGTTCCTCCCACTGAATGTTTTAGAACAGTTTGTCACAGAGGGAGTGGAGCAAACATGCCATGGAGACTTTCTATATTAAATCTGTTTAACATGATATAGAAGAATCAACTTAATACTACAGGAAAAATACACAAATTTAGAGGCTTTGCAGGGGTATACTTTACTTTAAAATCTCAATATGGCATGAAATTTTGATCAACATAAGGATTAATAAGAATAAGAGGATCTAAATCCATGGGTATTTTTTCAGCCTGGAAGGACAAAAAGGGATTTTGATAAAATGAGGGTTGGGTTTTCTGCAGTGTGCATGAACAAGTTGATAAAAATTGAAAAGGCTTGACATTGAAATACCACAGGCATAGGTAAAACTGTATAAAACACTAATGGGTGTGGTCCTTGAGCATGCTTTACTTCTGGAATCTGAATATTTAATGTAAAATGCTTCAAATGAGGGCTTTAAATTAATCTTAAGAAGATGGAGGATGTGAAATTACCAGTAGGATTATCCTGCTTGGTTTTAAAAGGGAGACTTGACATTATGCAACCACAGGCAAAGTTAGGAAAATGCACTTTGAGGCCTTCCTCCAGCATATTTCAAGGTGGATTTGGTGTGTTTTATAAGTCCTTTAAAATAATGGTGTGAGAGAGGATAAGGAAATGGGACTGTATGATTCTTTTTACGTCTTTCTCATTCGTCAAACTGAGCAAAATAAGCCCAGTAAAATTAAATGTGTATATTTTTATTTAAGGGCCTTTACCTGGGGCATAATATATTTAAAAATAAAGTAAGGGAATTGGTCTTGATCCTAACACCAAAGGAAAATATTGCTTACTGTTAAATTATGACAATGCTCTAAAAGTCTTCTTTTCTTTACTCTATATCCAAAACAAGCACAGATTATGTCTCAACAGAACAAGGGCTGTCTAATTTCCCATCCAGATTGTCCTTGTGTGAACAAAGTGTCCGTGCTCTCGTCCCTTCAGCATCACGCCGTTCATACACTTCACGGTGTGTGCATGTGTGAGCTCAAACCTCTCCTCTCCTCCCCTCCCTCACAGCGGGGGCAAAACACTGGACGACAGCTCGGAGCCTCTGTCCAAGCGACACTCTGACGGCATCTTCACAGACAGCTACAGCCGCTACCGGAAGCAAATGGCCGTCAAGAAATACCTGGCAGCCGTCCTGGGGAAAAGGTATAGACAGAGAATTAGAAACAAAGGACGCCGACAGGCATATTTGTAGCACTCTCCCCACACCCCACCCCCTCTCTAAAAAATGAAAAAACGTACATGTGTGCAGCCCCAGACGAAGTCATTCTGAGATCTGAACAATCAGTGGATCGCTTTTGTGTTCTTAAACATGTATTTATGTATGAAGTAAGCCATTAAAATGAATATTTTGATAATAATATTGTTTTTTATTTTGTACTTAAAGCACTTGAGGACACACATATCTACTTTGTGGACCAATTTTATGTTTATTTTAAGATAAAAAGAAGAAAAGCATCTATTTATGTATTCATTGATTTATTATTTCTTTCAGACCTATTTATGAGGGGAGACAATTGACCCTTTGACAAAACCCCGCCCTCACTAGGAAGAGACCCTTTGTAAAGCTCTGCCCTCATTGGTTGCCTTTAAAGTTACTAACAAAATCGGTAGTTGCGAAGATTGCAATTTGACCAACTTTTGTGATACTTAAAAAATTAAAGCTATTTTTTAAAGATGGCCTCAGTAAAAAAAAGAAGATAAGACCGTTGTCAGCTACACACAACTCAAACCCCTAAAAACTTGTTTAAATCTAAGCCCAAAAACCTACTTTCCTCAACCAATAACTTAAATGCTATTAAGCTAATGTTACAGAATAGCAACATCAACGTTCCATTATGCTAATGCTAACAAACACAGCGTATAGTATTTGGTCGTAGTATGACTACTAAATGGCTGTTATTTTGTGCATGCTACACTGCCCCAGATGACTTCTTTTTGTTTCTGGTAGGTGGCAACGATTATAAAAGTTACATTACTGCCACCTACTGGGCTAAAGTTTGGATCAGAGTGACTATTTCTTCAATACAAAAAAACTACATTAATACATATAAATTATCAAGTATCTTTTAATTGCACACAAAAAATGTGTTCTCCCCCACCCCAATCTAATAATTCAGCTGATTTTTGTATCTGGTCATGAAAACAAAAGTAAATGGTAGTTCAGCTAACCTCTAGTGCCACTAATTGACGTTCATTAGTGACTAATTGATGTAGTGACTTAGATGGATTTTTATAATTTTCATTACTGAACACACTCATGTGAAATGTGTAACATCCAACTTGAAAACAGTACATTTACAGAGTTTGATTTGCTTCGTTGTTATATAAATGGAACAGAATCTATGCTAATGCAACGATTGCTAAGGCTGTTGCCATGGATATACTTTTTGTCTGTCATTGCATTGCATTGCATTGTGTTTAACAGCAAGGTAGACTTGTCCAAAGCATACTGTTAATTTTTCCCAAATTAGTTCAACATCCGGGTATTTTTCTCATAATGCAGATTTGGAAATGTTTGCATATCACGTAGTACTTTTGTCAAAATCAGTACGTACTGCTAATGTAGTACATTATAGTTGTTTATTTTTAATAGAACATCAGATATTGACAGTATTAAAGGTCTTACTCCTACCATGATCAACAGTTGTAACATTATGCTGATCCTAGTGTCACATTTGCAAATTTATTTTAGGGATTAAGTACAACCTGAACATAACATAATGTCAGTATATTCTTTTTTTTTTCTTTTTTTTTACTACCATTACCTTAATGTCCTTAGTTAATGTGAACATTAGTTAGCCAACATCACAGAACAGCAAAATCAACATTGCATTATGCTTATATTTTTGGCATTATACTGTTATAACGTGTACAATTAAATAACAGTATAACTTTCAACATCACCAGACAGTCACATAACGTCCATTTAAAAAAATGTTTCCAATCAATCAGGTTAAGTTGTTAGCTTATGTCGCTACTGGTTAGCTAACATTACAGAAAAGCAACATGACATGACATTCTAGCAATGTACTGTTAGCAAGTTTAGTGATGATGATAAATACTCCCAATACTACATTTGGATATCCTAAGCTGGTCTTGCAGACGCCATATAGATACTTATTAAACTGCTTTGAAAAGACTATGGGGCAAGAGTTTGTCTCTCCGGAGGCAGCCTAGCAAAAGTTCCCATAAGAGGGGGTTCTCTGGTTGGTGAGTTAATGAACCAATGAGGGTCAACAAAGGGTCAGTTGTTCCCATGATGATTTACTCCAACAGCCCTGTCTTTTAAACATTCAGTGACCAGATATGATTGTGAGGAGAATAAATAGTTTAAAAGACAATCAATGTATTTGAATGCTGCTTTTTGTAAAGTGACATTAAGAGTTTAGTTGTCTCTATTCACAACAGCCTTGAAGACTTAGGTTTTCACCCAATCCTACAAGACATAAACTTTGATGCCCTCCCGGACGGGGATGAGTTTGAGGCTTTTTTGGGAGAATGGCTGAAACAGTTCTCCCCAGAATTCCCGGTGAGTTGAAGGCTCCTTCCAGAGGCCATATCCTCACAAGAGGGGGCATCTCATGTCCCTTCGTTTTTCTCCTCTCACCTTTAACTCAAACCTCCTCCTCTCCAAACACTCAAACCTCAAAACTCTTTTTCCACCTCATTTGTGCTCCTGTCTCTCTTCAGTCTCACAGATTTATACCCAGTTAATCCTATTGTATGGAGAGCCTTAGACTGATAAACATATCAATCTTGATTCATAGAAAAAGGCACAGATTTATTAGAAACCTAGTTTTTGATAACTGCAGAAGCCCTAACAGGACATGCATCTATACATTTGATTAAGTCAACTTTCCTGTCATATCGATTAAATGTTGTTTTCCCATAAGTCTTAATTTCTTGATCTACCTGTCTTCAGAAGACAGTCCTGATTTTCCTGTGATAATGATTCAGCTTGAGAAAATTACCAACCTAAGCTGTGTCCAAAACAGCATACTTTCACATCTTCCATAATTAAAGTCACATAGCATGTAGTAATTTAATAATGTGTGATTTTGCGTGTACAAGAAAGCATCAGATGTACACCAGTATGGCTAAAAGTTGAAAATTTTAATACTTTTATGATAATACAGAAGATACAGTGCCGTGCTACCTAACTCAGTGAAGTAGCTAAATGTTGCCTGTTTAATTGTACTGCATGGATTACTCCTCATTTATCCTGAATATAAGTACCATTACTGTGTATAGTTAATTTTGTGCTGACATAACTGTCCTAAAGAGCTCTACTTGATGATAGCACATACCATAAATGCCTATTTTCTGTAACCAAATAAACTGGATGGATGGCAAACTGACAGAGATAAAACAAACAAAAACTTGAAAAATATTTTTTCAGATAAATACTTGCGATAACAAATATAGTTATCACCTACAGTCTAAAACTATGTCTATTGAAAGGCGGGCAGTCTTGATTAACAACCAATGTAACAGAGGCTCCAACAGTTTGCTATTACACTAAGCTAGGATGCTAGCAATTGTTAGCCTTTTTAGCTCTTGATAAGCCCCACCACTGATCAATTTTCCTCCTTGATGACATTAGACATAATCTAATAATGCTTACTTTCTTGGGCTGTCAGCTCTGTTGAATACACACTTCCCATCTAAATTTTGTTTGAAAAAAGCATAGTATGTGGTTTTGTAAAAACGAGAGCTGCCATTTTGGATTGAAGACACCAAATATCCATATCTTGATACTGCAACAAGACATTTTCTGGTATCATGCGATAAACAGACAAAATATATGGATGTATGTCTCATAGGGCTTCCATAGATTACGTAAAATAACAAAAAATACATACTTTTTTCATAACAAGGTTGCAACAGATAAAAACCCTGTTCTTGAATTTTTAAAACAGAAAATCCCAAATCTGAGATGAGGACCAGAGTACTTCTGAGGTTTTTCTTATCCTTTTACTTGTTTACAGAGTGAGCTATAACTCCTTTGACTCATGTTAAGTGCCAATCTTGTGTTTCTATCAAGTGGTTTCTATGTGTTTGGAAACCTCCTTATCTACTGTCCATATAATAAGTATCACTTGGATATAAAGCACTATTTAGCAAATTTGAAAAAAAGCATAAAAAAACAAAAATGATACTTGTTACATGGTATCTTTTCCATCAATTCTGGTGACATATGAGACACTTTAAACTCCTGTGTTTTGAACCTTTTCTGGGTCTATTGTGCTTCCCTCTTTTTTCTGTCATGTGAACTGATGTAACAACTCCAATAGATTGCATGATTAAAGTTAAATTGCACTAGCCACCACCGCGTCTGTGCAGACGACTCCAACCAAATGGTTTTCACTTTCTGCTTTCCTGACTTCCTGCAAACATATCTGCCATTTCTGGATGTTGTTTTGTGTTCTGTTCTGCTCACATAACATTTTTAACACAGACTGTATGTTGAAATCTTTGGAAGAACTATCTGAATGTACTTTACTGCTGACAAGAACCCCTCAGTGTTATGTCATGCTTTATATATTAGTAAAGAGTTTATTTTCACAATTTGTTAAATTGCTATAAAGAAACAGCTGTGATTGGACTCTTTTATTAACTGTTTGAAGTATGCTGCCATAATTGAATAAGTGATATGATGCATTGGAGGATGAGATACAAGTTAACAAAAGAAAAATTCAGTTCAAGAGATGTTGAGGGAATTAAAACTACCATAAAGAGGAACATGCTGATTAAGGAAATTAAAGGGATATGTAAAAAAATGTGAAGTAGCTAGCTTGAAAACCAGATTTTGTTGTTATTTTCCCAGTTTCAATGAGTCCCCCTGCTTTTTCTGACTAAATCTTAAAGAAAAGATTAACATTTTGGCAGATAAAACTCAATTTATTTTCAGTCAGCAGGGCAGAAGTTCTTCAATTTCTGTTTTACTGTATCAATCTTTTCTTTTAATTTTGCACTCTCCTCCAGGCTTTGTGACGCAGGAAGCAGTTTGCGGCTGTGGTGCCTTGCATCGACTTTAAAAATCGCCAGATGGCTATTTAGTGGCCCTACAATGCTGCACATCACCAGCTTACATTTCACCCTATAATTTGTTGTTTTTTTGTGTTTCTTAAATATAGGAAACCTTAAGTAGCATCCAGCTTAGATGTCAAGCGCTCTTGCTTGCACTGCTTTCTTTTGCACTTTGTTTTAGAGCACTAGATACTTTGTGAAAATAGAGGAAAGGATTTCTTCATGAGTCATTATGTGTATGATAATGAAAGCGCCAATAGCCTTACTCAAATGAAATAATCTTCAAAGATATATATATATATTTACTGTGTAGAAATTGAATATTAGACTTCTAAATGGTGATCTGCCAGGGTCAAGTCAATAAATGTTAAAAAAAAAAAAAAGTGTTGTAAGATTTGTATGAATAAATTTTTGTAAACAACAAAAAAAATTGTCTTATCTTTGACGGCAATGTCAGCATCAGTCTTGGACACATTTAAGAGGATAAAATGGGTAATAAAGACTGAAATCATAATGGATACTTTATAAGGGTTGTGCTGGAGGAAATGTTGAGTTTTTAGTAAGACCACACACAATCAAATGAGACAAACAACACAATTTATTCATGCACAGACACTGAATTAAAAAACAAACTCAAGCAAAACAAGAGGTGTTGGGCAGTTTTCCGTGTGGGTGTTAAGTGTCGAGGATGCAAGGTGTTGCAAAATGAAGCAGAAAATTCAAAGAAACAAAAGAATGAAATGGCAAAATGGAGGCCGAACGCTCCAAGTGTGTGCCCCATTTTCACGGTGACTCAGAGGCACTGGCGGAGGAACAGTGACACCAGTTGGCCGGGTGTCTGCCTCCCCTTGGGACAGCATGAGTATAGAGACGTGGGAGGGATCACCCGGCCTGCGCCACACTCTGCCTCGCTGCACTTTACACCTCCCCGGGACTTCGGCGGTCGCCACCAAAGGCCTGAAGAATATACTGGTGGAACAGTTGGCCGGCCTCAACACTGGTACATCCACTTTGTGCCAAAAACAACAATGTCAATGTGTGAAGAAAGGGAGCCGGAGTGGACTGGTTTCAATTCAGCAGGCACAGAAATAAAGGCGTGTGTCCACATTTATCAGGAAAGAAATGCACTCTTACAACACAATCTGGTGAACGAACTGCAGAATAAGAAGTACTCCTATACCAAGCTAAAGTAAAAACAGGAAAGACTAAAAACAGCTTAACTTACTTTTTGTAAACAAAATATATATTTGATAAAACATATTAATCATCCAAATCCATTGCCAATTTATAACAAAAAAGTAAAGTCAAGCTCTTGTAAGGAGATTTTAACTGGTTATGAAACAAACAAAATAAATACTGATGAATCTTTATGACCTAAAAATGAAATTTATGCTATTAAACACTGATTTTTATATGTCATGTTATTTTTAAAGACTTTAAATACACAAGGTAGGTGTCACATATGATTAGAAATTACGTGTTTAATTCTACATTTTTTTATTGGTTGATTTTGTCTGGTACACAGTATGCCAACTGTTTCCTTTTAACAGAGAAAGGTTTACACTTTTACACAATCCAAGTTCCTAGCAGAGGCACAGCATTACATTGAATTATTTAAGATAAATGAAAACTAATTCAATTAATAAAAATAACAACAAAATGAGGAAAAATAAATGGTACTTATTATCATATTTTATTCACAAGCCAAAAAATGGTCTTACCATTTTGCCTTAAGGTGGGATTTTACACCTCAACAATAAACTGTTATGAGTAATCTTTATCATGATCAGATGTGGACGCAAACAGGTCAGATATTTTTGTATCCTCTGGTTTTACCCTGAACAAGTCAAGATTTAAGTTGGAGGTAAAACAACAAAAGTAGTAGTAGCAGTATTTTAGCTGTCACAACAAATTAAAAGAATTCTTGGAAATTACTCCCACCAGTTAGCATAGAGGAGCAAACTATATCATCAACATAAAATTGTATATAAAGAAAACATGGCAAAATTGGTTAGCATGCTAATTCTGGATTAAAGTTACAATGCTAGCTTAACTTACTTTTAAAATTTACTAGCTTGTTCGACTCCAAACACTTGCAGGATCAGTCAGTTTTCAAACAGTAAATTTTTGAGAACTCGAAAGTCACAGCCTTTTGTTCATTGTTTACTTTCTTGCTTTTAAAAGTAAAAAAAAATGCAAAAGATTTCCCCCTTGTAAATATAAAAGCTCAGCAGTTTCCAGGGAATCAATGGGGTAAACATATCAATAAACACATATATGTAGCATTAGCTTAAGAGTTTTCAATCAAATTCATATTCCTTTTTTATTCGTGAGCAGGAGCAGTGCATAGCTGTCAAGTTTCCCTTTTTGGCTGGGAAACTACCGTATTTTACCCCTCTTTCCCGGTGTCCTCCCATATTAGTATTCTCCCATAAATCTCTCGTATTATAATATAACAATAATAATAAAAAAACATTCCTCTGCCTCTCCAAACTGAACTCTGTCACTAGCCTTGCGAGAATGGGGCGGTAATGCACCAAAATGATGGATGCCAACCGCTGTAAAACCTAAGAAGAAGAAAAAGTCTCGCGAGAACTGCCACCTGCAGTAGCCTGGGTAGCAGTTGTCGCGAGGTTAGTGCCAACAGCGGGAGCAAACCAAGAAAAAAAAAGTGTTTATTTTAGATTTCTTGTACACCTGTCTTAGAATGGATACTGGAGCTTGGTTGGGGGGTGGGACGGCTCGCAGGGGGCGCTGGAAATTTTTCCTTATTTTCAAATCCAAAACTTGACAGGTATAGAGCAGTGTGTTTAATTACCTCCGCCAAGTTTATTTCTTTGCCTGTCTGTCTGTCTCTTTGTTTGTCAGCAAGATTATGCAGAAACTGCTGGACAGATTTTGCTGAAATTTTCAGGAGATGTCGGCAATTTCCGCCTTAAAAATGATCAGATTCTGGTGATACAGACAACCACCATAGTGAACAATCGTTTTTGCTCAATAATTTTTAGACTATTAATGATATCAACATGATTCCATGTGCTAGGTATAGTTTTTCAGGGTCAGTGATTAGGTTTAGGTTTAGGTCTTTATTTCATTCTGTAAGTATATAAAACATTTAATACAAACAAAGAAAAATCTCAAATGTGAATGAAAAGGAGCAGAATGAAGAAAAATCTTATGGAGTCCGCAACTTTCTCACAAGATATTAATTAACTAAACACATATTACAAATAAACAATAGCTGCAGGCCAACATGCCTTTTTACAATTCATTTTTTTCTTATTATCAAAAACAACCAACAAAACACACAAACAAAAAGGTCCACATGTTAATTCACATTTTTCCACAAAACAAACATAGCAAGACTTAGATTAACACATTTCCCTGTATGTACTCAACATACTGGCTTTGATAGTTTTTTTTTTAAGATAAAATTTGATTAAGCTTCTTTGGTTTCTTTGTTCAGATTGTTCCATAAACTGATTCCTCTTACTGTAACGCAGCGCTCCTTCAGTTTCATTACTGAATAACTGCTTTAAGGTGCAGCAGCAATATGTAAGCTACCTTGGTAAAGGTTTGTACTCTCTGAGTGGTGTCCAGTTGATAAACTTTCTTAAATTATAACGAGTTACATAATCTCAGTGACAATTTGATATAATGTCTTGTAAACATATCTTACCTGTGAAATAACCTGCCAGTTCAGTGTTTAGCCCTCCCATTAAGACCCCAGAGGCCTCCTATGGTGTGGGTACAGGGGATGACATTTAGAACATCACCACCCACTCTAAAGACCTCCACCTTGTTCTTCCTCCACATGATGCCTATTGATATGTGTGTCAGTTTAAACTACAGCTAATGATCTTTAATAGATCCTACATATTCCTAAATGGAGTGGTTGATTACAGGTCAACACAGAATGTTTTCTAAATATGTCTCTCTGGCCTTGAATACTTCTTCAACACAGTCATTACTAGTTTCTGTGAGTAGTCGCAGCCTCACACCATGATGTGTAGCCCGGATCAGCCTGTCACCCTGAGCAGCCTCACAAAGCCTGCCATGCATCCGTCTGCCTCCTTGTGTACACAGCAAACCCCTCTCAGACTCGATGGCAGGGCTTTGATTTTGTGGCCGTGGCCTCAACTCTCAGAGGATTACAGAGAGAAAATGATCAATGGGAGTGATCTGATTCCTCCGGCCCGTGCCAGACCCTTTCTTAACCCTGCTAACCCAATCAGTGAGTGTTGCCAGGCAACCAGTCCCAGGATGATGCATTGGACAAAGGCGGGGCCTTGGTGGCTCTCTCTGTGCCCAAAGATCACGCTGGATATATTTCACTAAAATGGCCTCAGTCTCAGGTTTTGTTGTTTTTTTACTGGCTGCAGTATGAGGTTGATGCAGGGAATCGCTGAGGTAAGCAGAGGTCGAGAATATATGAAGTGATATAAAAGAGCGCAGGGACGGACTGTAACCAACACTTTTATGTATCATTAAAAACCTAATAAAGAGCAAACAAGGCTGACATTGAAGTGTTTCAACAGTCAAAATTCATAAATTTGCTGCGTGTTTGTTCAGCCCACAGTGGGGGATCAGGCACAACCTCTGGGGCTAAAAATGGAGGTCCATAAGGAGGAGCCAAAAGCTGTAGTACCCTGAATGTCCACTTGAGGCTAGCTGCAGAAACCTGACACCTTACTGACTTTATGCAGGGAAAAGACAGCTTTTAAAGCCTTACTAAACACATTTACATTCTGGTAAAAAACAAAAAAAAACAGGTACAGTCCAAATATATATCTACGTGCTCTCACTGTGAGGAGGGTGAGTTGTTTTATATTGTCCCTGTTTTTTCTTTATTGGGGATTTATCGAGGATTTTTGGTCTTGGAAATGCTGTGTCGCTATTGGTCAGATGGTCTTGAGTCCTGCCTCAACACGGCCTCTCTGTCAGTGAGTAGATGGAGATAAAGTAAGGTTCAGATGACATGTGCGGTATGGTAGCTTCTGTTTGAGGGCATCAACAGAGGCTCCTATGTGAATCAAACAGCTAGAATCACATCCCACTCTGATTCGTTTACAGTCTATGCTAATGACAGAGCATGTCTCAGCATGACTGGATGAATGTCTGAAATAGCCTGTTTAAAATGTTTCCCCCAGTGATGCCATAAGGGGGTAAGACACCAAGTTTTAGTGTCAGTGGAGGGTAATTATAGGTCAATTTTGTGACTCTTTAAGTAAGCTAAAATACAGATTTAACTCAAGTCTTGAATCATTTACACCACCCCAATCATCCACAAGGCTGCTTTCAGACAAACTAAGGAACCACTCACAACCTCCAAGTCTTGGCATCAGTGAAGTTCATTAGTTCCTGCTTTAAAGCCCCGTTTCCACCAAGTGGTCCGGTATGGATCGGCACGGTTTGGCTCAGGCCGGATCGGTAAAGCCTGATCCTGGTTGTGTTGCCACTGCCAACCGTACCCTACTTGGTAGGTGGCGTGTAAGCCGAATGCCAATAGAATGACGTCATAGCAGCACGACACAGTGTACGCGGCTATTAAATACAAAGAAGAAGAAAACGCGACACAGTAAACAAAGAGCAACGATTCTCTTCACTGAGAATACTGAGGAAGGTCTGCACCTCCACAGTAGACCATAGGACGCTCGATCTTGATGCCATTTTCCAAACAAAAAAGCCTTGAGAGTTATCTTCACGAAGACGAGTGGAGATTTAAACATGGCGGGGCTGTGTTGTTCTTTATTACGCTGTCACACGGGAAGTGAAGTCTCCTTCGACCAATCAACGGGCTGCAGTGTTTCTAGCTCCAACTTCTGGGGTCGGATCGGAATGCTTGGCACCCCAACAGAAGGGTCCCAAAAAGTAGGACGGTACGGTTCGCTTATAAGGGGTCCTGTCCCGGTTTTAGGCTATGGAAACGCCACAAAAAGCAAGCCGTACTGAGACGAACCGAACTGAACCCTCTGGTGGAAACGAGGCTTAATTGGCATAGAAAGTGGTGACAGTTTCTCAGTCGTTTGACAGTATGGAGATTGTACCCATGACCTTAGCTTTCTTAGCACTATGTTCTGGCCATCTGAGCTAACTGACATGTTTCTAATGTTTTATGAGGTTTGTAAATGATATAAATCACAATTCACAATTTAAGAGATGCAAATATTCTAGAGGGTTAAGCTCATCTGAGCTCCAATTTTTCTTTTTGCTAGGATGACTAAGAGTTATCGTTAGGCCTTAAAAATCTACTTTGAGACCTTAGAAACCGCTAAATGGTGTAATTGAGGGCACATCCATGTTTTATAAAGTCTGTGACTGTTACCTAAACCAAAAAGCTAGTTTTCAACTTCCTCATAACCAAATTTTGTAAAACAGTGTTTGCTTTGAACATGAACCTGTCCATTTAACTGGAAAAAATTACCCATTTCATTATGTCGTGGCATGTTTTAGGAATCAAAACAAGCAAATGGTAAGCCAGCAGTTTTTGAAGTATAAGTTGTTTTTGATATGTTGTATGTTAGTAAATAGCAGCTCTATATGCTTAGTCAATACTAATGAAGTATTGAAGTAAAGCATCAGAAACCAAACACCAAGCTTCAGCCCAGGATCCCCCTGCTCCTCTGGGGGCCATGTGAGTGACAGCTTTCTGGAGGGGGAATCCACAGGAAGCTCTTTCATCAGTGCCGCCCCTTGGGCCCTGTTTGACTGACTGCAGCACGGAGCAAAAGTTCAGCCATGGAAAGCTTCAGCTATATTTACCCTGGTCAAATAAGTCATTTTTTACAGTCAGATTTCCAGCAGATCCAGCACTGATTTGGTTCCATGAAATCCTCAACAATTTGTTTGAGTGGGAACAAAATTTGAACATTTTAGTTTAGTAGTTTTAAGATAAAAAAGGAAAACTTTGAAAACATTTTACTCTTAAAACTGGGGTTAAAAAAAGATTGTACATTTAGTTAGATCTTCCCTTGATCAATAATCAACAGTTATGAGTGCCAACCTTTACTAAGAAATGCTTTTTCATCGGAATGATCCCTAAGCATGATTGCATTGGTGTTTTGTGCCCTGGCATGCTTGAGTGATACAAATTCAAGTACAATTTGTGCTGGCATGCATAAAATTGGTTTGCCAATGCAGCAAGAAAACGAAGAAGTAGTCCTGTAGCAAACTGCTGACTCAGCTCCCATTTTTATCTTCGCCTCATCCGTCATGGTCCTCTTTAGTCTCTTAGCTTCAGCCATTGTGAACAAATTACTCAGACAGGTGAACTAGCTTCTTGTCTTGGCTAACTGGTTTCCTACAAAACCAGTGTTAACTCATGCCATAAGGCTTCTTGAGTGATGACAGTGGCTGGCTGCCAAACTTACATAGTGCTATAAGTAGGCCACCAGGGTGCTCTGAAGTAGTGGGATGAGTGCCATTCTGTCTTAACCTTCTCATCTTATTAGATTGACTTTGAAAGTACAGTAATTTCTCAATTTTAACACGCACTCGATTATAACACGCACCCCATATTTTCACTATTTTTGCCTTGGAACACACTGTACTCGGATATAACCCAAATTTTGCCCAAACCTTACTCTCTTAGGCAATTCAAAAATGACCTTTATTCAAAGTTTAAATCAATGAAATTTCATTATTTTCACAACAAATACATGATTTTCTCTCTCAATCAGATGCAGAAACACCTTTTTCTTCACGCACGTGTAATTATTTGATTCTGCCCAAGCATGCTCAGTCCAATAAAAGAGCAGCTATCAACATGCTGATGTCTTTGACCAATCACAGCGCAGCTATTTTGCATCCCCTTGCTCACAAGATGGCCGTGCTCTGTGTTTGCCTGTGACTGGTAACGCTTGAGAATTAAACAATGATTACACAAAGTTAAACTAATTAAGACCCAAAATATTTGATTAGAACAGTTTCACAGTCACTTTAATAAGAATTACACAAGTTTGGCGGGAATATTTTGCAGAGAAAGAGAATATTTCGGCTTTTTGTATCAGATGTGTTGCTATCGTGATGTTGGCGAGATGAAATATTTTAAGTATTTTGCTTGTACTCCTGTATAATACACACCTGAAATTAAGACCTTATTTAAAAGCAAAAAAGTGTGTGCTATAATTGAGAAATTACGGTACTATTTTCAGGTGCTGAAAGTACATATTTGCCTTATGGTGGATACAAGGGGATGGCTTGAACTTGCAATCTTCTGATTGCTGATAGAGTGCTCTGTCTGACTGAACCACCAACGGCCCTAATGGCAATTTACACCATGATTAAGATTTGTCAAATGCATCCCAGCATTTGACTTTAACATATACCAGGGCAGAGTGATTGATTGCATTGAAACTAACAATAAAAATAGAATTCTTTTCAGGGTTTTTCTGATCCTTATTTGTGGTGAACTCCATGACTAGTGGATGTCTGAAGTTCAAGCAGCTGCCAAGTGTTTGCAGTACTCTCAATTACAGTGTGTGTGTTTTTGTGTGTATCTCTAAGTCGCAGCTCTGTGAGTGTTCAGGGAATAGGGAGAGCTGACAGCAGTTCACAGCAGACCTTGTTAAGTGGTTAAACTGTCTGTTTTTATTCCACCTTTGCTCGTGGAGGCATTAAGTGCTAAAGACTCTTGAGTTTTTTATAACATAGTCTATATCTATGAGATGCCGTTTGAACAATGATACACGTCTAAATGATTAATTCATAATACCAATCCTTTATTCTCTTTAAACTTGTTCATTTGCAGTGCACATCCAGCCTATTTCTCATGTTCCTCCTCCACCTTTTGTCTCTCTGTGGACACCATACAGTACATCAGAGCCCAATTAGCACTGTCCTCAGCTCAGACATCATGGCAGTCTAGGTTCAGAGGCCACAGTTAGGGGAGCATGTACCTGGGTCCAGACTGATCTCTGTACTCATTATTGGGCTGTCAGCTGACCCCTTATGTCATTTTCCTCGCATCATTAAAAATACTGTAGGTTTCAGGGCTTAACCGAACACGCTCACACACTTACACACTTACACACTTACACAAAGGCCAAAGAGCCATTAATATGCATATCCACTGACGTCACGCTATCGATCCGTCCATTAGCACGCCGTTTTACCTCAATGAAATCATCACTGAGAGAGGACAGTGGCTGTAACTTTGCCGGCGAGCAGGATGAAGAAGGTCACACACTCTGAGGGAGATTTGCCAGATATGTACACAGTTAAGTCACACACATTATAGTTTGGTTGTGTCTAATGTGCCTGGAGGTCATAGAAAAATGAGACAATAAAAGGCCTTGTTGTGGTGCTGCTCTACAAGTTCATCATTCAGGTGACAGCAGTGAGAGGGTGGTGATAAATTAGCTCTGCTAAAGATAGAGGTGGAGCTAATTCATCTCACTTTTGCTGAAGTGGATACGGCTGTCTACTGTTTTTGCATGAGACACAGGACAGGCAGAGATCAATCATTCACCTCCAGAATAAAGCATCCAGTCGTTCTCCAAAAAAAAAAGAAAACAATGTGGTCTTATTTTCAGGAAACTCCAAACAAACTTTATTTAATTGAAGTGTTTAATAAAAACAGAGGGGAAAAATTGGTCTATGAAGAATGGATGATTTTTCAGGTTTTAAATGCCCTTTGTTGTGTTTGAGACATCTCTTCTACATGATAGGGTACTTCCATGCTCAAGACAGCACTTTTCACTGTCTGGAAATTATACAAGTTGCTACCTGAAACAGCTGATCGCCTTCTAAATCTACCAAAGTGCCATCCTTCTTTAAGCTTGCCTACTGTTTACATTTGTTGTTCCTGATGTCCATATTAAAAACAACAAAACAAATCTAAGGCTCACGTCACAAGGCAGGATGTGGTAAAATCTGAATTTTGGCCATTACATAAAGTTAGATTTATATCGGTTTTTGCTCCGGTGACCGCTACTGCACCCCACTGCAGCACTCTGACCTGATCTAATGAAGGGGGGTAGCCCTTCAACGCATCACAAAAGAGCTCTTTACCCTTTAAAGCCTGAGAACACAAATTATAGCCAGAAAAATCTAATATGGAGCTGAAATGTTCATTTCACTTTCTGCTGAATTCCAAAAAAATCAGCATTTCCATAAAATTTAACATATATAATTTTTGTATCTCATTTGATACATTAGGTGTTTTTGGCAACTGATAATCCACTTGAGGACATTTTTATCATTTATCAGATTGTACTCAGATGTTTTTTTTTTCAGGAATTTGTTGATCATATTGATTAGATAGAAGTTTCATGTCAAAGTATGTGTCAAATATGATACAACAGGCTTTAAGGGGTTAACACAGGAGCTTGTTGAGAAAAAGTTAAACACTGTAAAAAATCTTACTGTATTACATTGTTGAGCCAACATAGTTTACAAGGTTTTCAGGGCCTGTTCACACGACAACAAAAACGGCAAAAAACTGAGAGTTTTTGTTGCGTTTGCGCCTTCTGTTTACACGAGACCGGTGCCCGGGGTGCCTTAATCAGCAAACTTTTGAAAACTGGGGTCCAGAGTGAATAGTTTTGAAAACATCTGCGTTTTAGTTTCCGTGTAAACAGGAATCCCTTTCAGATAAAGGTAGCGCACGCACCTCAGAGCAACAACAGAAGCTATGGTCGACTACCAAGCAACATTTGTGCTGCTCACTGTGCTCGGTTTGTTATCGCTCCTCCAACAAAATGTTGATTTGCGTCTTCAATACTCTTACCAGCAGAGATGCATTATTTGCCAAGGATACTACAAACTTACATGGCCAAATACTGGCCTGGCATGCATGCTACCACATTTTCAGTCATTCTTCGTTTGAACACACATTGTTGTCACACCGTCTCAGTGTGAAGTGCTTCTGAAAATGCAAAGGAAAAAACCTTTCAGTTTCGGGTGACAACGTTGTCGTGTAAACAGACTCTCAGTGGCACCATTTACTGCTATCCCCCTCAAGGACAAGGCTCAAGTGCCATGGGCCTCAAGCAATCCTACATCAAAAAACTAGAACTACCTCTCTAAGCTATCTTAGTAGTTAAGCTTACGTACATGCTTGTTTGATTTAGCTACCTTCCATCCAGTTCACATTCCCCCACTGCCACTTTACCATTAGCTTAACATGCTGTTGCCACTTTGACTGTGTGATGTGGAGCAGGATGGCAGTTCAAGTTACAAGGAGATTGCTGTCTCCTGTTTTCTTTCCCACGCATACTTTGTCTTGTATTTTATTCCATATGGACACAATTTCTTGTGTATTATTCCCTGTGTTGGTCTGTGAGTCAGAATCAGAAATACTGTCCTGTGGGGAAACTCAGTTCTTGTAAAATATTCTAAATCCAAAAGTTGCAGCATCTTTCAACATTCTTACAACACAGAAGTCTACAGACTATATTGATGTAAGTCTGTGTTTCAATGTGACATACTTTTGTCTTGTCACAGTCAGATCCCTCATGCACCTCAGCTAAACCCAGCAGTGCTGCATTTCTACAAAGGCCTCTGTTATTTGTCTTCACTGGAAATATCCTCCATCACTCTTCCTCATAACCAAACTACAGCCTAATCATATTCTATGTTGTCTTTTAACCCTTTTAAATTTCCCCTTTCAAAAATGACACATACATAAATACATGATGAAGATGAAACGTAACCAGAGATGACTCAGGCTGGAACATATTTCTAAATTACCCCAGCAATCTCTCCACAACTGTTACAATTTACTTTGTGGAAGAAATTAATTTCCTGTCACACATGATTTAATAGCTTGTTCTGGATATTCAGGGTTAAACAAATGAGTCATTTATCCCTTCTGTGATTTACATATTGTTAACATCCAAATGTTTAGTGCTGCCGCTGTCTCTGGTGTCAGCTTCTACAGGATGCTAAGTGTAACATGCTAATTGTTCTGTTTAATGACGTTTGCTGCTAAAATGAGACGCTGTCACTTAAGGTAACAATTAAACTGGTTATAGCACAAGGCACAGAAATGTTTCAACTGATGAACTTTATTGTTTGTTGTAAAATGTGAATTTTGTGCCCGGCAACATGTTCCCAAACAGTTGGGACGGGAGCATGTGCACCACTGTGATCCGTCAACTATTACAACTACACAGAAACATGGCACAAATGAAATGAAACAAAGTCCAAAACAACCAAAATCCAGAAAAAGACTGCAAGAGCAGAAATGTTGCATAACCAAGTACAACAACATAAGTTCTCCAGCCCTGCAGGGGGCACTGTGAAAGCCAGGCGATTCATGATCATTGGTGTTTGAATCATCAGCAGGTGTGATTTGGACTGTAGCTACGACTTTGTGAGGTAATGTAAAGTTTTTAAAAACATATTTTAATGTTTGTGTCTGGAGTACTTTCGTTGTTAAACTTCAAGACTGAAGAAAAAAGTGAAATCACCTCCCATTCTTGCCTGATGTACACCTTGAGTTGCCAATGTTTCTGTTGATGTCATATTTTGCTTTTCATAATGCACCACACAGTTCCAGTGGAAACAGGTCTGGACTGTAGGCCATCTGGTACCTGCACTCTTCTGCCTGTGAAGCTGTGCTGCTGTTAACTGTCCATAATATGACTTGTAATGGTCTCAAAGAAACAAGCAGGGACATCACTGAAAAGATATCCCCTTGATGGAAGCCTATGTTACTCTAAAACCTGTATACACCTCTCAGTATTGATGGTGCCCTCACAGATGTACAAGATACCCATGCCATGGGCAGTAATGCACCACTGCAGATCATAGATGCTGTTTTTTTTAACAATGTCTAAAAACATTAAGGATGATTTTTGGCAGCCATTATTAGGTTAGTCCATCTCAGATAAGTACAGGTCTGGAGTAGGGATGGGCATTTTATTGGATGTGCAATCAGTGCATCGTGGCAAGGGTCAATGGTAAATTGCATCGGTTGGAGTGGTGTGCATCGGATTAGAAACTGGGCTGAAACCACGATGCGTCGCCTTGTAAAAGCTTTGCATCGGTAAAATCTGATGTCATGTTATTATATGTATATTTTTTAAATGATTATTTTCAGTCAATTCACTTTCATAATTATCTTTCAGCCATTAAATTCTCACTGCTTAAGTAGCCTTCTGTAAGTGATCTGTCTTCATTTGTTACAAGCTTCTTAATGATAAGTATGATACTGCTTATGTTCTTGAAGGAACAATAAAGTTGAGTTGAATTTGCACAGATTTGCATTATTATTGCATGGTGATTGCATTGTGGTAGGAAGATAAATCGTATCGTCCCGAATTGGTAGATGCTTCATTTGAATCGTTAGTGTATCGTACCGTAGCCTACATATAGAGATGCATATTGTATCGTCCTGGGGATGGAGATTTCCATCCCTAGTCTGGAGAGGTCAGTATCACATCTGGATGTTGTTATATTATGTTGTCACTTTGCATGGTTGACTCTTCTATTTGCAGATACAGTAAAGTTCAGTGTTAACTGACATTGGTTTTTAAGATAACCTGACACTCCAGATGGACAGTTTAATATATTTCTCTAATCCATCTGGAAGAGAGCCCATGACAGTTTTTGGGAATGGGCAGAACCTCTCAAATGCATATCCGGCAGGTGATTGGATGATTGTTCCGTCACTTTCACTCATTATGGGCCAATCAGATAGTGGGCGCTACTGACATGGTGTAAGCAGTGATTCTCAACTGGTGGGTTGTGACCCAAAAGTGGGTTGCAGACCCTTTTTCAGTAGGTCACGAGCCCTTGCCTGGGCCAAAAATTGTTAAGAAAAGAAATCCAGTTCTTTAATTTTGAAGGGGATTTCTTTATGCAGTGGAGCACTGTCTATTCACACTCCTAAACAACAGGTGGCGATAATACCTGAATTGCTAATCGACACATGTTTTAATAGAAATGTGTTTGTTATATATTCAAAAAGTAGGTAATCAGCTTAAGCTAAATGTTTTTAAGACTTTTTTCAAACAACTTTCAGTAGTTGTACTTTTGTATTTCACGTTTCAGCATAAAAAAAAAAAACTCTGTTTAGTCTGTTTAAAAAGACTGAGGTTACTGAAGTGTTTTGTGTAACAGCCTCATGATCAATGGCTTAATTACTGCTACTGATTGAATATTAGTATTCAATTTTAGTATTACAAACTTGCCCCCCAGGACATTAAAGGTTTTCCAAGCCTAAGTCTAAGTCATTATTATTATAGGGCTGTTCAGTGTCCACTGATGCAGGGTTATCACAGCTACAGTTAGATTTATGGTCTTGAAACCTTGTGTCTCTGAGTTGCACTTTATCCTCATTAAACTTTTATTTTTGGGGTGGTATACTGTGTTATTCTGTACTATTTCAGGTTCAGAGTGCAACATCTTCTTATTTAATACATTTGAGAAGTTGAAAATTTTCCTCAGTTTGGTCGCAGCATGTCATTAAGGGGTGATGGTGGGTCCCGAAGCCAGACCAGTTGAGAACCACTGGTGTAAAGGTCAGAACATGGATGTTAAACAGATTCTGTAAGAGCGCTCACTCCCTGCTGTTGTCTCGCTCGTAGCTCCCACCTCTTCCTGCCCTAAAGGACGCTGATTAGGCTGTGCTGCTTTAGGGCTGCTCACAATCATTGCACCTTTGCACACCGTAGTCCCCTTAGGTGTTTTGATGGTCACAGGCATTTATGCTCATTTTTGCCCTTTACATGCAAAGATTTATCTAGACTTTTGATGATATTATGGACTGGAGATGATTAAATGTCTAAATTATTTGCAGTTTCATATTGAGGAGCCTTGTTTCCTAACTGATGATTTAATCACCCATGCACTCTTAGCCCACCTGTGGACAATTCAAGGTGTTTTTTTTAAGCATTCCACCTCTTTTCTGGACTTTTCTTGCACCTGTCCCAACCATTTTTGAATTGCAGAAATTTAGGATGTTTTCAGAAGTTTAAATTAATCGCAAAATTTGGCAGTTAAACATTTAATATCTTTTTTAAAGCTGTATATATTTGAAAATGGGTCAAAAAGCTATTTGCAAATCACTGTATTCTGATTGTGGCATGGTGGCACAGCAGGTAGTGCACGTGTCTCGCAGCAAGAGGGTTGCTGGTTCGATCGTTGTGTTGGTCAGGGCCTTTCTTTGTGGAGTTTGCATGTTCTCCATGCATGGGTTCTCTCCAGGCACTCAGGCTTCCTCCCACAGACCAAAAACATGCTCATTAGGTTGATTGGTGACTCCAAATTGCCCTCAGGTATGAGTGTGAGTGTGAATGGCTGTCTGTCTCTTTCTGTGGCCCTGTGATCCGTTGGGGACTGGTTTAAAATGTATCCTGCCTCTCACCCAAAGTCAGCGAGGATAGGCTCCAGCCCCTGCGACTCCAAAAGGGAAAGGCAATTTAAATGATAGATGGATGCATGTATTCTGATTTTGTTACATTTCATACATCTCAGCTCTGTCAAGATAAGCATTGGTTAAAAAATAGTTATAAAATGAATCACTGGGTTTTAAGATATTTAGCTAATTTGATCAACAGATAATTCACCTTTTCGAGCATCCACTATTACAAACAGTGAATATCAGTAACTTCTGAATGTTTAACCAAAGCAGCCTCAGTGTCAGCTGCTGCTCTCTGAATGAACGTGCTTTCATTAATCTCCCCCTCTGCCTGTTTTGTATGTATCTTTAATATCTGCAGATACTAAAATAGAGCTGCTATCTTTAGACATTCACAGTTCATCTTAGCAGACAGCTCCTGAAATAAAGTCTCTTGTCTCCTCGGATTCCTCCTGAGGTAACGCTGCCGGATGGAAGTGTTGATGTGGCAGCAAATGACTGAGAAACTGCAACAATTTTAATGACTGAAAAGCACTGACATCATCCTTTTTGGAGCTCGTAAATAATGACCAATAAAAAAGACCGTACTGTAGATGTGGCTGAGGCTGAGAAGTGAGCATCTGCAGGCTTAACTGATGTGAGGATGTGTAAAGTTGTACTACTTTTATGAAATTGATTGTTTCCTTGAAGATAACATCTGTGAGAAATGCATCATGCTTGCTTATTTGTCCCCCTGCACTCAATGAAAAATCACAACTGTGCCTTAAAATACACTTAATGTCAGGATCAGCATCGTTATTGTCTGACTTTGAGCCTCAGAGTAAACCTCCGAGCTTATTAAAAAGACTTCACATGGACAGTAGCATCATTCAATGAGTCATTTATTTAAGTGATTGGGAACACATGAAGCGAGAGCACTCTGGGGTGATATTCTGTGTGCTGAGGCTCCATTTGAAACCATCTAATTAAGTCATATAGAAGTCTGAAGACGACATTAAGGGCCTCTGCGACTTAAAGAAACCCACTAAAGAGCTGCAGTTTTTCTAGAAAGATGGCTACACAATGGAAGAAAGGAGAGATGAACTGATACTTTTTAGGAGAAGATGCACTGACTTTGTTTTATATCAGGAAATGACAGACTGAGAGAGAGCTCAGGCTGTATACAACTTTATGTTGCCTGTGAAGTTAATTACAAATGTGGCAAAAACAATGAGATTAAACCAAAGTACAAGTGCATCTGTGGCTCAGTCTGTTATTGTGCTTTACCAGTTATTATGTCTGTGTCCTTGGGCAAGGCACTTAACCCCTAGTTGCTCCCACTGCTGTGTTAATGTGTATGAAATGGGCTTGACAGGGGGTGGATATGTTGGCTAATACTGGTGGACAACTACCATATACTTGAACCATCAGAGAGTGAATGTGTAGATGTGACCCGTGTTGAAAAAGTGCTTTGAGTAGTCAGAAGGACTAGAAAAGTGCTACGAACAGCACAAACACCTGCCAGAGTACCTTTGACATTGTTGGCTGAGTTATTACTGAAAATTTTGAAAACTGCCCTATTGCACAACGTTAACAAATCTTAATAAAATTCCTGGATCTACATCTAGATTTAGATCACCTCCAAAATCCCATCACCTCTACCCTGTGTCGTGACCAACACCCCCTGAAAATGTAACTAAAATTGGTTAAGAACTGTTTTGGTGACCAAAATGTGGAAAAACTGCCTCATATCACCATGTTTACAAATCCTTAAAAAAAAAAAATAAAAAAATCCTGGATCCATGTTCTGATCACCACCAAAATTGAACCACTTTTTCCTTATGCCATGACCAGCGTTTCATAAAATTTTAACCTTTATTCATGGAGACCTTTCTGAGTTATCCTGCTCAAAGTTGAACAGACAGACAAACAATCAATCGACAACATAAACTCCTTGGCAGAATCAATTATCTATCAAACACCAAATCCCCTTTTTTAGCCTTTCAATCTTAACTAACAATGAATTAATTTCCCCTTTCCCCTTATCCCCCTTGTGAGTAGCCTTGCACAAGACACATGATTAACACCCTAAAGTGTATATAAAATTAAAAAAAACACATGATTTGACCTCTGTAAAGACACAGGATACAAATAAAATAAAATACAACACCTTAAAATGCAAAGAAAGCCAACATCTGCTTTTTGCAGCACAGCTCGAGGTGGTTGATTTCAGTTTAAGCCTAATGATAAAAGGTTGTGATTTACTCGACTTGATCCAGTCTGATGAAAATCTGTCTGAACTTTGAGTGAACCAAATGCATCTGTAAATACAACACAAGATCTCAGTGTCTGGTTCCCAAGATATCCGCACAGTTTATCTTTGATGATGAAAAAAATAATGAAACAGCAGCACTCAGTGTGCTAAATGCTTAAGTCAGTGATGTAATTATTTGTCCATTATACAGCAAAAGATAGACTAATGTAAAGCAATGGCAGCTGCAAATGACTCCTTTAATGGTGCACAACAATTTCTCTCCAGAGGAGTGTTTGGAGTTTGTGTTTGATCCCAAATCCCCCAAAGTGAAAGTTGATAAAAATTAAACTTTAGCTGAACCTTGAAAAAAATCATTAAATTGGTCAACATTTTACTCTTTTGCCTGCTGGGATAGATTGTAGATTACAATTACATCTATGGAAAAAACTGCATCACGAAAGCAAAAATGTACAAAGTCCAATTCCAATGAAGTTTGGACATTGTGTAAAATGGAAATAAAAAGAGAATACAAAGATTTTTACTTTTCAATTAAATACACCACAAAGATAAGATAATAAATGTTTAACTTCATCATTTTTTTGAAAATATTAACTTGTTTTAAATCTAATGCAACACATTCCTAATGAAATGGGATAGGAATTTATTGACAATAAAAGTGTCAAAAAATGAGCAGCTCCACCGTTCTTATTGATCACTTCAAAAATTAATTTATCCATGCTTGATGCAAGTATTTCCAGGAGGCTAGTGGGAACGTTTCTTCAAGTGGTGAAGATGGCTTCACAAAGGGCATCCCCTGTCTGGAACTGATGTCCATTTTTATAAACTTTACTCGCCATCCATCCTCAAATGTTCTCAACTGGATTTAGATCAGGGGAGCATCAGGAGGTCATGACAGTGAGAATACCTGACAGAAAATGACATGGATTTCAAACTTTTGTGCATGTTTTGGCTTTTAAAGACTGTTGTCTCAAACTTTTGATCAGCTGACAAAAGCATGTTTAAATTTAAATGCAGTTTTCAATGCATTGCCTGCTCAAAATGGTTTGTTTCTCACTCCCATTTCTTCTTTTTGTATTTCGAAGCTCTACTTAGAACCTTTTGAAGATCCAATAGTGCAAAATGCAAATTCTTGCAATTTTCAACTAGTCTTAAGATTTTGATCAGGAGTGTATAGTCCTCAGATTTAACACAAATAAATGAAATAATCTAACCAATATAACTTCCATTGGCCATTTATTGACACTATTTTTCATGAAATGAAAGTATCCGACCGTATCCGATCTGATTGTGTGTCACATTACAAATTAACAAGGGGTAACAACGGATTTTAAAGCGTATGCTTCGAAAAAGCATACGATACTATGATCTCACGTTGAATAAATACAAAAGACAATACAGAGCTGTAACTGTCTCTACAGGGCTTTATCTTATCACTCAGGCTTATGAATGATAATAGTTTAACTTCGTCATGTTTAACCTTATAAAGCCTGAAAACACAAATTATAGCCAGGAAATTATATTTTTTTGGAGCTCAAATATTGTTTCCATTTTCTACTGAAATCCCCCCCCCAAAAATTCCATAAAATTTAACATACATGTCTTTTGTGTCTCATTTGATATGTAAGGTGTTCATAGCAACTGATAATCTCCTTGAGGGAATTTTTATCATTTATCTGATTGTATTCAGATGTTTTTTTAGTGATTTGTTGATCATATTGATTAGATAGAGATATCTTAAAAGTGTGATACAACAGGCTTTAAGGGGTTAAACGTGAATCAGGTTAGAATCTACACACTCTGTAATGGACATTATCAAAAATAATTAGGCTTACAGAAAATGACTTAAACTCAGCACTTTTTCTGTTAATCAAATTGTTTCACTGTTTCTTACCACTAAAATCAGTTCCCTAACATTACTCTCTGCCACTCAGTGAGTGGAACTGCCACCCTGTCGCACAAGTTGTCATGTCAATGCATGTCCTCTGTTGTACATTCCTAAAATCTCAGATTATTTGCTCAAGCTGTTATTCACAAAGTGGTCAGCCTCGCCCCCTCCCTGCTTGTGAATGACTGAGCCTTGACACTCACCTGTTTCCAGTTAAAAGGAATAGAAGAATAGAACAGAATAGAATAAACCTTTATTCGTCCCACACGTGGATAAAGAATAAGTATAAAAATAGCAGTATGTACATTATTCTACCAATATAAATATAAAAAGGGCTTGAATACGGAAACTAAAAAGCAAATCCTATAAGGATTATTTACACATCCACAAAGTAATTGCACATGAATGTAAGTGATTGCACATAGATGAATTGCACATTGTCAAGAGAGTTAGCACAGTAATTGTACATTGTAATTGCACATTGTTAGATAATTGCTCAGTTTATGGTGACTGGGAGCAGTGCTGGTTGAAAAGTCTAACAGCAGCAGACTTTACAACTAGAAGTTAATATAGTCAGTGATAAAGTCCATAAGGTTAACCTGTTCACCTGTGGAATATTCACAACAGGTATTTTCTGAGCATTATCAAAACATTCCCAGGTTGGTAGCCGGCGTTACAGTGAGGTTTTGGAGCTGCTTAAACATGCTCACTGTACAGCCTTAACCCACTGAGCATCATTCAAAGTATAGTCACAGTGAGGCTGAGGTGTGCTGATGAAGGGAGGGCCAGCTAGAGACCTTTGAGAGTCACTCCTTTGCAGCAGCCCTGATGAAAGACTCTAATTTCCATTATTTCCTGTATCTTACATCCAGTACGCAGGGTTTATTTTCACATGAGGATTTTATCTTCATGTTCTTGGACAGTAATCTCTTATGAACATGACTGTTAAGACTTTATGTTGAGGACTTTCTTCATCTTTGAGTTCACCATGCAAATAAAAATCCATCAAGCTCCAGAGGAAACATCCTTGTAGATAAAATCCTCTTTGGATGGTAATTATGGGCTGTTGTTTTGTTGACTGGCCCTCTCGGTTTGACCTGAATAATCCTGACAGTGATGTGTTTTTAATATACAAAATTTAAAGATATCATTCATGGTGAAGGTGATTAACACTGTATATTATTATTATATTGAGGGCAAATTATTGCATTTCTTGTTTTGCGCCTCATGGTCTATTCTTAAAAGTATCATTATATAATTCAAAATAAAAAAAAACAGAATTTTCCTTCACTTTTATCTTTACCTTTATTTGTATTGTGCAAGTTTATAACAAGTATTATCTCAAGCACTTTACAATAGAGGAGGCTGAGGCCATACTCTTCATTTTATAGATACACATGTATGCATATATACACATACACGTACATATGTATATTTGTATATATGCATACATACATCCAAAGATGTATCCATCCAGGTAGAGACAAAGGGACTAAAAATAAGAATTTATGATAGCAGCAAACCCAAGGACGCCCAGATCACAAATCTGTCCTCATCACATTTGTCTCTGTTGAATATAGATTCAATCAATCAATCTTTATTTGTATAGCGCCATGTTTGTTGTGAGTGCGGCTCCATCTAATGACTGAAGACCCTTTGAGATGATGAACTATATGTAGTTGATGCAAATTTCCATAATAAACCACCATAGTCCTTAATCTTCCATTCAAAGTGTTACTTGAAGGTTTTCTCTGCATTACAAAACAATACTGTTTAATAAAATAATTAAACCAAAATCTGGACCTGGTGCAAACACGGTCAAAAACTTTTGTGCTTCAAGTTCTGCAGCTGCACTAATTACACAAAAAAACCACACGCCTGACGTTACAATTCTCCTCCAATAAGAGAGCTGCAGTAGTTATTGGCTCCAAATAAACTTTTATAATAAAACTATGGACCTGATAAATCTCTCCAAATTCTAATCGGGACAAATAACAAAAAAATCTTAATTTATCAAATTATTTGTCGTGCACAAATGGCTCTAACATTTGTCTTTGTTGAATATACATTTATTAAAGGTAAGCCCCTTGAGATGTTGCATCTCATTTTTAAGAGGGACCTCATGTCTTTGTGGCTGTAATGATATGGATGTATAATCAGTACACTCCATGTTTGTTTTTTGTTTTAATCTTCAGGCACAATCTTTTTCAGAATAAAAGCCTATAGGTTGATTTCCATGATTTCAGACGTGTATATGTTAATAACTGAGCTCCCCATGGCCTGTTTGTTCTTGGAAAGACATTTTAGTTTGTGCACATTAATTCCCCCATCCGATGACAGTGAGGGCATGGCACCCTGAATATCATTAGCATGTATACTCCCAAGGTTACCTGGTCAAACAAATATGTACTTGAAGGAGAAAAGGTTCCCCTTACCAGCTGTCAGTTTCATCACTAATGTAAATCGCCATGCATTTTAATGTTTTGATGTATATATAATGTAAATACACTATAAAAATCTGCATTAAAATTCTCTAAGCTTGGTTTAAATTCATCAAAACCCTTCCTTGGTGTCTAATTGAGAGGGTTACTCACAGACACGAGTGTTTTCCTCCCCTCTCTGCTTTGTCAGATCAAGGACCTGCTCATTATTAGTCCATTCAATGCAAGGGTGTTATAGTGTCAAATGAGATTTGTCTCACCATTACAAGACCTAATTGGTGGAGGCTGTCTGTGTAATTTACCCTCCACCAGTGCTCCGTCGCCTCATGGTGAATAATTGCTTCTGTCTCGCTCACTTCTGTTATGGCCGACATGAGTGTGGAGCCCCTGCAGCTGAGAGGTCGATAAGCCGCAAACCACAAGGCTCCAGCCCTCGTCTGTTCTCTGACACCCTGTTTAGAGCTGAATATCTTTTTCCAGAAGGAGAAATTACAGGAGACTTGTTGACAAGAATGCACACAGATACACAAGAAAAGAAAATTAGTAAATATTTAATGAAGTTCTGAGGGGATTTGAGCTTCTTTCTAATCATCAATGATGTTTTCTGTATTTCTAAGTTCACCCCGGGCAAGTTTGTCTTTATGAAACTCCTAAAACCACATCAGTCTCTTGGTGGTAAACAGCAGAAGGGAATGATTGCACAATCTAAATTAACGGTTATAATGAATTCATAGGGCAAGCTGAAAAGACTGTGGGTAATAAAGGCACTGGTACTTAAATAATCCAGAGCTGTGGTGCTCGCCCTGCACAAACCTGCTTCAAGATTTTACCTTTTAAGACTCAAATGATCAAAAGTCTTTGGTACAATAATTAATCACACTTGAATTGGTTACAGTAGTCATTAGCTTATAAGATAGCTGAACTTCCATGACATTAGCAGCTTTGTCTTGTGTCTCGAATTGACTCCAGAAAGTTTGCCATTTTGTCCAAACAACCAAAAAGTGGGTGTGTGGCTGATGCCATGTACAGATCAGCATTTATCAGGCTGATTTGAATGTGGGTGTGGGATACACTTGAACCCTATGTCAGGTCTGAGTCTCATGCAGTGGTGGTTCTAGGGGTGGTGCCACAGGGGCATTGGTCCCATCTGAAATCTAATTGGCCCCCTGAAGTGCCCCGTCCTGTCACTCATCTGTCGTTTGCTCGAGAATGACGATCAGATTGTCCAACCATCTATCACTTGAATGAACAAAAAATGTAAGTTAAAAAGTGCATGTTTTTGAATATAAAATTGTTGAACATGTTTTTGAATACTATTTTATTACCTTTGAAGTTGCTCACATCCTTAAATGTGTTAAAACGAGTTTTACTGTCTACACTTTTTTAATTGCAATGTTTGAAAAAGGTGTGACTGCATGCATGTTGGACAAAAACTTGGCCTCTCTGTGAAAAATGTGGCGCCTTGATGGCACCTTACTTAGAACAATCCTGGATCATCCACTGGTCTCATGCTACAACAAAAACAAATCTGTCTGAGAAGCAGAAAAATCTTTATATCAGACTTATTATGCATTTAGTGATTGACAGGTTCAAAGTTTAAGGTGAAAATTTATTTTAGATATTCCATCAAAAATGTACAACCCCAGTACAATGAAGTGGATGTTGTGTAAAACATAAATAAAAACAGAATACAATGATTTGCAAATCAATTTCAACAAATGTTCAATTGCATACACTACAAATTGGGAAATTTAACGTTTAAACTGATAAACTTCATTGTTTTTCCTCAAATATTCACTCATTCTGAATTGAATTCCTGCAACACGTTCCAAAAAAGTTGTGACAGAGGCAGCAAAAGACTGACAAAGTTTAAGAATGCTCCAAAAACACGTTTGGAAAATTCTTCAGGTGAACAGGATGACTGGAAGCAGGTAATGTGAGTCTAACACTTTAAGACCGTCTCTAAACATACAACTCCAATAACTTTAAGGATTTCATCATCTACAGTCCATAATATCGTCAAAAGCTTCTGAAAATCTAGAGAAATCTCTGCATGTGAGCAGCAAAAAGGGGAAACGAAAACTGGATGTGTCATGATCCTGTCTTTTTGTTAGTTAAGTTACCCATTTTGTTTCCTTGTTTTATGTTTTGTCACGTACTTCCTGTTTTATTTTGAAAATTCACCTGTCTTTGTCTGTCTCCTTAGGTTTTGCTTCCTGTCTGGCGTTGTCATACCTGATCCCTGATTGTGCTTCCCCAGCTGTGTCTCAACACCCCAATCATCTCATGTATGTAACCCTCATGTCTTCCCCTGTCTTGTTGCCAGTTCGTACCGTAACCAGTCTCGTTCCAGCCGTCTTCTGTCTTGTCTAGCCGTGTAATTGACTTTAATTCTGACTCACGTTTGTCTGGACACTGTTGCCTGTTTGACTGATTCTCCGTGTACCTAACCTTGCCTGACATTGATTAAACCTTTCAAGCTTTTCGACTATGCCTGTTGTGCATTTGGGTCCAACCTTTCTGAGTCATGTATTGCAACAGAATGCCCATGACCTTCGATCCCTCAGGTGGCACTGCATTACAAACCAACATCATTATGTGAAGGATGTAATCACATGGGCTCAGGAACATCTTGGAAAACCACTGTCTGATAACACCATTTGTTGCTACATCCACAAATGCAACTTAAAACTCTACCATGCAAAGCCAAAGCCATATATCAACAACACCCAGAAACGCTGCTGCTTCTCTGGGCCCGAGCTCATCTGAGATGGACTGATACAAAGTGGATAAGTCTGCTGTGGTCTGAAAAGCTAATATTTCAAACTTGTTTTGGAAATCAAGGACCATCAGCGCAAGATTCAAAACCAGCATCTGTGATGGTATGGGGGTGTGTAAGTACCCATGGCATGGGTAATTTGCACATCTGTGAGGGCACCATTAATACTGAAAGGTACATACATTTTTGAAGCAACATTTGCTGCCATCCAAGCGATGTCTTTTTCAGGGACGTCCCTGCTTATTTCAGCAAGACAATGCCAAGACACATTCTGCACGTGTTACAACATCGTGGCTTCATAGCAAAAGAGTTCGGGTACTAGACTGACCTGCCTGCAGCACAGACACGTCTCCCTTTGAAAATGTGTGGCAAATTATGAAGTAAAAAATTAAGGGTGTTTTATTTTTTCTTCAAGAAGTCGATGTGATTGGCGCTATTTTATGATGCAGCAAATGGCTATGTGCTCTTTGGCCTGCACGCATTGATTTTATTAGCCTGCTGTTTCAGGTAAGTTAATCTTTAGGACCAACAGGTAATCAGGTCTTTGCTGACTTTGGTCGGAAACAAGGTGGCTTCATTTTTCAGCAGTGGAAGTTGTTGCTTGGCCTCAACATGAGAATAGATAGTAGTACAAATTTACTTAGCATGCCTATTATCAATCTGTAATTAGAGTTACATAACTGCATGAATTTTCCCTGTTTTTGTATTAAATGTAAGTTTGTGTTTCACAGGACAGAAGTCAGTACCTCTCCTGACTCTGCAGTCCACAGAGGAAACAGGCCCTCATGCTGTGTTGATGGCTTTGGCTCTGAGCTCTGTCCTTCACTGTCTGCTAGCGCTGTCCTGCTTATTCATGCCTCACAAATTTTTAGCTTGAGGGTTAGATTTGAGTAAAACTGTCACAAATGATTTAACAGTAAAAAATGTTGGTGTCCTTATGACGTGTGTCTATCTGCGTGAAATAACCTGGCAGACATTTTACAATGGACTTCACCTGCAATGACACCATGCTGCAGCTTAGAAACAGCAAAGTAGGACATCATTTAGAGATGTTTTTAGTGCATTTGCAGCACAAACTGTTTGAGGGGTCAACCTTAGTTCCAGTCTGGATGACCTGAAACTACAAGCATCCTCCACTGCCGAGGCTTTGAAAGCGCTGATCCTTGTTGAACCAGGAGGTTAAATTTGATGGCCTCAAACTGTTTTTTGACCAAAGCTCATTACTTTTTCTGACAGTTTGATTGACAGTTTTGGCAGCTGGGGTGAAGATGAAAAATTACTCTAAAACAATGCTTGAACCTGACATTCAATGTTTTGAGAAACAAGAGAAACTGAAACTCTGCCTCAGCTCATTAGCTGGAGTCTCTTTGATTATTAAAAACATGCTTAAAATCTAGAAAATCTGAAGAGGTCAAAGAATTACTAAGTGGTAAATGTGCTAATTGTCTTCGTGTGTCATCAAATTATGCTGTGGTGTTGTTCTCGGGGGTAATGAGTTAAAATTATGTTAATACAAGGCTCCGTCTGGTTATCAGGGGATTTAATTAAAGAAGGAGCTAATTGGGAAATGGTCTTGACGTACTGATGTCAGATAGCTCCAGTTATGCTGGACAAATTGTGCAGGTTAATTATTCTCCTTTTCCTTAATCAATAAGAACAACCCTCTGGCCATCATATGCCTTTAGCAAGTCTTTGACTTCCAAAATGTCCTCAGTTCGCCCTGAGCTCCAAATGTTGTGCCAAATTTGATGAATAAATCTCATAATCCAGTCTTGTAATATTTGAGTTTATAGTGACATTGACCTTGCACCTCCAAAATATATCCAGTTTAATCTTGAGTCAAAAAAAATGTTTTAGAAAAGTTTGGAGAAAGTCCTGTCGGGATTCGACTGATTCTGTTATTTTGTATTATGTTTCCCTCTTAGACCTCCTGGTGTTCCCTGTTTTACTGTCTTGCCCCTGTTTTTGATCCTAGTTAAGTTACCTGTTTTGGTGTCCTGTTTCCCTTGTCTCTCTTGTTTCCTGTTTTATTTTGGAAACCCTGTGTTCCTCGTGGTGTTTTCCTGCCCTCCCTTCTGTGTGTCTCTCTAATGATGATTCCCTCCATCTGTGTGATTGTTTCACCTGTGCTTGGTGTTCCCCTGGTGTATTTAGTCTCTGCTTTCTTTGTTGTCTTTGTTGGGTCTTTCGTCTTCCTCCTCTCCATGTCTCCTGTGCTCCCTCGTGTTTCTCCAGAGTTTTAATGTAGTTTCTGTTTTCAGCCTGGTTTTTTGTTGTAGCTTTGTTTTGGATTTTCGGAGCTTCTGTTATGGACTGAGTTTTGATTTTTTTTGGACTTTTGATCCCTGGTTAGCTTAAAATAAAGCTTTTTCCTTTTCTATCTGCAATTGGGTCCAGCTCTTTGTTTTCGTTAGTTTCCTTTGGGTTTAATTTCCTGACAAGTCCCTTAAAGCTTTCTTGAGATCTTGTTCCAAACAAGGGATGAACAAAACCTCCTACCTACATGTGCCCCAAGCACTAACAATCACATTGTTTACTTAGAATTATGGAACTATATCACAAATCTCTATGAGGATAACTGTGTTTGGAAGATCACACTTTGTCAATTTAAAAATGGCTTTTGGTCAAATATGCCCCCATCAAAAAGTCTTAAAGTGCTGTGTTCTATTTCACAAATTTTGTCTTTGCAGCAAATAATCCATAATAAGGGATTTTTTAATCATGTTGTCTTAGGTTTCAAAAAAATTAGCAGTGATGTTATTAGACCTTCATTTTGACCCCAAGAGAAAGTAACAACATTCTGTCAGTCTGATGGACCAACTGGATGCACCCATTTTCTTCTTGAACTTGTGAGTAGTAGTAGAGAATTGATATATCTTAATTCAGTCTTAATTTTATAATATCTGACATCAGTACAGCATAAATATTCTGAAAGACCAGGTTGTCCTGAAAGAACAAGATGTCCTTAGCCTGATTGTGCCTGACAGGGTTGAAGATTACTCTTTGTTTTTTGATCCACAAAATACAACATCAACCTCAGGTCAGAGTGATCCTTTTTCAAAGTTAGTAGCAAATCCCAAAAGGTATGAGACACAATGAAGTTGATCGACCTATGACCTCCAAAATGAAGTTGTTTCATGCTCTAATTTGAGTGGAAATAAGTTCAATGTTTAAATAAAATCTGTCAAAGTCTTCATGAGATTTGTCAATCTAAAGCAAGGCACCAAAAAGCAAATAATTAGGGATGGATAAAGCAAGGGTAAGTGAGTCAGAATGGATATTTGTGCGAAGTTTAAAGAAAGTTGCACACAGTGTTTTTGTGAGATATGAACGAATGAATGAATGCTTTATTTCGAACATGCAAAAAAACAAACACAAACAAATGCATGCATATGCCAAAAACAAAAGAAAACAATCAAAGACCGCTGACGACATCCTGCATGTGCCGCAAGCCCACATGCTTGAAAAGGAGAAGGAAGAAGTCTAACCTTATTTAATCCTACGCCTTTCATATCACATCCTACAGTGATGTTTTTACTTTTTACATATCTATAGTATATGTTTAAAAAGCATGGGATGAAAACGACCAACTAACCTTTGACCTTTAAACTTAGTGAGCTGAAGAAAAGCATCTTTAATTCAGGTTCTAAATAAATCACATCATAAACAGGGCATGAACATGAGACACATTAACCCCTTTGTGTTACCTGGTGTGCAGGTTCCCATGGGGCAGGCACGGTTTTGAAGGTTAAGATATAACCTGGAGGCTGGACTGTGTAGCCTTTTTAGTTTTTATGTGTCCTGATTAAGAAGAAGTTTTAAAGTATGAAATGTAAATCATAGATGCACAGCTGCACGTCTGTGGCTCCTCGTGGCACCCTGACACTTTCAAGAGCAACATCTTCGTTCACACACTCGACGTGTTCATTATGGCCCCTGGCGATGCTTTGATATGACTTCCTGTATGGATCGGGTGCTCACAGTAAGTCACAGTAAATTTCCCTGATGTAGAAGAAGGGGGATGGAGGGGATGTATGTGTGAGTATGAGAGCAGGACCATGACAGAGAAATGGGGGGGTAATTTGCTCATGTCCATTCGTTACCTTCATTAAAGTTTGAGAGGCCGACACATGCTCACTGACAGATAAATTCTGTTAATTACTGCAGTAATAGAGCAGTCAATTAGGCCTCCTCCACCAATCAGAATCTACCTCAGTTTTCATGGCTGTTAGGTTTTTGGACCAAAAGCAAAAATACTGTCTTCTGAATTCAGTTTCCCCATCTCTAACTTAAACCACTTTGGTTGGTAAATTTGATCAAGTATAGCTCTGTCCCATTTCAGGGGCTTCATCCAAGTGGTGTGTCATTCTGGTCAAGCCCATTTTAAAGTGGTCACAGGTTGCCATAACTCAGGCTCCTATACGAGGCATGACTGTTAAAAAACTAGGCTAATGCTGTAATATAATTTTATTGAAAACAAACTTTTTCAATGTCTTTCTTCTTCAGTATAATCCCTGCTGCATTCAGGATTTGTCACTGCAGGTGAGTTTGAAGGGATGATGACATTATTTGTAAGCTGTCTATAAACTGCGAGGGCAGACTCGATAAAAACTCATTCATGCATGGGCTGTAGATGTGTGGTAGTTGGGTGTGGCTGAGCTCAGCTGCAGGGGTGAGAGGTGTGGGGGATGGTTCATGGAAGCAGTGTCAGGTTAACTGACACAGGTGTGCACTGATTGCTCCCTTTGCTCTCCCTGCAGTAGCATGCTGGAGCTGGCATTCACTCACTCGCACCCAGACAGCAAGGAGGTGCTCCCTGCTGGAGAGGCTTTTGACTTTTGGACTGTTTGAACACAGAGCTGGACCCAGTGGAGCACTGGCACAACTGGACCAGAGCATTTTCATCCACGTTACTTTATTTGTGAGTGAATAAAACCGGGTTGATTATTAACTGACTGTGTGTGTGGCTGTGACTACTGAGCTGGTAACCATTTTATGTTACAAGATGATTAATTTCTTGCAATTGTACTTGAGAAACTTTGTTCTGGACTATTTGTTCTATTGTTCACAAAGTGGGGAACCTTGCTCCATCCTTGCTTGTGAACCACTTTTCCTTTCTGGGATACCCCTTTAAATCCAGTCATGATACGTCCAGCTAACCTCTTCATCTGAAAAATGTGCCAAAGAGGTGTTTTTGAGCATTACTCAACTTTCTTAGGCTTTTGTTGCTCCTGTCCCAGCTATTTTGGAACGTATTGCAGGCATCTGATTTAAAATTAGTGTATATTTGAACAAAACAATGAAGTTTATCAGTTTGAAAATTAAATATCTTGTATTTGTAGTTTATTCAATTGAATAAAGGTTGGAAAAGATTAGCATATTATTGTATTCTGTTTTTATTTATGTTTGACAGTTTCATTTGAATTGGCATTTGTATTTCTAAGCACAGGTAAATAGCATGGCAATATCTTTCTATCTTTCTTTCTTTAACCCTGGCTGCACATTTTATATTACATAATGTTTGACAATATCTCTTTTTACTTACATGTGAGGCCTTGGCACATTATATTCCACTACAGACTGTGCAGACAGACTATTTTCCTCATGAGCTCAAAGTAGCATTGGCTTTAAAAAGGTTTTATTTCTTGTTATTTCATGAGGACTGAATGTTAACAAAGCCTTAAATGCAGCACAGCCTTGTCTGTAGGTATGTGAAAAGAGTGAAATTGAGTAAACCATTTCAGTATGGTCTTGGTCAGACTGAAATGTTAACACATATTTAAAGGACCAATTCAGCAAGGGCTTGCACATTGCTTTAACTTCTTTCCAACTGCATTTATACACACCGTCTGTGACTTACTTAAGCACAAGAAGACCCAAACTACCTGCTCAAAAACTGGCTCGTCAGTGATGTAGCACCTCTGAAACTGTAACTCTCATCCTCCTGTTTGATGAATATTCAAAGATGATTTGAAGACTGCACAGCCTGTAATCATGCCCAAAAAACAAAGGTGTCAGGGAAAACTAATCTTGTGATAATTCAGCGATGTTCCAACACATAAAACTTATTACCATTAATTATTTTTTCCCAGGTAATACACATAAAAGCTCATGAGTATTATGTTGAGTATGACACAGTGGCCTTGATGCTGAACTGGTTGTCAGGCTGAAGAGAGAAGAGCTTGATTGGAATTAATGCTCTGTTGGTGTAAGTCCCTGCAGTGTGGCCACAGGGGGCTAAATGGTCTCTGTCATTTAGCACATTGCAGGTGGAAGTGCGTGGACAGTTTTCCCCCTGAGCTTTGACTTCAAGGTTTTCATGAAAGAGCAGGGAACAGCATGAGGGGAGGCAGTATTTCCACACATTCTAATCAGTGTAATTAGAGAGCTATAAACAGTCACAATAGTTAATCTTATTTAGCAAGCCTCATGTGCTGTTGGCAGAGAAATAAACCTAATATTTGGTCAGAGCTCCTGGTGGGGACAGTCAGAGCCGGAGGCATTTGTGATTGGATTGTCTGTCTGTGCCATTCTTGTTACGCATAAGTCAAGAATGATTTGAGGGATTTACTTCAAACTTTTTGCGTGTGTACACCCTGACTCAATAACGTCTAAGGATGCTTTCACAACTAACAAGTTTGATTTGGACCAAAACAGCTCTGGTTCGCTTGAGCTGGTGTGAAAGCTTACACTAACCGCGGTCCACCTGAAAACCTTCTAAGCACACCAGAGTTTGGTTTACAACGTGTGAAAGCCAACCAAACCAAGCAAGGACCAAATAGCGAGCCAAAAAGCAGTGAGTCAAGTCTGGTTGAATATCACAGCAAGCAAGCTAATATAGCATTTGCTTTACCAAGCAGAGGGCAGCTAACTTTAGCAGAACTATCCCCACCAGCCTTTGGTTTTCTAAACATGTTAACGTTTACAAATTTGTGAGGAAAATGTTTACACATCACTCCAGTCAATATGTAATGCCACCTGTCACAGTCAAATGCAGCGTTATCTTTATCTATTGGAAAAGAATACTTTCGAAGTGCATTGTGCTAAATGCTAAATGTTTACACTCAAAGCTGGCAGGAGCAAAGACCACAGCTACATCCTCAACTAGTGGCAGGAGGCAATATCTCTGGTCTGCCTCACAAAGAGCGGTGTGAAAGCAAACCAAACCAGGTGAAAAACTGAGCAGTGTTGCAACTTCTACCCCTAACCAAACTGAGTCTGCCCAACTTTAGGTGTTAATGCGACCTTAAATATCTGTGTAGGTTCTCAGTCATTCAGGTCATAATTATCCAACACTGATCCAAGTGACAACTGAACTGGTTCAGTTTCTTGAAGACATAAAGTTGCATGTTATGGTCATAAAAATCCCTAATACACACCTGACTTGCCTCATGTCTTGCCACACCATGTGAGAAACTACTGATCCATGTCATTGTGAAATAAAAATAAATCACATCACCGCACTGATTCAAAAGCTAAGGCTAGAGGTAATCAATTATTCAGCTTTGTTCAACAGCATTTTATTAAAACATGTCACATATCTTCATAAATACCAACAAAGAGTGTAATATCTTCTTGAATTCTTGTCCTTCATTTGATGGATGTCTTGAGCTGTACATACATTCAACAAGCAGTTAAGACATTTGTCAGTTGTTTTAATGTCAGTACATTTAATTAAGTTCTAACTCAATATGTATGCACACAACGCAAACACAAGACATAAGATATCAGAGCGGCTCGGCGTTGACCTCCTGGCATTTTTGAAGATCAGCTCTCCCTGTAGCTCTCCCTGCAGCCTCCCCGCTGGGCAACAAGGATCTCACTGAGTCATGAGTGTGTTTGTGTGAGTGTGTGTGTGTCTGTGCTCCTCATTGTCACAAGTTCCAACAGAGCCTGTCGTCCTCGATCAGCTCACTGTATGTGGCATTCAATGTTTGTTACATGCAAAAGGCAAAGAGCCCAGAGCAAGGGGAGAGGGGATGTACTTTTGATCATATACATGTTCAAAGCAGGTGTATCTGTATTTTTATACCTTAATGGGGCATCAATAGGGAAACTGGAGCCCGTACAACCCACTACTGTAGGACAAACCTAAATTATAAAAGAGTTGGAACGATATCTAAAACTTAAATGAAAAATAAAGTGATTTGCAAATGTTTTCAGACTTGAAATTTGTGAAGCTGGCACAAAGAAAGGGCATTTAATGTTTCAACAAGTAAAATTAAATTTTTATCTTTGTTTTGTTTTTTTATTGATATACACACTTTCAGGATTTGATGCCTGCAGCACATTGCAGAAACAGTTAACAGCCCGGGGCAAGTTGTGAAGTGTCCAAAAACACCTGGAACATTCCTCGGTCACTATGTTCATTGGCAAATAGTGACAGTACCATGACTGGGTATAACAGGAGCTCTCCTGAAAGGCTCATCTCCTTATCAATCAACAACTGCTCCAGGTTTTCCTATTTGTGTGAGACTGGAAGAGCAATTAGTCCAACTCTGTTTGATCAAAATACCTCAACATGCTCGGAAATGGAATTTAGAGGCTTTGCCATCTGCAGTCCACAACATCATCCAATGCCTGTAAACTTGACCCGTGACATTGACTGTGACTTTTGACTAGAAAACGCTCTTGAATTTATGATAGTTATTACAACATAGGCTCTAGCAATCTAATGAAACTACCTGGCGTGGGTAAGTTGCACATCTTTGAAGGTATCATTCTTCTTCAGAGACACACTGAGTGCTTTGGGCTGTTCAAACCTGTAGGAAAAAGCCCAAACTCTAGTTCAAGGCCAAGTCTGGGATTCTAACCTCAAACCCTCACACTCTTAAGTAGCAGCCTTTTACCACTGAACCAGTTAGCTGAAAGTGCTGCAGGCTTTTCGTTGTTTTTTGTGCTTTTCAGTGCATAACAGTGATACAAAGCCATGGCCGTTGAATATTTTTAATGTAGTTTTCCCTGGTGACTCCTGCCGTTATAGCCTGGGTTAAGAACAGCTTCTTCTCTTCCTTCTTATATTCTGAACTCGAACCCTGTTTCATCCTCTATTTCCTTATTTCATCACAGCGGTTGTCAATAAGGATGTTTAGACTGTAACTTTTTTTAAACTTTGCTCTCATTTGATCATTTAGCTTAAATCACATCAAAGTGTCCAGAGACAGAAAAACTCCCAAAGATGAAGAAACGGACATTTAATGTGTTCTGATGTTTCATTTGTTTGAAGCTTGTTGATGCAGTGATGTAACCTCGTAAAATGATGCAGCAATCAGGCTACAAAATCTTTTTGTGTTATTTTTATACACAACAAAGAAAAAATATCCCTGAAGAGGAAAATTCAGTCATTCTTGATATCAGCTGAGGAGTGCTGCTGGCCCAGTAGTTCTCTTGTGCATCTAGAACTTGTACTTGAGTTTGACCTGTGGCTCTCATCATGATGCCTGTCAGCTCCCACTGTACTATATCCTTGATTAAAGCATCAAAAGCTCTACAATGACCCTGATGTAAAAACCCCAAGTTGTGCCATTGTGTAACTTGTAAATGAAAGCAGAATACAATGATATACAGATCCTTTCTAACTATATTCAGTTGAATCCACTACAGAGACAAGAAATTTAATGTTCAACCATTATAATTGATGCTGGCAACTCACCAAAAAAGCTTGGACGGGGCAACAAAAGACTGGGAAAGATGAAGGAATGCTAAAAAACACCCGTGTGGAATATTCCACAGATGAACATGTTAACTGGAAACAGGTGAGGGTAATGAATTGTTTACGAACAAGGATTGGGCAAGGTTCATCACTTTGTGAACAACTGTGTGACCTACAGTCACACTTTGATAATGTTTCTCAAAGTACAATTGCAAGGAATTTGGGGATTTCAGCATCTACAGGCCATCATATCATCAAAAGAGCCAGAGAATCTGGAGAAGTCTCCGCAGGTAAGAGACAAGGCCAAAAAAACAACATTGAATTCCTGTGACCTGTGATACCTAAGGTGACACTGTATTAAAAAAGGACATCATCCTATAAAAATTATTATCAAGAACACTTTGGTAAAGCATGGGGTAACACAGTTTGTCTCTACATCTAGAAGTGCAAGTTAAAAATTTACCATAAAAAGCTAGAGCCATGTATCAACAACATTGAGAAATGCCATTGGCTTCTCTGGTGCTCATCTGAGATGGGCTGACGCAAAATGGCAAAGTTTGTAGTGGTCTGAAGAGTTCACAATTCAAATTATTTTGGGAAATCAATTAATCTTTATTTGTGTAGCACTAGTTCATAACAAGTGTTATCTCAAGACACTTTACAATAGAGCTGGCTGAAGCCATACTTTTCAATTTAGATACACATATGCATATATATATACATATACATATATATTCATATATTCATATATATATACATATATACATATATACATATATACATATATTCAGAGATGTACAGTGACCCCACCATCACGGGAGAAGCTAAGCTACCTAAGCTGGCTAACATGCGTCACATGCAGTCAAGTAGATACACAAAAGTACTATTGATGCTAATGGATGCAAATGCAAAAACAAACTGCAAGTAAATCTCTGGTTTGATGCAACATGTTAGAGTAGCTATAGATAGGCAGAAATTCTCTGTCCTGTGGAACAATTCTGACCAATCAGAGAGCTTTTTCCTCCACATGAGAACATTTTGGTCCACTTCAATACCTTACCCAATGAATACATTTTATATACATATATATATTAATATATATATATATATATATATATATATATATATATATATATATATATATATATATATATATATATATATATATATATAAAAAACTCTTCTCTCACCCACCCCCCTCTTCCCGGTGGGGTGGGTGGCTGTTCATCCTCTTCAGCTCGGGTCCTCTACCAGAGGCCTGGGAGCTTGAGGGTTCTGCGCGGTATCTTAGCTGTTCGTAGGACTGCACTCTTCTGGAGTGAGATGTCTGATGTTTCTCCAGGGATCTGTTGGAGCCACTTCTCCAGTGTGGGGGTCACTGCCCCGAGTGCCCCGATGACCACAGGCACTACTGTTGCCTTAACCTTCCAGGCTTTCTCTAGCTCTTCTTTGAGCCCTTGGTATTTCTCTAGTTTCTCGTGTTTCTTTTTCCTGATGTTGCTATCACTTGGGATGGCTACATCAATCACAACGGCTTTCCTCTGCTGCTTATCCACGATTACAATGTCCGGTTGGTTGGCCATTACCATTTTGTGTGTGTGTATATAAATAGAGAAACGCTGACAAGCACCATTTTTTTTAAACATTTTGAATCTAAACTAACTGAACCACAGTCATTAGCAGCCACATTAAAATGATCTAAAACATCTCCCTTGTGATTATTATCGTTCTTTTCGTCAACTATTTGTTTCATTAAGTTGTGCCCACCTGCATCATTTTCCAGCTCATTAGTGGCTCACCGCTTCAACCTGCTATTTAAGCTTGCAGTGAGCATTACACAATGGCCTCATGGGAGAATAGGTGACCATGCAGTCCTGCTCTACTAAAGAAGTGTTGTTGATTATGATGAATACCAATTAGCATACAGGTACATACTTTCCATTTCAAACCTGCAGGACACATGGAAATAAAATAAATACAAGCTATAATGCAAGGAATTAAACCAATTCATTTTTTATGATCGCCTTTCCAAGCATCTTAATGTCATGGACAGCAGGAGGATTCAACCCCAGGCTTCTTCTCCAACAGTTCATTTCAACAGACCAATTAGTAAAGAAGTATTGTGTGCAGGTTTCTATGGGCTCTAAAGAAAAGAAGACCCTGCAAAGCCAATTAACATGCGTTTACTGATCTGATGACTGCATCATCCCCACTAAACCCACACACTCATCCATTCAGTCAAGGCCGACCGCTCTGTATTGATCTCAATGCTGAAAGATGTAGCATTATAGGCCTGAGCTCTCACTATTATTCATCTCAGCTGAATGGATGTGTTGCGGCAACAAACTAAAGGAAAGCACTGTGGGGAATTGAAGGGAAAAGGTGCATGTAGGAGGTGATTCAGAGGATCGTACGTCAATCTATAGATACAGGAAAACTAGCAGGGTAAGACCTCCACTTAAAAACACTGAGTCAAGTCACAGGTAATTCAAGACCTGCATAAACTGCAGCTGGATCTGCCTAATTGAATGTCTGTTATCAGGCTGATTTATTATGCCAAGCTCCAATCTACAACGACTGGGTTCAGCCCAAAGTGGCACGGCCCAATCTGTGTCCCTCAAAACAGGTAAAGGTGGAAGCTGCAAGCTTGTACACTGATTAGCACAGATGCTAACAGCTGAGTAGCAGTTTTATCAGTTCTGGACCACATTTCTTTATTGAATGACAACAACACTTAAAGCACTCTAAATGGGAAGGATATGCATGCTCCCCTTCCGTCATGTTTTGGAGCGAGTTTGTTCTGCCATTTAGTTCACGTTTTGTACTTTACGCCACAGCATTAATGTCTGCAGACAGCATTTTCTGACTGGACGATAATGAATGTGATAGATTGACTGTCCAGTCACCTGCTGTATATGCAGTGGTGGACAAAGTACTCAACTCCATTACTTGAGTAAAAGTATAGATACTCCTGGTCAAATATTATTCCAATACAAGTGAAAGTTTTTCAGTCAAATTTTTACTTGAGTTAAAGTATTAGAGTACCTGCTTTTGAAAATACTTAAGTATTAAAAGTACATTTTTGTTTTAATGTCAGCGCGTTATTGTATTGTTGCCACAATGAATTTACAGATGACTGAATGCATTGACCTGCCTATAGAACCTGTAGAATAGAAAGCTTATAAAATACATTACAAAGCTTATAGAAATGCTGATTGAAACACAATTAAATCGACAAAAGAACAGCCATTGCCATTTTTATTTTTTTATTTAATAATATGGCTCATTCTTCATTTCAGCAATCTCAAACATGGACTTCAGATATGGCCATGGACGCTCTGGTGTGGAATCGTCATCTGTATCTGCCGTAGCCATTGTTACAACCAAGACGAACCGTTATCTGAGCAATGTTAGCTCAGAGTTTACCTGCCCAATTTGAGTAGTGCATGCGCAAGGTACAGGTACGGCATCACCACTTAAACAAAACACACACAGATCACATTTTTGAAGAGAAAAGAAATGTCATCCGCTGACTTCAAAGTTATACTTAAAAGTAAAAAGTAATAAGACCCTTCATAGAAATTTAGTGGAGTTAAAAGTACAATATTTGTCTTTTGAATGTAGTGGAATAAAAGTCAGAAGGTTCCATAAAAAACAATACTCAAGTAAAGTACAGATACTCAGAAATGTACTTAAGTACAGTACTCAAGTAAATCTACCTCATTACTGTCCACCCCTGCATATATGCTATCGAAAGGTTCAGCCCTCCCCAAACACTTTCTATCGGCTCCTTCCCGGATGGACTAGTAAAATATTATCTGCATATTATTTATTGAATGGTCCATCTGTTGAGTCAGGTTAGTACTACAGCCCCTCCAACTTATACCTCAGCCCCGTGTTAAATGTCTAATGAGGGTCTATATCCCATTAGAGTATGAAACTGTGGAGACTATGGACTGTATGTCCACCAAAAAGAGAGACTGCCTCATAAATGGATTAAGTGAATGTTGACAACTTGGAGCTGAAAAGCAACCAATTTGAGTGAGTTTGGACATTGAAAACAATTGAGAAAGTCAAGTAGTTATTTTGAGCAGGGTGGAATAATCTTAAAATTAAATGGTATTTCCTAAAGTTGGGCAGTCACTGAAGTGGCCTCTGATTTGATAGTTTGGTTGAAATGAACAGCTGAGCTCCCTTATCGAGGCCAAAGCTGCAGTGGATCCCTGGTCTGATATGACAGCACAGGGTGCATTTTCCTGTGAGGATCTTAACATTTGATTTTTTTTCCTCAGAAAAGGATGATTTTCAAAGATGAATATAAATGAAATACTCAAGCCCAGCTATCAATTTCGTACCTCCAAACTTTTGGTTTCCATGGTCACTATCCATCCTAATGCTAATGACCCATTGATTGAGACTTAGTGTTTGAATATCAACAGTCGGCACTGAAAGAAAGCACCGAGCAGACCTGAAAGGAAATCATAAAGGTGACTAAACATGATTCAGTCCAAATCAATAGAAGCTTGCGGTCAGCCTTTTGTTGGCTGTTGTGTGAATGAAAAAGTCAATGTGCAGATATCATGGTATTTAGAAACAAGCCCCCCAACAAGTTTGAAAGGATCATTGAATTACATCACACAGAGACAAACATCCAGGTGAACTTTTAAAGATGGCACTCCTGGTGATTTTGCATCAAGACCAACTGGTATATATCACCTCAAACTTTGAAGGACAGTTTGATATTTTTACACACTTGACGTAGGGTTGTTTGAGATATTTGTCAATAGTAATTATATATTTCCAAAAGGAGATGCCAGTGACTGTTGCTCTCCAAGGAGGGACTGGCTCAGCAAGGAAGCCAGACTAAATGATGCAGATTGGTCCATTTGTCCCTGTTAAACTAATTTTAAGAAAAAAAATTTTTTACCAGAAACATTGATTAAGTAATCTATAATGCATAACCAAAACTACACAGCACTTTACTTGTCAGTGGACAACTGTTCATGTCTATCAACGAGGGCTAGGAGGTCTTCAGGTTGATCTGTAAGCCATTCTTGTGAACATATCTCAAAACACAATATTCACTTTGGCTGAAGGACAAATCAGATTGAGGTCATAGGTCAAATTTTAAAGGATAAGTTCGTTTTTTTGACACCTGGGCCTTATTTTTAGGATTAAATACGCTCGTAGACTCACCCAGACAATTTTGGCGGAGCTCGGAGCCGTTTTCGAGCAATTTAGATCCATCCGACGGCGTTTTTCTCTCATGCCATAGTAGCAGACGGGGCCAGAAATCGAAGCCCCTAAATTAGACATTATCTGCTGCAAAACTCGCTCCTCCTCTGTTGCCATTGCCATGCAATGTCCACAACAACACCACCAGTTAGCCCCCATTCCTGAACGTGGTTGCTTGTTCTCTGGCCAGCTGTTCGGCTCTTTCCCTCTGCATCCTCCTTTCAAATAGCTCCTCGTCAGTATATTCTAGCTCAAAATGATATGGGCATCCATTATACTCAAAGTCACCGTCAGACACTTCTTCATCGGATAAATATTCCGCCATGTTGCACAAAAATAGCCATGTAGCCATGTAGCCTAGCAACAACAGCGGCTCTACTCAGCTGCGCTCTTGCGGTGCATGTCTGTGACGTCACCAAGAGTTACCCATCCTTGTAAAGCCCCGGATGACCATAACAACGAAGTTGAGCTGACATGGTGATAACACTGGCCATTCATTTATAAAATGTAGCTGAAATGAGCAGATAATGTCTAATTTAGGGGCTTCGATTTCTGGCCCCGTCTGCTACTATGGCATGAGAAAAAAATGCCATCAGATGGATCTAAAGTGCTCGAAAACGGCTCAGAGCTCCGCCAAAATTGTCTGGGTGAGTCTACGAGCGCATTTAATCCTAAAAATAAGGTCCAGGCGTCAAAAAACCAAACTTATCCTTTTAAGGCCTCATGTCCATCTCTTGACTTTAAACATTATGGCCCTAATTTAACAAACTCACGCAAATTTGGGTGCAGAAATCATCTCAGACTAGACTTGATAAAAGCAGTGGCTGAAAACAATCATCAGATAAATAACATGCCCCTAAATATTCATGATAAAGCCCAGAATTTATAACATAGGGAAACAGTGGGAATAAGAGAGGAAGTTTCTCTGACTTGGAGCTGGACACCATCACAAGAGAAGAAGAAAAGGAAAATTATTGTTATCTGACTGCCTGAGTAGTGAAATTAATAGGAGCGAGGGACATCGTGTATGTAAAGAGATGCTGGAAATATGTTTTTGTTTGGAAATGAATATCTTTAAATAAGAAAGCTATACTTTCAGCAGCCATGATAGACATGTTTTATAGCAATTTTCACTGATTTTAGTATTTTAACAGGCCAATGTGGGCAACTCATCAAAAAAAGTTTAACAAAAAGGAATACCTCATCAGTGAAAGATGTGGTTTATATGTCGGGTTTATTGTTCATAATGATCAAAGCAGAGACAGGGGCACACGATCATTAATGTGTATTGCTTATGCTAAAAATACCTAACTATCCCTTTCATATTCTTTAATGTATTTTATCATAAAAATGTTCCTGGAACGTAATAAACTACAGCTGAAGTCACTGCATTTGAGTGGCAAAAATCCCAGACTTTGATGTAATAGAGAGTGAACAAGGTGCACTTTGTGAGAGTGGTGAGTCCTGTCAGGAGGCTGCATCAACGGTCTTAATGTAAAGCCTGAATGTTGCACAGTGACCTCTCCTCTCTTCTAGGTGTTCCCTTGTCCTTTGTTCTGCTGTTCCCTCTTTGTTTTGAAGGCCTCCGGTCACCAGGTCAACAACGTTCTGAAGAGCCGCACCTGGACCTGTCTGGCTATAAAGCTTACAGCCACCTTTCAAGGGGAGATTCCCTCTTTGATATTAATACAGTCAATGCTTCTCAAAACATTTGTGTGCATGTTAAATTCACATATGGTCAGACTTAAGCTCTGTCGTCAGCAAAGAGGAAGTTGTTAGGATGTCAGAGGAAATGCATTTATCAATAACAAACAGCTTTTAAATGTAGTTAAGCAAAGATTTGTGGTATAACAGCCCTGATTTTATAATATTCAACACAGTTAGATGAGGCTAACGCTGGCTATAAGCTTTCTTTAAATGTACTTGTTTTTTTTGGGAATTCTTTTAGATTGAGAAAAATCTTGTTAACGCTGCAAGTGGCTAGGGCAAGGCTAGGGGAACAAGTCGTTGATATGGGCTTTTTATGTAACATTAAGCGGAGAAAGCAGGAACACTTTGCCATTCATCATTCCTGATGCCTTGTCTGCGCCACAAGCAACATTAACCCTACTTTATTCATAGGTGTTTATGTGTGATGAATGTTTAAGGGTGAAAGGGTACACACCAAGGGACACCAACACCTTTAAGCTGTGTCACCAATTGCTGTGTAGCTGGTGGTAGTGCCCCAGAAAGTCAGCTTGCATCCCCCCAACCACCAAATGAACTTCCATGTATAGTTTGTTTGGGACTCCACCCTCCAGACCTCAGCCCCGGCCTGTACGGACTGAGCTACACTGCCACCAGCAGAGATTTGATTCCACATAACACAAAATCTGAACAAATTATGTTGCTGTTTTTCTCATACCAATACAACATTATTGTTAAAAGTGCAGGACCCAGTACAGAGCCTTGTGGAACCCCTTTGATAAAAGTAAGCAAACGAATTGTTTTTTTTAAATTATACGTACATTGTTATCCACAAATAGTCCAGAAATGTAAGTGTTTATAGAAAACCTTATGGCTGTTTCACCACCAGAAGAAAATAATTTCATTTTTAAATCCAGTCCCACAAATGAAAAAAACTCAGATTTAGATTTTATTTTAAATAAACCACATTTAAACCAAACAAACTGTTATAGAATTAGTTGTACAGAGTATTTTTTAACACATATAAGCCAATAAAGTTTTTTTGAATTGTGAATTGTAGAGTAGGCTTTTTGTCAGCACTCGTCACAATAAATCTTTTGTGTACTGAGAGAAATGTACCCCAACAAAGCACACAACCTTCCCTCAGCATCATCTGTAGGTATTGTTATTTTTCAATAAAACTCAGAGAAACTAACTAGTAATATAAAACCCATCACTGAGAACAGATGCACAGCAGCAGAACATCCTCACACTTACGGAGAATCCAGAACTCTAACAAAGGCTCAAGGACTATGATTAAACACTTCGTTCAGCCTGCATCATCGCTATCATCAGCTCGACTGTCGTTATCAGATCATCCAACAAAGTTTAACTAATAAAGACAATAAGGGCAGTATTTAACAAACCCCTTTTGTGAACAAATTTACATTGAATAAATACCAACGTGGGAGATAAAGCCTCATTAGTGCTTTGAAAATTCTCATATCAATATTTATCCAATTAAATGTATGATTATGATCGCAAACTAGCTGAGTCCATAAGAAGTTGTTTACTTATTAACTGGCAAGAAATAAAAAAAATTAAAAAAATTTCAGCTGTGTCCCAATTCAGGGGTAGAATTCTTCCTAGGACCCCACCTTTATTGTAGCCTTGTCTACAGGGATTCCTTTTTTGCATAGTTATCCCAGTGCTTGTGAGGAGCTCTTGCCTGGATGGACTAGAGAAATATGTCCAATAGAAAGGGATATATGACATTGGATTTTTGCCGGTGTCCAATATACCAATATTTTTGTCAAGGCCACAAACCTCCCCTTTATAAAAGTTGACCTGTTTCTTTAATGCTGACAGTCTATTTATGTTAGAAACATAATAAAGCAAGAAAACAATATTTTATCCATTTGTAAATTCCTATTTCGGTTTATAAAAGTGCACAATCAGTGATGATGAGATAAAACATTATGTTACATTTGTAAATTCTGCCAATATTAGAGCCTTTACATGGGATTTATAGGGCCAATGTATACTCCCAACATATTCACTACAATTATTGATGGAAATTTTAAAATTTGGCAATACCAATATTTAGCTTTTGGAGATATTATCTGATGATACCAATATTATCACGATAATATTGTGCATCCTTACCAATAGATATGTTTGTCTATTGGTAAGGATGCACTAAATGATGACATCTATATGATGTCCCTCTGGTGTGTCAGGTTTGGTTTTTCCTTCAAACAAATCAAGAAGGTTTGGGGATGAAAAGAAGAAAAGAATGTTCCTCAATATTTCTAGTCTAGTGTTTGAAGCATCGACAGACCAAAAGGTCTGTTCTTTGCTAGATCTCTATTGCAAACATGGCACAGTCTTTTACAAATAAAAGACAGAAAGAGAGGAAAAAGCAAAGTTCTTATTCAAGTTTAACAGCTGGAGTATTCACTTTTTGTTCTGCATGGATACTCCCTCTCAGGCACACATGAGATTCTGATCCACTGACTGAGCTGAGATCAAAAAGTAAATGACGTCAAGCTCTTCAGCTGCTGAAGTACTCCTGCAGTGCCTTAAAGCAGCTCTGATCCATTCTGTTTACCCCTTACCAGCGGTGGACAGTAACAAAGTCATTTTACTTCAGTGTTGTACTCCGGCATCTTTATACATCACAAGTCTCCATGGTAGTGCAGAAAATAAGATGCCTACATTACTCAGGTCCATCTCTCTAGCTTTAGTTGAGAGGTGTTAATGATGGATGCAGCTGAAAAGGGTGACGGTTCTCCACCAGAACACCTGTGATCGTATCTTAAGCTCATGTTTGTGGTTTTTAAAGTGAAAAGTTATTGTATTGTTCTGAATATTCACTCCGTTAAAGCCTGGCTGACAATTTTTGTGGTCATTGTGTCCTCAGCTTTGTCCCTGAGGAGATATAGCTGGGTATTGACGCTAGGTGATATAGCATTGGTGCCACTGAGAGCCTTATAATTTATCCATTTTTGGGTTAAAACAACACAAAAACAATGCTGGCTTAAGTTGATGATACAGTAAGAATCCTTACAGAGTTTAACTTTTCCTTGTCAAAGTCCCTGTGTTGAAAACTTTAGTATGCTGTGATATAGGGGTTAGGGGTCAGGGTTGTTAGAAGAAACAACAAACACAAAAACTGAATTAAAAATGAACGATTTTGACTTGAGTGAGGACAACGACGCCATTAGTTCAAGACACTTAAGGATATCTTTATGAACAGGGGAACACAGAGAACTTTCATTGATGGGGTCATTGGTAGAAAGAGGTATGGGAGAAACTGTTGTGAAAACTGAGAAGCCGGATGGATCGCAAGTTACCTGATGGTTCAGATGAATTGATTGTGAGTCCATGTCCACACACCTTGGGAGAACTTGCTGTCACAAGGGGGACTTAGTAATAATGCTTCTCCTGGACCTCTCAGCACGTCTCTTTAATTTATGTAAGTCTTTAAAAATGCTGTTGCGCGTCGGAGTCCTGATTCGTAAAATGGCGATAGCAAACACAATGTTCTGTCGCCACAGAGGAGGTTATTCTGATGTCCATATTACAAACAACAACTTGACGTTGATGAAGGCCTGTCTGAGTTATATCCAGAGAGTTTGATTTATATAAATTTGTGCTCCAGTGATGGCTACCTGACCCAGATGCAGCACTCTGACCTGATCTATCGAGGGGAGTTGTTGGTGGAGCCCATATGTCGCACCACAAAATAGTTTAAAAAAAAGCAGCTTTGTTGAGGAAAACTGAAAGTAAAAAAATCTTACTCTACTATCTAGTCAAGCCAATATAGTTCTTTGAGTTGTTTTAACCAAAAAGTGGGGTAATCATGAGCCTTTCAGTGGTACCATTACCTGCTATATACTGTCTATTGCCTGGCTTCGTGAGCTGGCTATCTCCCACCTGGGACAAAGCTGGCTATGTGGTTAAAAAAATAAATAAATGTGCTTTGGTGGCTATCATATTTTCTAGTGTAATGGGCCTTGAGCAACCTCACTTCAAAAAAACCTGAACTATACCTTTAACATTAGATAATAAAGCGGGAAAGCTGAAAGCCACATCCAGAGAGGGGTTTGTCAGACTCAGACCAAGAAGATTTATGCTAAAACAGCCTGAGCTGAGCAGGGCTGAAACAGGGGAATTTGATCAAATATCTGAGTTGATTTTTAAGCAAGAACTTAATCCCATAGACTTATCAGTTTATTGAAAAACAAAACAAATGAAGTTAAAGTCATTTCACCTCAGTGGCACAGAGGGCAGGACACCCATGTGACTCAAGAAAAGCACTAAGCACTACATGGACTAGGTTTAGGACTTTATTTCATTCTTTTAGTATATAAAACTAAATGTTTTGTATGTTTTGGGCACATCTCTGGCCGGTGTAAACTTGTTGAAAAGGAATTAAATATGTGGCCTTTAGGATAAGAAGAGTCTCAGGTGAAAATATACTTAACATACAATTCTTGAGATCTAGTCTTTTTGGAATTTTTATTTATTTCAGTCTAATAATTCTACATAATGCACGTTTAAAAGAGAAAGTTCTCCAAATCTTATCCATAACTTGACATGTACTTTAACATTATCGCCTGAATTTTATCATGTTCAGCAACAGCATGTTCATCTTGATGTCCTTGTGCCAGTCCCTCCTCTGATTTCCTGTTTGTACTCATGATCAAAGGCCAATAATCTGACCTCCACCTGCATATTTGATATGTGTTTGTGCTTCCTCTTCACATGGCTGCTGGGAGAACGCCCCTCATGCGATATTCATGAGGCAAGCTCCCCATTGATTCAGCTGCTGTTTAATCTCAGCGGTGGCGCGATATTTTCTCACGTCAAAGTCACCGCCGCTACTCCCTCAGCCTCGGCTGTCGCACAGAATCACCCGCTCCACCCTCGGATGAGTGAGGTGAGTTCAGGGATAAGGTGGGAAGATTACAAACTTTTCTTAATCATTGGTAAGTGAGACCTTTAAGGGAACTTGAGAAAGAAGACTGTGGAATAAGTTTGAGAAGGACATTTTCTCTGCCAGCTACATAATATTGAGGACTCTTTCTTCTGAGCTCAAGGGTGTGGGCGTTAGTCTTGCTGCTAAATAAATTCACTGAGAGAAATATATTTGATTCAGACCAAGAAAATGACTTTGTTTAGGGAAAATGCACAATTTTGATGTATTTGGCGCACAGAAGTAACACCAAAACAAACAAAAACTCAGTTTAAATCACAAATAAATTGTCAAACCACTCTTAGATTGGTGGACAAGGTTGTGTAAAAGTACTTGCTTTAAAAAAATACTAAGTATTTTAAGTACCAAAAAAATCTGTTGTATTTTTGCCATGTATGAGTGCCACAGCCTATATTCTAAAAATCAGACGAACTTTCATCAATACATGGATCCTGCCTTACAGCTTAAAGGCTGGACTTGTGAAATATTCCAGTGTAAGGGCCTTGGTGAGCTGTTAATGTAGCTTAGCTCTGGGTTTGCAAAGACTGTGAGGGACATTTTGCCCTCACCCACCCCACCCTCACCTCAGAGTCCCAGGAGACAAGGTAACATTAAAAAGACTGGAGGTGATCGAAGACCACAGACCCCTTACCAAGGCATTTCAGACATTTTTAGCTGAGTTATTATTGTAAATGTGGATTTATTTAACAAGTTACATTAAAAAAAATTGAATTCCACATCTGGAATCAGATCACCACCAAACTCTAACTTCCTGCCATGAGTAACATTCCCTGAAAATTTTATGAAAATCCATTGAGAACTTTTACTGTACTTTTACCTTGCACAGTAGCTGGACCTGCCTGATTCAGTGTCTGTAATCAGACAGATCCTTCCTGCCAAGCTTCAGTCTAGAACAAGTGTGAGCAGCCTAACACAGCACGGTCCAATCAGCATCCTTTAGAGCAAGAAGAGGTGGGAGATACGAACAAGACGACAACAGGAAGTGACTGCTCATATAGAGATTAGCATAGATGCTAACAGCTTCAGTAACAGTTTTACCACTCCATTCAGCTTAAAGCCCCTGTTAATATGGCTGGTCGATTTAATGTAACACCTGTAGGAAAAAAATAAAATATGATTAAACCAAACTACCATAGATTAAAAGAGCACTTGTGTTAGTACGAGTACATATACCTTCAATTTGAGGAGTTCATCTAGAATTAAACACATTAAGCTACTAGAACATATGCTTTCAATTAAAATTGAAGGTTCAATGGGGATCCAGGAATAACATCATATCTGAGTTGAAGCACGTTCCAGTTTCACCTGTGAGCAAAAGTTGGGAAACATTTGTACATTAATAAAGCTTAAATTATAAAATAAGTATTTGTGTACCTTTAACGCAAAAGCACTTTTTCCTAAGATTATATACTCGTGGAAATTAAATGAAGTATTGCATTGTGTGGCACTTTTAATAGATCAACACCAACTAATTGGAGGTCCAGCTCCAGTTAGCATTGTTAGCTCATCACCAATATAAACAGCCTGCTACAGGACGATTTCACCAAAAGTCAACATCACAATATGTCCACATGCAGGCTGTGTACAATACTATCTATGTGATTAATTTAAACGTATAAGAACAACCCTAACGACACAAACTTGTATGAGTTTCCCAGTAGATCTTCTGAATTTTATGGGCTTTCCATGTGACGTCTTCCAACTGGGACATTAGAGATTCTGACGAAAAGGGAAGGCACCAATATTTTCTAAGGTTTAGTTAATTAATATCTTGTGAGAAAGGGGCAGACTCTGTAAGATTGTTCTTCTTTCTGCTCCTTTTCATTCACATGTTTGAGATTTTTCTCTGTTTGTATTGAATGTTTTATATACTAAAAGAATGAAATAAAGTCCTAAACCTAGTCCATGTAGTACTTAGTGCTTTTCTTGAGTCACATGGGTGTCCTGCCCTCTGTGCCACTGAGGTGAAATGACTTTAACTTCATTTATTTTGTTTTTCAATAAACTGCTAAGTCTATGGGATTTCTTGTCTCAATGTGACACTCACTTAGGGTTAATGTTATTTTGTTGTTGATGGACAACTTTGAGTAAATCACAGCACCTGCACAAAATGTACCTTCCCCTGTAAGACTCCCCTGTGCATTTGGCCATTGTAGTTCTGTGGTCAGAATCCCCGTCACAGTGAATCCAGCCAGAGCAGAATAATCAACCACCCACAGCTCTGCTAATTGGCAAAGGCTTAGGTCTTTGAATATTTCATATCAGACATTAGTTATGAGATCAAAATGAGTCTCTATTTGACTATAATGACGCCCAAAAGGTTAAGCACAGGCTCACGACTGAGGAGCTCTCTTTGTGGTGAGGGAGTGCTCCCTGCTAATGACTTTCATGAGTCCATCAGCAGCTCAGTGCTGCGGTCACTGTCAGAGCACTGTGGTGAGAAAAGAGGTTTCAACATGAAGAACTGTATCGATTCAGATTAAACCAGAACCCCAGGTAAAACATGTTCTTTGTAATCTATTACCTTTTAGTCACCAGCTGCTGAGATGTTTCCAGTTTTTTACTTTCTTCATATAGCAAACATCTTTCTCTTTCTCTGTGATTCTCTGATAGGATAATTAAAGGCTCATATTATGCATGTGAAGTCACATAGAAACTAATCAATAGAGAAGTGCAGGGATGCAGTACTTTTGTAGGCTGATGTGGAAGTTAGTGTTGGTTTCTTCAACTGCGAGTCCATTAAAATCCTTTGAATGTTTCACTGTGTTTTTGCATCAATGCTGAAAACAAGCTCTGAAGATTACAAAAAATTATGGAACTTGCGTGTTCTGCTCTTTGTGATAATCTTAACAAACAAACCTACTTTTCAATGTTTTGATCTTAAACGTAATTTGCAAGAGTGAAAAGCTATTATAAAGCTACCTATGAACTACAAGGCGGTTCACCTCAAAAGCATCTGCACTATTTCCAGTGTTGAACATCTTCTTGTCACCTCTTGTTTGAGAGTTTCTTTATAATTGAGTGACCTGATCAAAGAGGTCCTCATGGTTGTGGCAATAGAGTGTGAATAACTGATTATCAAAAAAGGATCACAAAAGCTTGCTGTTGGGTGCCCAGCCATTTTTGTTGTCCTTGTTAGCAGTTACAAAGAAACAGTCATTTTAACACGCAATGGTTTAAGATTCAGAAACAGGCAACATAAGACACATTTTATTATTTCCTATTTTACATTAAAAATCTCACATGCATGTGTTCAAAACAAACTTTATTTTAGGCACTTATCCTAAACCTCTATTCTAAACCCCAGTTACTCTGGAGGGTTGGGAACCAGAAAGTGCTAAATGCTAACTCACTTCCACGTTTATGGGCTCATTCCTGCACTACTCTAATGGCTGCTTCCTAATCGAACCGTCATATTGTAGTTTCATAATAAGCTCAAAAGTCGAGATAGTTGTGTTCATTTATGAAGATCATCATGATCAACAAACATGACTAAACTTAGCAGGACAACTCACACAAGAACTAAAACAAAATAAACTAAGCCAAGGCTAACTCATGACAGCTACAGTAGATGAAAAACTGCTGAGTCACTGCTTACTGTTAATGAGAATCATCAGTGACCCCACCATACGGCATTATCATGATATTTGAGCCTTGTTTTATTATGATTCTTAATATTTTACAATATAGTGAGTAATGCAATAATTAACATTGGGATATATTGCGACTTTTGACCTTTTGTTGGCTACATTTACATCCAAAAAGAGATCATTCTATCTCATTTAACTGTTATGGTACGGCTAGTTCTGTTTTATTTTGTATGCGTTTTTTCCTTGTGCTCCTTGTTTAGACCTTGTTTGTGTTCACTGTTTTACTGTCATGATCTTGGTCTTAGTTAAGTTACCCATTTTGTGCTCATGTTTTGTGTCTTGTCGTGTGTTTCTTGTTTTATTTTGAAATCCCTGTGTTACATGTGATGTTTTCCTGCCCTCCCTTCTGAGTGCCTCTGATTGTGATTCTCTCCACCTGTGTGATTGTCTCACCTGTGCTTGATGATTCCCCAGCGTATTTAGGGTGAATCCCAATTGTACCCCTTACCCCTTGTCTTACCCTTTACCCCTTGGTTTTGCGCATTCACGTCTAGTGAAGTGGTGTCCCAATTCTCCGTAGGGCTAAGGGGAAGGGCTGAGACCAAGGGCTACACAGCCCTTGAAACGAAGACAGACCGGAACCTCACTTGAAATGAAGGGTTATGAGAATTTCCCATAATACACTGCGCCCGCCGACACGAGGTAGAGCGGAGACTGAAGGAAGCGCTTAATTATAAGTAATTATTAATTCATTAAGTAAATATTAATCATGTTTTGAACTGTTGGTCGTATTTTAAAATTTCTCGTTATAACGTGCTAGCCTTTGCAACCATAGCTACAGCTATTGTCGTATCTGCCTACGTCACAGCTAGCGAGTGGCTCTGGGTGATGACGTAGCGGGAATCGAGTGGTGTCTCATTTCTCAGCAGCGCGTTTTCACCCCTTCCCCTTGGCCCTCAAAACAGAGGGCTAAGGGGAAGGGGTAGGGGAAGGGGTAAGACGAAGGGGAAGGGCTAAGGGGTAGAATTTGGATTCACCCTTAGTCTCTGTGTTCCCCTTTGTCTGTGTTGGGTCATTCATCTTCCCGGTCTCACAGCCTGCAAAAGTCTCATGCATTCATTGTTCCCCAGTGTGTTGGTAGTTATCAGTTTTTTGTTGAGCTTTTTAGAGATTTGTATTTTGTTTTTGAGTTTCTAGAGTTTTCTTTCTGTGTTCTCCAGTTTTGATTTGGAACTTTTGGTTAGAGATTTTTGTTTTTGCATCTTGAACTTTTTGTAAGGATTGGTTTTTGATCCCTTTTTTTGTTAGTTTATTATAAAGCCTTTTTGTTTAATCTGCATTTGGGTCCTTCTCCCTGTTTTTTACCTCCGCCAAGGAGGTTATGTTTTTGCCGGCGTTTATCTGTTTGTCTGTTTGTTTGTGTTCAGAATAACTTGAAAAGTTCTGAATGGATTTGGATGAAATTTTCAGGAATTGTTGGAAATGGGATATGGAAGAACTGATTAAATGTTGGGACTGATCCGGATCACCTTGGCGGAGGTCTGCGCTCTCTGAGTGCTTTTCTAGTTGTTTTTATTTTTGGTTTCATACCCTGACATTAATAACAAACATATCTAAGTACAGTCCTCACGTCACTTTATTTTTATTTAAAACAATAAAACTCACAGACTAAATGTAGCCAGTTAATGCAACCCAGTCTGCTGTGCTTAGCCTCTCTTCAACTTTTAGCTTTACTGCTCTGAAGAGCTTCAGTGCCGTTGTGTTGGTGAAATAATGCAGCAACAGAGGCACATATCTGAGCTCCAACAACCATGTAACAAAAGACCTTGTTTTTTACAACATGGTGAAGCCTTTGGTCTTTGCATTAAAATTTTGTAACTGACTGAGCTATTTTCTTAGCACTCTCGGAATCAGCAGACAGCTTTGACAGGCTAATCATGACAAGTGTTGACTGATTTATCAGCAGGTTTAGCTTAGTATTAGCTTTGCTGTTGTCGGCTTTTGCTTCCCCTGGGTAGTACCAAGTTAGGTGATTCATAAGTGCACTGTATTTTGTTTTCACTCCTTACAAGCACCCTGTGTCATGTCCATCTCTTATGGTGTTTATGCTCTTGTGGGTGTTTTCTGGGTTTGGATTGTTTTAGGCTTTGTTTATGTTTCTAACTTGCAGCTCATTTGCCATTAATGCATTTAGATTTCATTCTTTCAGCGTGTTATTTCATTTGGACTGCATTTCTGTGTTTGTATTTTGTTCTTACCTTTGGTTGTGTTTCTGTACTTGAACGTTTTCTGTTGTTGAAACTGTTTTCCCATCATTGACCTGCATCAAGCCATTGTAGGCCATTTGCTCTCACTGGCCACTGTACTTACGTCTCTTTAAAAGTCCAAAATAAGGTCACAGGTTGGATTAAAATACTATGAGTGCATTTCTTTTATCCCTCTCCTGTGTAGCCATGTTTGTTCATGAACCTTGAATGTGACCTCATCTGCAAATGGCTCAACAGGACCATCAGGTGGACTTAATGAGTAATTGATTTTATTTCTGTAGAACCAAAAGCTTTATTAAATGTTGGAAATTAATATAGTATAAAATATCTATAATTGATGGCCTTAAATTGGTATATCACCACACCAAATATTTCTATGCTATGGTGTATCGGCCCCCCCAACCCCCTTGCTTTTTTTTCACACAGCACATTGTCATTTCATGTTTATATAACCTGAAAATACTGATTTAAGGACCTCTCCGTTCTGCACATGAGTAAACATAATTTCTCTCACCACTGATAAAGTCATGTAGGTTACACCACTGTGTCATTAGATAAGCAAACACATCCTTAGAGTTTATTGGTATTCAATGGCTGTTAAACAAGCCTCACATGTCCATTTATTGCAAAAGGAAATTGGAAAGTTTTCTTGTGCTCACTGTATAATCTGTTAACTAAATTAGCAAACAGCTGTAATACGACTGTAATTTGTGCTATTAGAATGTGAGTGGATTTAAAAACAGAGCTTATTAAGGGTTTCCAGATGGAGTTAAGGTACATTATAATTGTATGCTGGCACAGGGTCACATGTGATTTACCCATCCTTATTGTGGGGCTTTAACTGACATCAAACTCCTATGTTTTGGGGTGTTTTTTCTTGTTTTTGTGTGAAACAAGCCAAACCTGAAAATCTACATAAAGATCTCTGAAATAGTTGAATAAATCCAGTGAAAACTGTTTCCTTTCAGCTGTCTTCTCATATTCAGGAGATGAAAGGATTGCCTGACAGAAATGTCAATGTTTACTAAATATTTCATCTATTTGGCGTGACCACTGAATAGTCATGCTGCGGGTATTTTACTCTCAGGAGTAAAATACACGCCCAAATTAGCAGATTAATTTCCATATCAAAAGATTGTTATTTACTGCTCAATGGGGCTGCAAACTGTAGAGAGCAGTACGCGGAGAAAGGATATTTAATTGTGTTATTTTTCTGTGATATGATATGCAGTGTTTGCTCACACATCGTAACTGTAACCGTCTCTCCAGGTCCATCACTTCACCATCAGAATGTGACAACCTGAAAATAGGCTTTAAGGATATGTCACAGATTTTATATTAAATTTAATTCATCATCAAACACACCCTGCACACAGAAACATCTTTTTCAGCACTTTTGAAGTGATTGCTTTCTTTAACTTTTAATTATTTTTTTTATTTGTGAGGTCTCTTTTAAAGACTTCTTGTCCTCTTTCATTTGAAAACCACGGCCATCATTTTCCAATCTGGTATGGAGAATGGAACTCAACATATACCCGACTTTGCGTGTGATATGGGTTTTTATTGGCAAGAATCTGACAATATGATACATGGGTGACGATACAATATATCCCAATATATCCCTATTCTTTAAACAGGCTAAACAAGTGTTAAAGTTGTTTGTTTTTATGAAGCATTAAGAACCCACAGTATTGTATGCATGAAAAAAAACAGTTTCTAATCAGTTATTTATATGAAGCATGATCCCTCCAACATTTACAGACTTTTTGTTGTCAGTCCCAGTAACAAGAAAAATGTAAACATGTGCATGCCTGATAATCATAAGAGTGAGTATAGTTGTAATTGGCTTTGCATTCCACATGGTACTAGATGATATTGGTAGTATATCCTTCCTCTTGTGTTAGGGTTGGTACCGACCCGTTTTAGCTTTTAAATGCATAAAAGAACCGCTTAATATTTGTTTATTTCATCAAGACTTTTTGACTTTGTCAGGAACCTCTATTTAAACAAAAAAAAAAGAGAAGAATAAATAAAAACAATAAGTTATAAGTGCTCGTTGAAATAGTGTCATGTGTGCTCTTAGGGTCGATTTTGACCCAGTTTTAAAAATAGGATTATAAAGTAGTAATTGGAGCCAAAACTGAAATCATGGTGCATCTGTGAAGATAGACAGATACATGTTTACAAATATTCATGCTCATAAAGTTCTCTTGCTAAAAAAAATCTGTTTTACCTTTCTCTTGAAGTAAATATATATTGGTCAAAATTGACCCATCACACTATAGATGTAACTATAGTTAATAATATTAGAATGGAAAAATGTATATACATATATCTCTACAATATGTGTTCTAACACCCCCTGGTAATAGTGAGGTAACAATAAAACCTCTATTTATTTATTTGATTTTCTTGAGGTTCATTTTACATTTTTTTATTGAAATCAAGGAGATACAGACAAAGAAAGGCCCAAAGGCCCACACCAAAAGATATTAAAACCAATATTTTCATGGATAATGAAGCCTGATAAGGTAACCAAGAGATAAGGGGGAAAAAAACATGATAGATAACTGTTTTTAGTGTAATTTACAGCTGATTTAAGGCACGGGTCAAAACCAACCCTAGCGTGGAGTGTGTACAGAGAAGTCTAACACAGTACAAGGGATATGATAGAGTGAGGGTCTTATGCTATACCTGATGTGTAAGAAGTGAACTACAGACATGGTGACATGAAAATCAGAGTTAACACAATAACCCTCAATCATCAATAGAAAAAGTAGATCTGCTCAGGCTGATGTTGATCACTCAGAAGGTAAACCATAAGCACCTTTTACACTCTCTTTTTTTCAATATGTCCTCTCTGCATGTATGAGCTCAATGCTCCAGTGTGACTGTGTCATGAGTGAGAATCCCCCAGAACCCCATCATTCCCCTCGTATCCAGGGCTTGGCCTGAACCTCCCAATCTTTTAAGCTGAGTGGTGTTCTAATTTTGGTCATTACAAAGATTAGTACAAGATGAAACAAATGAACTTTTTTGAGGTCTGTTCAATAGGTAATAAATATTTGTCAGTGGGAATAGTTTTCCTCAGAGCTCAGCTCAATAAAACAGTGTGTGGTCACTAAGTGGAAGCCTTTTAAATGCTTAATAAGTGGGCTCAGTGTCTTATTTACCGTGAATCATGAAACATTAGCGTCACAGTATTGATTTTTAATGGTGTTGTTGGCTAAGTGATGTTCAGATGCTGTCAAAACAGTTACTTCATCTAACACCAGTTACTGAAAGAAACAGGGAATTTAATTGGGTATTGATTTTGAATAAAAGGGGATAATAAACTCAACATGTGTCTCTGAGTGGGTAATAACTAGGAATGTACGATTATTGCTTATCGACGATATCCAAAAAAGTGATATTTGCTTTTATTTTTTGTTTCTTTATGGCTTTTTGCCTTTTTTTATAGTGGGGAGATTGTGATAGAGTTAGGAAGGGGTCAAGAAAGTAAGGGAATGAGCCTCAGGCTGAGGTCAAACCAGGGCTGCCCTGTGATAGGTGCACAGATGTAACCCACCCAGCTACCAGCACCCACAATACTTCCAAACCTGTTACATCAATTGCAAACCCAATTGGAGTGGCTGGCATCCCTTGTCGTCAGAGCATCAGGGCATAGGGTATGTGTGCTACCTGACCTGACCTTTTGTATCTGATGTCAATACCAATATATGGAAATAATTGAAAGTTTTTTTTTTTTTGATTACTTAGCAGGTTTGAGTGATAAATGTCAGAAACCTCAATGGGAACTGGACGACGCGAGAACATCCAGGTTACCTGTTGATGCAGGTGTAAAAGTTTTGGATTAATGTTGTCAAATTCAGTGAAATACCTGCCAAGTTGTTAAAAACCCTTGAGGACGTTTTAGTGTCGGAGAATAGTAGCGGCTAACGTGTGTAAACCTGTAGTCAGTTGCACTCGTCATGCAGATCCTCCCTGCTGTAATGAACATTTTTACTTGTATGAACCCAAATCAATGTTTTTAAATTCAAAACACAAACCAGAAGGGCCAAATGAAAGTCTAGCTTCAGAGTAAGTATTTGGCTTACACTGATTGTTTATTGGATAAAGACACAGCCAAATTTTAGATGATAGGTTTGCTTGACAGTTACTTGACAGCCCTTAAACTTCACATGTAAACACCTACGTAAAGTAAGGTTAACGTTGCTGGTAGTGCAGAGGTGTGTTCAGGAGTGATGATGCGGTGAATGTGTGCTACCACACCTGACCTGACCTTTTGTATCTGATATCAATACCAATATATGGAAAAAAAATTTGGATTACACCTAAATACAGATAGAGCTACATACATTTTCTCCACTTTCCTTGACTGAAGCCCTTGTAAGGGAAGTGCCATCTTGTGAGGACATCCTACAGGTGCATAAATAAGCGTGTTTATGGTGGACTTTGGACATAGAGGTAGGGGGGACACCTAGTGGCTGGAAGCTGGCTTGTAATTGGCTGGAAGTCACCATGCATTTGGTGGAAAGGGAAGATGGAAGTGGCTGCATCTGTAATATACAAAATGTATCTTTAATAGCAATAGTTAATTAAATTCCTGATCTTCCCTTTTAAGATCTATAATGAGTGAATTACCAGCCTGCAGAAAGAATATTCGCTCCATTTCTTGATCTTATACTTTCAAATTAAGATTTATGTGCAAAAACTCCACAAACTTAATGCTAACTGATATGGCTATGATATCGTCAGTAAATATTTGCGGAAATTTTAACATCTGCCAATACCTATATTTAGCTTTCTGATACTGATATCATATGGATATTATCATATATTCCAAGTACTAACTTATGTTATGTTTATCAACCTTTGAAAAAAACAAGGATTTCTGCCAGGCCTTAATTTTATCAGTTAAACTTAGATTTATTAGCAATATCTTTAAAAATCTGGTTGAAACATTATTTGACTTACAGAAATCAGAAAATATATTTTTGTATGTAAGGCCATCTTAACATGACAAAATCCACCATATACTCTGCGTGTGTGTGTGTGTGTGTGTGTGTGTGTGTGTGGGTGTGTGTTTGTGTGTGTGTATGTGTGCTAGGTGTCAGACCTGCCATTGATTGCTGACACATTGTGGAAGCAGAGGCCAGAGCCAGGCCAGAGGATAAGAGGCCGAGCTTCAGTCTGAGCACAGGCTGTCAGTAGCACATTTAACCTTACAGAAGGAAAACCTGCAGAGAGGGTGAAGTAGGGTCTCCGGAGTCATGCCCAAGAGCTTGATTTTAGCTGGGAGGCTGGTGGAGGTTTTATTTGTTGGTTTTTCATGACAGTAAACACCCTGGATGTGCCTGGAAGAGTTGAGTTGGATTTCCGTACAGGTTGTATTTGAAAACTTTAGATTAATATTTGTAGCAAATCCTGGACATCATGTCAATGTAAATAATGTTATAAACTTTTTATCTGAGTAAATGTGTTTGCTCTGTGTCTGTGCTACTGTTTGTATTCAAGTTTCAGTCAAATAACCAACAAGGTTTAGCTGCATGAAACTTGTCCGTCAGATCAGATGATTCTTCAAGAGGAATGTTTGGATTGCCTGGCAATTTATTTTTATATACCCAATAGAAAGTTTAACATGTCTCCTCTGCACAAAAGAGTACTTCTATGCAAAAGACAAAAAAATCCACTGCACCAGGACTTCCCCCTCTCCCCTCTTTATGGCACCAGGCTGCCCCAGCCTCCCCAGATAGACCTACCATTGTTTCGTCTGCAGTGTAAGCCCATGGGCTTGACGGAGCAAGCCCAGTGCAGAGCAGAGAGTGTAGAATGATTTCAGAGATGCAACAAGGCATCGTTAACCCTACTTCACATAGTTGTTTACATGCTATGAAGTTTAAGGGCGCAAACCCTACGCCCAGATGCTATGGAGACAAGGGACGCCAACAGCTTCAGCTGTGTTACCATTTGCAGTTAATTTGAGATAGAAATGCAGTCCAGACCTGAAAAACACTGTAGCTAAAGCTGTTAGCATCAATGCTTATCTCTGAACAAGCACTTCCTGCTGTCATCACACTTGTAGCTCTCATCTCTTTTTGGCAAGATAGATCTGCCCGATTACAGACACTGAATCAGGTGGATCCAGCTGCACTGCAAGATGAACATGCCGAAGCAGTCATCAAAAATGAAACATATAAACTAGAATTATATATAAACTCTCTGTTTTCAAGCAGGCAAGGGGACTGTTTTAGCTCCACCTCTCTGCTTCTCTCTACAATAAAGTTTGTTTGAGAGCATCCCCATTATGGCCTCCACCATCACTGTACCTCACGTCTCTACTTGAAGAACTATCATATATATATATATATATATATATATATATATATATATATATATATATATATATATATGTATGTATATATATGTATGTATATATATATTTATATCCCTTTTGGGATATTGACTCTACCAACCTCAAATGGAGTCACAAGTGCTCTTTGTTTTTGCTCCTCTATATTTTCTTAAATTCTGAGCTCTGTAGTTGCTGCTTGATTAAAATGTAGACTAAAGAGCCAAGTTATCCCTCAAGATGAGCAACACTCAACAGTCTGCTTGTGACTCACACTCATTAACAAAGTGTGACATATATGGCAGCCTTTGCATGTGTATGAGTATCCCCCTTACTGCGTCCCACTTGTTCTCAATAGATGGATCGTCTCAGATTTGATAATCCCATTGTTGGCATGTACGAGCATGTCCCCTCATCAGGCAGGAGAGAGACAGTGTGTGCCACATCTCCTTCAATGTCCACATGAGTGTCTCCAAGAAACAGCAATTTATTTTCCTGATACTCAGATATGTGAAGAATGAAGCACTTTGAAAAATGAGAAATATTTGATGTTAGTTAAAACTTTAATCAAATTCATGTTGACCTGTAGGAAAAACCAGGCTGTTTGGTGGTGCAGCAGGTTGTTCTGGCGCCTCGCAGCAGGAAGGTTGTTGGTTTGACTTCCCAGTTTAGCAGGGCCCTTTTGCATGGTCCCCCTGTGCATGGGTGGTTACTCCAGTGCACAGGGGGCCTTGTTAGAATGGTCCACTACACAGCAGTAGATAATTATGGTTGAATACTGGTATGTAGGTTCCCCATGGGGTCATTTTTATTGATTTAGTGCGGACATCCATTAAGTTACGTGCTGGACATCAGCATTTTTGACATCCAGCCAAAATGGAATGGATTTTGATGACACATGCAAATGTTCAATAAACAATAAACAGTGATTTGCAAACAATTTAAACCAATACAGCACAAATGCAAGATATCAGATTTTTAATGAAAAGTAAATATTCTATATTTGATGACAGTACCACATTCTAAAAACAGTTGGAACAGAAGGAAGTTTACTGCTGTGTTTTATCATCTTGTCCTCCAACACCACTCTGTAAGCATCTGTGGACTGAAATATTAAAAGTGTGATTTTGTTTCCCATTCTTACTTGATTCATTGCTTAAACAGCTCAACAGTGCAAGGTTTCCATAGTGCTTCCATAGTGTTTCCATAGTGCATACAGGCCATTCTTGTACCTGCACTGTCACTTTCACTGTGAAGCCATGGTGTTTAATTTGAGGAGAATGTGGCTTGGTATTGTCTCAATGAAATAAGCAGCATGTCCCTAAAAAAGGCATTAACTAGATAAAGATTTGCTCCAGAACCTGTGTGTCTTTCAGCCCCTTTCAGTCCATGCATATGTACAAGTTGCCCTTGCCCTTGCCTACTACACCCACACATCAACACAGATGTTGGCTTTTAAACTGTGCGTTGATAACAGTGTGTAAGGCCAGTCAATCTCAGGCCCAGAGAAGGTAGCCTGATACAACAGATAGACCGATCCATTTATTTCACCTGTCGATCTGGAAAAGAGTCCATAGAAAGTGTTTGGGAATGGGCAAACCTTTCAAAAGCAAAACTGGCAGGTGTCTGGATAATTGTTCCATCAATCACATTTATTTTGGACCAGTCAGATTATGTAATAGGCGGGTGCTACTGCAGATACGTGTGAATGTAAGCCACTACATAAAATAAACTATCAGTAAAACATGTTGGAAGTGGAGCGAAAATACACTGCCTGGCCAAAAAAAAGTCGCAACCAAAAAAGAAGGTCACGCAATCTAATATTTCATTGGACTGTCTTTAGCTTTGATTACAGCATGCATTCGCTGTGGCATTGTTTTGATAAGCTTCTGCAATGTCACAACATTTATTTCCATCCAGTGTTGCATTATTTTTTTTTTCCAAGATCTTGAATTGATGATGGGAGAGTTTGACCACTGCGCAAAGCCTTCTCCAGCACATAAAAAAATCCATTGATGGAATAACCTGGTCATTCACTTTATTCAGGTAGTCAGCTGACCTCATTCTTTGGGCACATTATGTTGCTGAACCTCGACCTGACCAACTGCAGCAACCCCAGATCATAGCACTGCCCCCACAGGCTTGGACAGTAGGCACAAGGCATGATGGGTGCATCACTTCACCTGCCTCTCTTCTTACCCTGATGCACCCATCACTCTGGAACAGAGTAAATCTGGACTCATCAGACCACATGACCTTCTCCATTCCTCAAGAGTCCAATCTTTATGCTCCCTAGTAAACTGAAGCTTTTTTTTCCGGTTAGCCTTACCGATTAGTAGTTTTCTTAAGGCTACACAGCTTTTCCCAATCCCTTGAGTTCCTTTCGCATTGTGTGTGTGGAAATGCTCTTACTTTCACTGTTAAACATACCCCCGAGTTAAACTGTTGTTTTTCTTTGATTTGATTTGGTCAGTCATGGCCGATCACCGTCGTTCAGAATTTTTTTCTGACCACATTTCTTCCTCGAAGACGATGCTTCCCCACTATCCTTCCAGTTTTTAATAATGCATTGGACAGTTCTTAACCCAATTTTAGTAGTTTCTGCAATCTCCTTAGATGTTTTCTCTGCTTTATTCATGCCAATGAGTTGAACCTTCTTAAACAGACTAACATCTTTTCCATGACCACAGGATGTGTCTTTCGACATGGTTGTTTAAGAAACGAGAAGCTACTCATTGCATCAGCTGGGGTTATCCATGCAGTAATAATCCAATAGGAGGCTCGAACATATTTGCTTAGTTAAATCCAGGTGGCGACTTTTTTTTTTGTGGTCCAGAAATGTGGTCCAGAGTTCATAAAACTGCTACTGAAGCTGTTAGCATCTATGCTAATTCCTTTATGAGTAGTTGCTTCCTGCTGTTGTCTCACCTGTAGCCCTCACCTCTTCCTGGGCTAAAAAATTCTGGGATGTGCCACTTTGGGCAGATCACAATCATTGTAGATTGGAACTTGGTAAGATGGATCGGCCTGATTACAGACAATGAATCAGGTGGATCCAGCTGCACTGCAATGTTACAGAAAGCGGGCAGCCCTCAAAGTTTTCCAAATCTTTTCTTGTCTCTTTCCAACTGTTTTTGGAACTTGTTTACATCCAATTCACGGTGAGTGTATATTAAAAAAAGTCAGTTTTACATTAAAGATATTAGCTGTGTACTGTATTCAACCAAGTATGGGCTGTAAAGGATTTATGTAATCACTGTATTCTGTTTTTCTATTGGACTTCTACATTGAACTTAAGACAGGGTCTTCTGCATAACACTGAAGTCTCGAGGAAGTGAGATAACACCCATATTCAGATCCAGAGGTTTTTATGTCAAAAGTAAAGAAATAGAGGAAAATAGAAAAGAGCCTTGAAAATCATTTTGTCCACATTGTTGTGAAAAAGGTGACGAAAATTGGTGTCTTTGAAAACCTCAAGATGTTCCCTTGAGTTAAAATTGAAATTCTTGACTCATCAATCACGCTAAGGAAGATCTCCTCACTCATTTTATGTCAGAATTATAAAAAACTTCTGACTATAATGGTTAAAAAAATATCAATTTTCCTTTTAATCATGTTCAAACTATGATCCTATGACTCAAACAATGAAGGAACATTTTTTATTTTACCCCCTCTGATTCATGAAGAGAAGCTGCTCACCTCTCACTGAATTTTCATGTTTAACTGCTGCTATCACATTCACACTCCTGCATCTATCTGTTTGCTCTCTCTCTCCATGTGGTTGTGAGTAGGTGGAAAACACAAATGTCACCAGCGATATGGTGAAGCTAAGATAGCACAACACACACGGAGGCTTATACATATGCTGTGATGTAACACCTGCTGAATGGTAAACAAGAGAGGTGTGACAATAATAGACACACTTGTTCTGTCATATTACAACAGCATGGGAGGAAATACATACTAAATCAAGGTGTGAGAAATGCAACGATGGAGTATCTTTAACCAGAATACTTCTTTAACTTGCTTTAATTTTCTTCCCTGGTTTTCCAGTCTTGAGCTGTGATCACACAGTGGATGGGATGCAGGAGAGCAGAAAAGAGATGAGGTTAAGAAGGTTTTGAACCCACTGTTGGCCTCAAACCAGAGATGAGAACAATACAAGAAAAAAGATCCCAAGTTTGAAGTTTGAAAGCAAGGCTGTGATGGAAGAACTTAAAGGTGTAGTGTGCAGAAGCTGGCAGCATTTCGCCGAACAGAAACGGTGAATATATGATATAATGTTTCTGTAGGTGCACAATCATCCCCATAAAACTTTTGTTTTCTTTTTATAAAGCTAGAAAAATCTTTTTATATTTATGTACCGTGGGTCTCCCCTTTGTGGAGGCTGACATAATGATCCGCCATGCTGTCTACTGGTGGGTTTTGGGGACAAAAAGGAGCAAAACACGATTTTGAATACGAGTCCCGTTAATGTTTGCTTGTGTTACCAAAAGTTTACAAAACCTATAATCATCATCTTAACTGACGTATAATCTGTAAAAATAATAGTTACAAATATGAATGAAAAACCCTCACCTCGTAACTGTTGTAAATGAATCCCTGTTCATGATCCTTTTTGGTCATTGCCGGCTCTCGTTGCTTAGTGATGTGATGTTTTAGTAACAGATGGGCTCATTCCAAAATCTGAAAGCTAGAAGTCGCTAAAATGCCAATTTCTACACACTGCAACTTTAAATAAATATTCATCCATTACCCATACTGTTTATCCTCTTGGTGTCATGAGGGACCGGAGCCTATTCCAGCTGACATTCAGGGTACACACTGAACCAACCAATCACAGGGCCACATAGAGAGATAGACAACCATTCCCACACTCACCCATCCCTAAGGGCAATCTAGAGTCTCCAATTAACCTAACAAACATGCTTTTTGGTCTGTGGGAGGAAGCCAGAATGCCCAGAGAGAACCCATGCATACACAGGGAAAACATGCACTGATCCGGGATTCAACCTAGCAAACTTCTTCCTGTGAGACACCTGCATTTCTTGCCGTGCCACCATGCCGCCCTTTATATAATTATAATAAACTGAAACACTGAAATTCAGTATTGGATTTCCATTTTTTAAATGAATTTACAAAATGCAAAGAAGGTGAACTGATCAAAAATCTAATACTGAGGTAAGACTACATATTTTTTTGCGATGGTCTCTTTGTCAGATCAGGTGACCATAGAACATTTAAAATTGTGCTGCTACCTGCCCAACATGCATGACAGACTACAGGATTAAAACTGACTGCATATAATGACCAGCATGATGACACTGGAGAGGCTGACACCAGTGGCGGGAATTGAAAAGCAATTACTGTTGAGGATCGATAACAACTTGCTCAAAGAATTGACAGCCAATCACACCCTCATCCATAACTAAGGGCAATCCCGAGTCACCAGTTAACCTGATGATTTTGGTCTGTGGGAGGTAGCAGGAGTGCCTGGAGAAAACCCACGCATGCACAAGGAGAAAATGCAAACTCCTCACAGAAAGGCCCCGACTGGCACAGGGTTCAGACTAGCAACCTTTTTGCTATGAGACAAGTGAACTACCTGCTCTGCCACCATGCTGCCCTTTATATAACAATTATGAACTGACACACTGATATTAGTTTAACCGGTGGAGGAGGTGGTGGAGAGGAGGACTATTGCCAAGCTGTCCTCTTTGGGCACACTCACTGCACTAAGGAGCTCCCTGAGTGACAGGATGCTCCACCCGAAGAGTGTGACGGAGAGGTATCGCAGGTCCTTCCTTCCTGCAGCCGACAGACTTTATAACAAAAACCTCTCCATACCTAAAATGTTTCACTGTAAAAATACCAAACATGTACATAACCACCATATTTATATGTAGAATATCTCAAATCTCCACCTGTAAAATATCAACATGTACATAACCATCTGTTGAATAACAAACATGTACATAAGGACTAAATAGTATATACTTTTTTTATATACTTTTTAAAATTTTTATTTCTATTTTTACATTACAGTATTTGATTTGTAATTACCTTATTTTCATTATGATGCTTCTTTCTTATATCTCTCTTGTATCCTGCAGCTGCTGTATATTTTGGAATTTCCCCCTGTGGGACTAATAAAGGAATATCTTAAATTATCTTATCTTATCTTAGTTATGCTTCCATCAGAGCAGAGCTGACCAGTGGGACCCTGGCACAACTATAGTGCACAGAGAAGTCTGGCAAGAAGCAGTCTTCATGAATTACTGCAAAAAAAACATACCTGCGACATAAGAGCAAGGCTAAGTAACTCAACTGTGCATGAAAATACAGGAGCCGAAAAAGACTTTAGACTGAGAAGTCTACATCTGAAATATCTGGCTGCAGCAGAAGAGCTTATTCTCTGAAGGGCTGAAGAGCGGCACAATGAGTGTCTTCAGTCAACATTGAAGGTTCAGTTGGGGATTTGGTGAGGATTCATGTTGTCCTAAATAGTAAGAAACACAGATACAGATACATATCCATCATGTAATACCATCAGGGCGGTGCCTTATTTGCCCCAAATGTACTCTGCAGCAGAACATACAGCCAATGTCTGTAGAACCACCTTCAAGAGGAATGAGGGCTCTTGGAAGTGATGGCGTGGCCTTCACAGAGTCAGTGTGTGTGGGGTTACATAAAGTGACGAAAGGATTTGAGCCATCCTACACAAGATGTTTGGAACAACCTACCGGCTGACTTCCTGCAAAAACTGTGCACAAGTGCGACGAGAAGAATTGACGCTGTTTTGAAGACAAAGGGTAGTCACACCAAATATTGATTTGGTTTCTCTTCTACTCATAAACTTCACTTATAGCAATTTTATTTATGAAAACATTCTTACTTTACCGCATTTTTTCGCATCGACCTTAAACGTTTTACAAAGATCGGCATATTAAAATTTTTGAAGTGTGGAGATTTTAGATGTATCACCAAGACTCACATATGTTTTTCTTTCACTTTTTAAAATTATCGATAAAGGGCTGCTCTATTGTTCCATGTGTTCAAAGTAGCAGTGCCTTCAGAGCATAGTCTTATGTCTTTCACTTCCTCTTTTAGTTTCTGGTTTATTCACATCACTTGTCCATTCATACTGTTATCGATATCGGCAATGTGTGAGCTGAAGCTAAATTTAGAGTGTTAATTAGCTGAGTTCTGATTGCTGCTCTGGTCGCTCTTTCACTTTGATTTGTTTCTCACTCCAGCAAATATCACATCCCTTGTGCTTCAAACATTTCTGTACGCTACGAACACCATCGTCTCTAATATTCCTCCATTTCTCAAATACATGCAGGGAGTTGTTACAGGGGTATCTACTGATGATCCATTTTAGCAGATATTAAATATAACTAATCAAAATATATTGCATAGTAATAGCTTTCTGAAAAAACTGGAAAATGTGGTGACAATCCATCCAAGGGTAGTTGTTCTAGGCTCTGTGTTCACAATTTTAATGTAATACAATGCATCTTTTTAAACCATTAATATTTGTGATGTTTAATATGGCATGACTTGATAGTCTTTCTTCAAGTGAAAGATTAAAAAGAAAGGACTACAATTAGCCTCTAAAACATCACATACATCACATAATCAATGAACACGCTCTGTCAAGATGTAGCGCTCTCCCCTCAGGAGAAAAAGTGCAATGTCTAGCTTAGTGCATGCCTAAATAAGAATAATTAACACCTACCTTAAGCTCAAACTCCCCATGCAATTATTTATTAATTAATTCATGGTCACCTTAATCTAACATTTTCTTACTGATTTCATTTTCTTATTGTTTTTATCCTTAGCTGCTTTTATTTAGCGCATTAATGTTTCTGCTGTTTGTTTGTTATATCTATGGCTTCATGTTGTGTCTGCATTGCTGTGTTCACACATATTAGGCTAACAGATAGATGAAGTTCTTTTAATTGAATAGGTTTGTCCTTGATTAGTCACCCCCTGTAAATAAGACATTATTCAAGGGGTTTGTTGTTCTCAGCTCTATGTTTGCAATATTCACCATTATAATATGCAACATATTGACCATAAACATGCAGGAATAGACCATTTTTTCTGGATATCTAAAGACTGAATAAATAATTTTTACCATCAAAAAAGAGATTAATCATACTTCCTTTGTGTTTTTTGCAGCTCTGTGCTCACACTGCAAGGATGGTGCATTCTCCAGTTTGTTTATGTTTCATTCAGAGGCTCAGACTTGTAAGGAATGTCTTTTGTTGTTGTTTTTGTAGTTTTTTTCATCCCCTGAACCATTCTCTGTCCTGCTTTAACCCAACCCTCACAATAGGATAGAAAATGCCATTTTTTCGAGTTATAATGGCAGAGTTATACCACAGTAGAGCTTTCAAAGACTGTTTGGTCCAAAATCTAAAAAATGCAAACAAATAAATTTAGGCATATTGGAATATGAAAAAGCCTTACGAACATCAACATTGATCAGAACACTATGAATTGGGAAGAGATGGTTTAGTTTGCTCTGAGAGAATGGTGTGAACATGAGAGATCTTCTTGACATCTACTTTAAATAATGCATATCACACTTTAAAGCTTCTGTGAGGTGCCTTTAGCTGGTTATGAAAAGGGCTGAAATTTATGCTGATGACTTTATGAGATACAAAATCAAAAAAGAACATCAGCAGTAAGAGTGTTAATCTCTAGATTTAAGTATTAAATGCCTGAAACTCAAGCCATGGGGTAGGTGTCAAAAAGAGTCATCGACTTTATGTTGCCATTCTCATCGCTGTGGAGGCAACTAGTCCAGAACAAGATGAAGCAGCTGTGCAGAAGGAGAGGTGGAGCAAAGCAGTGGGGGTGAGTCAGCAAGATGTCTGGACTAGATGGGAGTAAGTTTTGGAGAGGAAGACCACATGGACTGTTCTCTGGCAGGGAGAGCCACAAAGCATCAAGTTCCTTGTCCAGGCTGTCCACGATGTTCTCCCCAGCTCGTCCAACCTGCACTGCTAGGACTTTGCTGATTCATCATCAAGCCCCCTTTTGCCAGAGGAAGAGGACCCTTGAGCACACATTGAGTTGCTGCCCAAAAGTTCTGGGGATGGCCAGTACCGTTGGTGACATGACCATGTGCCACCTAACCGACATTGCTGTATCACAGCCAGTCAAAGGTCCAAACCGATAAAGCAAAGCATCAGCTTCATCAAGGCAGGAGGGAAACAAGAGCAACATCTGAAGGAAGAACAAGGCCTCTAATAACTGCTCAGGACTGGCAGCTGACCGTTGACCGAACAGGCGTTGGACTCGAGCCGAGAGTAGAGCCTTAGAAGATTTGGAAATAACCAAAAGAGTGGATGGACGTAAGCATAAAAATGCAGACCTTTTTAAAGTTGTAGCATCCAAGTTGGACGAGGTCTCCCTGCCAGAGACGTTGAACTGGAGTTTGTTTTCTTCCGAGGACGCAAATATGTCACGTCCACCCTCTGTCCAATCAGAACCATTCCCAACCCCCAGACCTTAAGCGGAATTGAATAAAGGCAAATAAACGTGTTTTCCATGTAAATCTCAATTCGGAATTACCATTTCCATGCAAACACGAAGGAGAATACTTTAATTCCGAATTATATAAGTCTGAATACTTAATTCAGAATTTAAAAACATTATGTCACCGTGGCCGTTGCGATCATTGAGTGACAGAAGGTCGAAGGATTATTCTTGCTTTTAGAAAAAATGCACTTTATTAAGTATAAGTTACATCAAAAGAATGGCTCTGAAATTTGAACAGCCAATAGTTTCCCACTGCAGCTTTAAAATATGTTAAATGTATTGTTAGTCAGTAAACATGTACTCCACATTAATTTGATGTTTTAATCTCTTATAAAGATATTTCACTTTCTCTTATGAAGAAAGATCATATTCTTCTAACATTCTGAATGATCATCAACTGTAAGATGTGCCTTGTCACTATACTTAGTCTTTTATTTTCAAAGAGACACAGAGCAGATTAAGCAATGACTGTCTCCATGTCTGTTTGCACGTTAGCAGCATCTGTTCTGTCTTTGCCGGCTTATTGGTTGATGAGTAAACAAACACTCACCAGATTTGTCAGGGCTGTGGAATATCGATGACAAATCTGGCACCCCTAAACTCGTTGTTATTGTCTGTCCACAGTGAAGAGGGAAAATTTATTGTCTGTGCATCTACTTTGAACCCAGCATACATGACAGGAGTCCATTTTTAAAGCACGTTGGTCCCCTGGGAGCTTTCACTGCATGTGCAGGATGTGACACAGCTGGAATTAAGTTAACAGAAGCTATATTTGTTGCCTTTACCATGGAAAGAATGTCACCCTTTAGTGTAAATGTATTTCACACATAACTTTTCACCTCAGGATATTCGGCTTGTGGGATTTGCAGCTTCTAAAAAAAGGGATTCGCAACGTTTAACACTCCAATATTTCTGTGGTTACAGGATGATGATCAGAGCGTGATTTAAAAGTTTGTGAAACATCCAGAGTTTCTGTTTAAGCTGTCAAAACCTGATACTTTTGGCACTGCAAAAGAAAACAACATGCAGTTAATGAACAAGAAAGACCTGAATTTTGTTTGATTTCACACTGAGCACACAGTATAAAAACTGAGCACTGCAGGTAGTGCTCATGTCTACAAGAAAAGAGGTTGCTGGTTCAACTTCCACCTTCACTTGGGGCCTTTCTGTGTGGGGTTGTATGTTTTCACCTTTTATACATGTTTTTTTTCCCCCAGGTCCTCCAGTTTTCTCTTACAGACTAAAATAATGCTCATTTTGGTAACTGTAAATTGCCCAGGTGTGAGCATCTGTGTGATTGGTTGTCCATCTCTGTCTGTCAGCCCTGAGATTGGCTAGTGACCAGTTCAGCCTCTTGCCAGCTGGAAAAGGCTTCAGTCCAATTTTGAAAGGCTAAGTGGTATATGGATATTTTAGGAAGACTTTTTAACCCAATCCTCTAAGAGCTTTTGCTGTGCATGTCCAACACATCATACATACATTCATCAATTTTCTATACCTCATGTCTAGGGATGCACAGTATTCGATTTTTGTCAATATAAAATACTGCAGTTTTGCCCATTGTTGCATGCATACATATAAATACTCCATCAAACCAGGTTTAGAACAAAAATAAACAAAAATGCTGAAGATTGTGGTTATAAATTTGGTTGAAAGCACCCAAATAATCCCTTGATTTGTAGATTTGATGTTAAATTTTCATATTAATCTCTTTGTTTATGAGATATTTGTTTTTTTTAACATAATGTTTTGTTTTTATTTTGATTTGCCACATATACACAAGTCCAGGACTAAGCAGACAAAAGGAGAAAGGAAAAGAAACATAAATAAGTACATACATAAATAACACCCAGAGTGTTCAGTGGTGTGGCAGACTTGTTGGTCTCCTTGATATCAAACCATATTCATACAGTTTTTTCTTTCGGTTTTCTGGTTCTTTTCTCAGTCCACAGGAAAGAGGAACAACAAACAAAATATTTATAATAATAAAAACAGTAACATAAGTTCATTTGGCCTCTGATAGTGAGATAAAGGAATTTGGAAAGAGAAAGAATAAAAACAATATACGTATATATATACAGTGCTCAGCATGAATGAGTACACCTCTCCAGGTTTGTCAGAAAACCTTTAGTTTCCTTTCAAAATCAATGTTTTCTATGTCCTACTACACCACAAAATACTCCCCCGAATGTGAGCCATTGATTGCAAACAAGACTTTAAGTTGCACACAAAACAATATTTTTCTCAATTAAAGATCAGGATGCAAAAATGAGTGCACCCCAATCAGAGGGGTGGGAGCAAAGCTAAATTTTAGTTGTCATATTACCATTGTTTTTATCTTATGGTAAAAAAAAATATTACTTTAAACTCAGATGTATCAAAACAATAAAAAAGATTGTAATAATACTGGTTGAAAGCACCCAAATAATTACTAGATTTGTAGAATTGATGTTAAATTTTCATATTAATCACTTTGTTTATGAGATGTTTTGAAACAGTGATCTCAGAGGAGGTTTAGTGTCAGCCGGGTTGAGTAAACACCAGTCGCCCTTTGGCCTACGCACAAACACACAGAGTAACACAGAAGAACACTTATGTATGGGTGAGGTGTTATTTACAGATTAAGTAGACAAATCCTCACTCTCCCCCTCGTCTTCGATCGCGTCCTCAGGAGACCAGGGGTGTTCCTCTGTTCTGGCAGTTTTGTCCTGTTAATAGCTGTTCATTAAAATCCAATTGCAATGTTTTGATGTGTTTTTGTTTCCTGCATACGACCAGCACAATTAAAATGTATTGGGTGATTCGATGCCTGTTGTCTCTGTGGACCTTTAAAACGTTTTGGCCAAAAAAACTAATTAGTGTCAGATTTCCACTGTAGATTAATTTACTCCTGTCTTCCTCACACGCAGACAGGCTCTGGGCTCTCTAATGAGAGCTGTCGACGTCTGGAGGAGAGAGGAGAGGAAGTACAGGTGGCAGCTCGCTAATTATGTCCCCAGTGGATGACTACATTACCCAGGTACCCCAGGCCTCTGATAGGTTTGTGGGTGGACATAGATGGACTATCACTGATAAATGACAACCATAATGAATCATTTCCTCTGTGATTATTTAGGGAGGGGTGTTTGTTTTTCATGGTTAAATACAGCAGATATTTCATTAGGAGAAATCATCCTATTACATGGATGAGGTGAGTTGATATCACTGTTGTGCAAGAAATTCAGGATTTATTATTATCTTCTACTACAAACACATACAGCAAAACCATCCCCCACTGAGTCTGTATGCTCCCCTCTCTGTTTTAATACGCCTCCGATGCAGCCTCTGCAGACAGAGCAAATGGAGGGTCAACTCGTGTCCCACCATTCTGTCTCTGTGATGTTTACAGCTAAGGTGAAAGTGTGTAAGGCCAGAGATATGCTTGCTGTTTGTCCTTTAGCATCCATTAGCATCATGGGTGTTTTTGGTCTTGTACTTGCCAGTATGGGAGGCATGTTCTGGAGAACACCACAAGAGGGCGCAAAAAGACCTCAGGCTGAATATAGCCATTTCAGGGAGCTTTTTGCGTTGTATATAGGGAAAGAGAGAGAAGTCCTAATGTGTGTAGACTTTTGGTCTTGTGCTTGAAAGTACAATATCAAGTGTAGGAGACGTAAAACACACTAAAGGGCATACTAAACTAAAATAAGCATAAAATGGGCTCTTTAAAGGCCATTTTAAATGTAGTGGGTCCAAGCTAATCCAAAAGCACTGATTGTTTACATTTGCATAGCTGTTGGTTGCAACCAAAATTACCTTCCATACAATCAGCTCATTCTGGTTTTATAGCATGCAGGTTTCAGCATGCAAGACCCTCTGCATGCCAAAAACACATTGATACCAGAGTGGTAAGGAAGAACTAGTAGAAGGAATTGGTTATCACATAATGAGACTGCACTCACAAGGATAAAATCACGTGGTGCACAGTCACACTGAGTGTTATATATTCAAGGTTGTGTATTCACGCAAAACTGCTGTAAGTTTCCAGTAACTGATGTCTCTAAGTCACTGATAGCTACTGATTGAAGTGCATGTGTTTCTGCCAAGGCATCGGAAATGATTAGTTTTAAAGTTAATAGCAGAAATGGTCTGTATTTAGACAGAGACAGTTTGGCAAATTTGAACATGACAAAAGCACGTGCCAAAGTTGTCCCAAAACTTCACAGATCAAAAGGAAAAACACAATGAAGCTGTGCAGACATTTTGGAACAAATCTGAAGGAAACCCAGATTATTGTAAAACAGACAGTTTCAAAAGCCGGCATAAATGTAAAATGAAGTGTTTCTAACCATACCAAGATGGCAGCCAGGTAGACTCAGCTCTGTTGCCAAGGGCTTGCATCTACATGTTCATATTGCTTTTCTTTGATAACTTTTTGATTGATGGAAAGTATTATGCCCGTCAAAACACGTTCAGTGTCAGGTATAAGACACCACAAGCTTAAAAGTCCCATATTTTACACTTTTTGAACAACTTTAAACCAATCTTGGATTCCCACAAAACAATTTTTATTAGTTATTTACCTCTTTTAAGAAGGATGTGGCTTCAGCTTTCCAGTGCCTTGCTCTATTGTTTACTGTGGCTGTGCATACATACATCCTTCCACTGGAGCGGACTATGGGCTAAACCAGGGATCACCAACGTCTATATCTTGATCTACGGGTAGATCTTTGAGAAACATCTAGTAGATCTTTAACACTGGATGTGCAATAGGTCTTAATATGACTGGCTGGAGGGACTGTTTAACACATCCAACTCTAAAGTTTCTAGTGTAAGCAAGATGGTCAGACTGTTTAATTTGCTGTGTAATTACATTATTCCAGTCTTAAACCTTAGAGTTATAGTCATGAGTTTTGTTTTGCCTTGTGTTGTGCAATTTGCTTAATGTACACCTGACTTATCATTTTAAATAGTTTTTAATAGATGGAAGGATGAGTCTACTCACTTTAATGTGGTTAATATGATAATATCTAGTCAAAAGTTACTATTAATTTTGTTGTTCGTAGAGTTTGGGTGAGTAGATGTAGCATCCCTTTTTGATATCAAAGGGGCGCTTCCTTTGGAAAAGGTTGCTGACCATTGGGCTAAACAAACACCTGGCACAGGGAGTGTCTCTCTTCTGGGGGAGGTGGCATCATCAGGGTGTATTTTTTTAAACAGATGGTTTGAGCACAACTTTGGACAGGCTGCAGACATACAAATGTGTTTGCAAACGTGTATCCCTTATGTTTGAGTATACTGGGTACACATAGAATGTTGGTCTCCAAATGCAAGTTCTCATTATCACATCATCTTTTGTTTATTACTTTATGTTCTTGGAAGTTCAGAGTCCCTGTATTCTCTCATCTCTTGGCGCTCTCCTTGTCTGAGCAAACAGCACTCATCATGTCGAAGTGGTCACTAGAGCAGGCCAAGCTTCCTTGGCAGTGATTTGTGTGAAGGAAGTCAGGTCCCATCTGCTCTCTGTCCACGGGGGATTTTGGGTTCGCCAGTCAGTCCCCACCACCGCCACTAGCATCATCACCCTCCCACTCCAGTCTCCACTCCTCCTTAACACCCAGAGAGAGGATAATGAGAACAGGGAGAGGGTGAAGCAGACATCACCATGCAGCATGAATGTCGGAGCTCCTGCCTCGTCACGTCTCGCCCCTTTACCCCCCTGTCATATAGACTCAGGGCTAAGCTCGGCACATGTGATCCAAGCTGATAAGCTGTATTATTTTAATGCACCTGTGTAGCACCCCTGCTTTGACCTTGACAGCAATAAATATTGAATTTCTTCTAATTTATTTTGCTTGGTAAATATATTTAGTTAACTCTTCAAAAGAAGAAATAATCTCATTTAAGGCATGTAACTTTTTAAAAACTTCTAGATATTCGTACTCAACATGGGCAAGTTTCAGACAATGTGGGCAGCTCTAAAGATTTCAGACAGCTTAATTCAGCAATGATGATTTTTGACATCACATAATAGTCCCTCAGGCCATCAGACTGTACAACTCCACACTCAGGGGGATGAGGAGTAAGAGGAAGACAGAAGACGGGAACAGGTAGTTGCCAGGCAGTAGCCATATATGTTATTTTATTCTGTTTATATTTTATAGATATTCATTTATATTTCTGTTTAGATCTATCTTTTCTTTTATATATCTTTTCTTTTATAATTAACTGCCACTGGAATCTCAATTTCCCTGAGGGAATTTTCCCAAGGGGATTAATAAAGTACTACCTATCTTATTATCACAGAGACGAACACGATCTATTTCGTTTTTAAATGTTTTCCGGAGACATCGCATCATATCAGGAAATGTGTCTGTCCCATAGATTGTAAAAGAATTGGACGAAGGCATGTCACTTAAGGCCTTTGATTGTCATAGGAGTCTTTGCTGCCATACTGTACATGTCAGCTCAACTGAACTTTTTCAAAGAAAAATGGTCGGGATATAAGAAACTCACCCTCTTATAGTGAGAGCATAAATGTATGATGTATTTAGACTGAAGATGTGTTTTGAGTAAGGATGTAAAGATTTGCATCAAGACCATAAAATCTGTCTTTTACAACCATATGATCATCAGGTTATTGCAGCCAGCCTCAGGTGGACACTTGAGGCAACTTTAAGGCACTTCTGCATGGCCCTCCATTTTCAGCCCTGGAGGTTTCCACCTGGTCTCTCCACACTAGAACCAGAGAAGAAGACATGGAGCATGTGCATAAATCATGTGTGATGTAAACAAACATGGCAAGAAGAGGAAGGTATCCACAGGCGTTTCTTCACTCCAGGAAGTGAAAATGCCAGCTCTTAGTGGACGTAATGCCCATTCGATGGAAACTTTTGTGGATACTCCTAAACTCGTCCTCGTATGGATGGCCAATGAGACAAACTACATACAGCACACACTCTGTTTTCTTTTGGATCAGATTATGGACAAGCAAATTCATCAGCTGATTTCAGAGGAAAAAAGTGAGTACTGAGAAGATTCACAGAAATGTAAAGGGGTCAAATATCTTTTAACTTTTCTGTGTTAAAAGTTTTTTTCTTTTCCCTTCAAAATGATAAGCAAGGGGAAAAAAAACAGATACTCAAAAGTGTAATGTATGCAATGGTCTTTCTTCTTTAATTGATAAACATTCACTGGCACTAAAACAGCCTGAGTTGTGACAGAAAGGCTAAGGCATTTTTATTGTTTTACTCCCCTAAATGAAACCTTACCTGCCTACACTGTTTACCCTGTAGAGCTCGGATTGTGTCTTTTTTGTCTTTCAGGGTAAGACTCAGCATAGTCATTAATTACATCCTCTTCAAAGCAGAGAACTGTTGTTGTCTGCTGTGACTGTAATCCAGGAGGAGACCACAGGTAAACAGCTTTATAACTTAACAGTGTGACCAGATGTTCTGGTGACCATCTCATCTCTGCGATGTAACAGATGAGCTCAGGCCTCACGCTCTGTTGGACAGAAGATGCTGAGGCACGTTCAAGGACACGAACACACATGCGCAGGAGCAGATGAGAAAGTCCTGAAGCTCCCTCATTCAGCCTGTTGAACACAGTGTGCCCAGATTTGCAATGAAACTTTCTTCCCTTGTATGCTGTTTGAATACTTAATAACATCATATACTGGATGTTTTCATCCTGCACAAGGTGACTGGAACACAAAAAAGTTAATCAAAAGCGTGTGTTTGTTTTTCTGGTGCAATATCTTTGCTCCATGTTTATGATTCATCCTTTAGGTTGATTGCTTGCCCTAACAAAGTCACATTAGCAATGGCAGAAAGACAGAATAGCTTTAATCGAAGACTAGAATCAGATCTCTGTGAGCCCAGCATCAACACCTCTGCTGACACAGTGGTTTTAGATGTGTGAACATGTCAACCTGTACTCACAGTTAGACAAACTGTGTTCAGCATGCAGATACTATGTATGTACCATATATATCTGCCTTGCATTTTGTTTTGTTATGTCCGTTTATTTGTTTTGTTATCTCTGTTTGTCTTTACTGTGTATACATGCACCACACATTTGCTTGTGTTTCTGTAACTGAGTGAGTAGATGGTAATTCTATTTTAGAGATTTGTGTCACACTCTACTGCTTACATAAAATTCACTTTAACACAGGTAAACAATATTTATTGCAACTTTCATACCTGGAGAGTTTCATACCTTTCATGCTGTAAAGTTTGGCAGTTTGACACCCGCCTGTTTGAGGATTGAGCCGCTTTGGAGCCAGCCTCAAAAACTGCAGTCTACAAACCCTTTAACGCCTTTTGCATCATATTTGATCCATACTTTATGATACCTCTATCTAATCAATATGATCAACAAATTACTAAAAAAAAATGTCTGAATACAATCAGAGAAATGATAAAAATGTCCTCAAATGGATTATCAGATTCCAAAAACACCTAATGTATCAAATGAGATACAAAAAATATATATGTTAAAGTTTATAGAAATTTTTGGTTCTTTTTTTTGGGGATTTCAGTAGAAAGTGAAATAAACATTTCTCCTCAAAAGGAATTTTCTGGCCATAATTTGTGTTTTCGGGCATTAAAGGGTTAAAGGTCCTATGTCCTAGTCTGTTTGGCCATTTACATCATGTCTCAGATGTCTGTAAAGCAACAATTTGATTTAAACTGAACAATAAAAAAGGAAATATTTAATCTCCTTAGAAGATCAGATGCAGCTCTTTTTCCTTCCCTTTTGGAAACACTCATATGTAAAGGGGCGGGGTGGCTATGGGGGGCTATGATAGAGAGCTCTCCCCTGATTGGCTGCCCAAACAGAACAGAAAACACACATGTGGGTGGAGACTGAATGGCTGTTACATCATAAACCCTAGAAAGTAAAAAACAGTGCATCATAAGGGACATTTTCTTTAAAGAGGCATGGGGCATTTCTCTGTGAACTGAGATTTTAGTAAAAGGTGTCATGTTCTCCTGCTCTTATGACAAAAAAGTAAAAAAAAAAAAAAAATATTTTGCAGGACATGGGACCTTTTTAATGGATCTTAAGACCTGGAATAAGATCTGAACATGGTAGCCGGTGACCTTACCTCTGACATGTCATCACCTAAATATAATCAGCTGAGTCTTAAATTTCAGGGGACACTTGAGCAAATAAACCCTCAAAGGGTTGTTGAGATATTGTGTTTAAAAAGCCATCGGCCTTGGCTGTTACTGACATGGAGGCATTAGTAATCTTTAAGAAAAAAAAGTATTGATAGTGCAGTTAAAAACCCCTCAGTCTCAGTATATCAGCTCCTTTTGTTTTAGATGAAAAGTTGATGAATAATTAAAGTATTTAAGTTGGAAAAGAGTGAAAATTCTTGTATGAGCACTGCTTGGGTTAACTCATTTACACGTACTCATAGTTCTCCACCTCCTCTTCCTCAATGTAACAGACACCTGAATTTGCAGCAGCAGAGAGCAAAGAGGAACAGGGGCATAGCTTTGAGTCACTCTCCACCTCCAGTGTCTTGCTGCTCCTCCATACCTGACGGGGACACCTGACTGTTTGACGTGGGTGACAGCGGTATACAGAGAACACCACACCCTGCAGTTAGGATCTAGTCTAATCACAGACCCACCATCGTGCTCTCCCGCCGATCTGCATCCTCACCTGCTGGAGAAAAAGGTCAAAACAGGTAATAACACCTCTCACAAGGCAGGTAAATCAGGATTATTTGTAGTGTGCCAAACAAACATGGCTGAAGAGAAGATAAGCCCACGTTTATGTCAGTGAATGTTTGAGTTTCGCACCCACATGAAGATTTACAGTTCAAGCTATAGAGCCTTTGGACTTTCAAACAAGTCTGAGTATGGTCACATAAGACATTAAAACGACGATATGTAGACTTTTTTCTCCAAAATATCTACTCTGCTTTTAAAAAAAAAGTACCGCACTGAGTATGAAGCCGGCAGAACAGTGTATCCCAGAAGACAAGAACTCTAGCATGGCAGTTTTATGTCACTGAAGGTAAAACATTTTCACACAGTGAAAGGACAGAGGTAAGGATGCGCAGCATTAGGAAATTCCTCAAAGTATTTTTGTGATATTGTGTTATAAAAGTTTCTGATCTTTGGCCTATGACAACTTACATCTGATCAGTTTATCCTTGAGTCAAGACAGACACTTGTACAAAGTTTGATGGGTATCCCTTCAAGCAGTTTCAGAGTGTACACATACGAAGGATGGCCACAAGACTCTATAACAGACATGTCCAACTCAAGGCCGTGGGCCAAATCTATAATTAGATACAGCCCGCTAGACTATCTATTATTAATGGCCCTCCATTAAATATTGCAGCAGCTGTCATGCCCTCCTCCCATTGCTTTAATACCACACTGATCAGTGGTCAGCGGATGGACAGGGTGGTGTAGAAGTTACTCCAAAACCACGGAAGTGAGTTAGCATTTAGCACTTCCTGGTTCCCAACCACCCAAGAGTATATGGGATTGAGAATACCAGTTTCATATAAATGTCTGAAATAAAGTTTGTGGCAAACAAACACATGACAATTTTAATGTTTAAAGCAGCACCATGTAGTTTTCCACCTTAATATAACATTTCTAGAGTCATTCTGATGGTACATCACCTTACAACAGGTTGAATGACACTTCTGTCATAGTCTGAGGGTGTTGCCTTCACTGACACAATGTAACTTCAATGTGGATGGCAGGAACCCTTCCACACTAAAAAACTACAATTTTTGACTGCTTTACGGCATACGTCACTTCCCCCTCCTTCCTGATTTGTTTAAAATAAGGAAGTCGAGGCGAAAGCTAAACGTATGCACTGACTAATCAGTGCTAAAGTCCTGTGGAGGGCAGCAATACGCCTTAGCTGTGTCTAGTCTGCCGGAAATTAAAAGAAGAAGAAGAAAAAGAAAGCTAAACGTGGAGTTGTTATGGAGGAAGCAGCGAAAAACCTGAAGAAAAGAAAAGTTTTATCGAAGGAGACGAAAAAAAGGAGGCGGGAGAGTAACAAGCTAAATGCCCGGACAGGGATAAACATTGGCCCGTTCACGTTCATTTGCTGGCGTGAGCTGAAAGATGAGGAGGGATGTCCAACTGATGCTGATTTGGCCCTGTTCTTGTTGGACTTGTAAGTACATGTTGCTAACAACTGACAGCTGACGCTTAAAAAAATGATTTATTCAAAAAGAAACACGATCAGACTGTACCTTATCAGTCCACATGGTTTATTTGTCTCTCTGGACGTCCTGTCGGCTTGCCTCTCCCCCCTCTGTATGTCAACAACTGCACGTTGGTGTGAGGCGGTGCAGTTACACTCAACGGCCATAGAGGCCCCTAGAGAGCTGAAATCTGGAATCTTACGTAGTGTTAATGGGAAATAATAAAATGCAGCTGATGTTGCCTGCTTCTGATTTTTAAAGCTTTGCTGTGTGTTAAAAACTATGGTTGTTAACTAACTGCTAATTAGGACTACAAAAATGTCCAGGAATCCAACGACAAGCATATGCTATTGTTTTACAACAACCAGTAATTCATATACTATCACCACAGCCATGAGGGACCAGCTTGATCAGGCCACTTGATTATGAGGAAATTTCAAAGAGGGTAAAGCAACACGTTATACACTGGAGATATTGAAGTTGCTCTTAAGTTGATCCACAATGTTGTAGTTCTATAGTAGCTTGCTAATAGCTTTTCACTCCAACAGATTTCGTTTAAACTTTAAAAATTGTAAAAAGTTGGTTTGTTTGTTGAGATTATCACAAAGAGCAGAACATGCAAGTTTCATAAAGAGCTTATTATCAGCAATGACCCAAACCACAGTGAAAAATACCACAAGCTTTTGGTGGGCTTGCAGTAGAGGGAACCAGCGTGATGCTAAATCATGCATTAGCCTACAAAAGAATGTCATCCCTGCACCACTCTTTTGGTCAGTGCGTTTAGAGTGACTTCTTAGCTTCCCCGGAAATAAATATGCTGATCATATTTTATATTTCTCATGATAACATAGTCAGTTTTAGACTGTTTAATAAATGTTGATCCTGCTTGGCCTGCATGTTAAACTGTATTTTACATTTTTTGCCCCTTCTCTGATTGAGTCTGACCCCTCTGCTCTATAAGTTTGAACTTTAACCTGAGAATTTCAAAATGTAATGTCATATTTTAATTTATGGTCAGAGCTTTAAAATATCCCCTGGAGTCTTTAGGAGATATTACACTCACAAGACTTTATCCAAAAACACAATGCCTCTTGCTTGGCTGCTGCTAGCATTTGAGTACAAAAATCAGCATAGCCAATTATCTCGTCCAGAGATGGGCAACTACCCCCTCCATGCAGCACACTGGTCAATTTTAAATATGAAAGAAAAATCACAACTGAACATGCCAAAATCTGCTAGGAAAAATGAGCACTTTTTCAAAAAGAAGCAGGGCTGCAATTTTTTCTGTACCACTTTTATGTTTATTAAAAAATCTGTTTGTAAAGGGCATCACATGTATATAACCAGTAAAAACTCTTGCTTTGAAAAAGTAGCCTAATTTGTCCTGAATTCTGTGTTCATCTCTTTATTAAATTGAATACAACTTCTTATTTAATTCAAAAGACTTAATTTGATATGATATCTTCTTATGAGAGTTTTTTTTTTAATTTTAAGTACCTGTTTGCCACAATTCAGCCCTCTGGTCATGAGAAGGAAAAAGTAAAGTGGCCCTTATGGGAACCAGGGTTGCCCATACCTGATCTAGTTCAACTAAACGAAAAAACAAGACAGGCTGTGGGCTTTTCAGTAAAACATGACAAATTCATTCAACAAATTAAGTCTTGATAAAATACATATAATATCTCCCCCTGAATTTGTCTTTACCAATGTCACCTATAACTTATTCAAAGACTTCACCAAGGCGCGGCTTTTTAAGAAAAATCAGTACAAATACCCTCTTTTGTCTCTGATCTACTGTAATTATTAGCTTTTCTGTGCTATTTCCCTTCAGTGTCATCATAAGTGTTATACAAATCAGAGATAATAGCATAATTCCTGTAGTAATCAAGGAGGAAATTGTGGTTTTGATCCACTTGCTATTGTTGAGTTAATGAAATATCCAATGTCTAATCAAATGTATTTTTAAGGTCTTGGGGAGCATTTGTGCAAAGTTTGTAAAAAATTTCTCAGTGTTTTTAAGACATTGTGTTCAAAAAAAGGGAAGAACATAGGTCCATTGTCCTCCAAGACCTCCAATATCAAGTGTGCACATCCTTAAGTCAGATTCGACGTTTGTGTAAAGTTTATAGAGGACACCTAAGGGCATTCTTAAAATATAATTCTAAAATTGAATGATCCCTGAGGTCCTTGACTCCTGACCTCCATAATCTAATGAATCTTTCTCTTGAAGTTGAGATGGACATTTGTGCAAAGGTTGAAGAAAATATCCTTTGCCCTGTGATCTCCAAAAGCCAAATCATTAGACATTTGTTCAAAGCTTGAAAAAGTATTTGTTAGATATTGCACTCTCAGAAGTGGCCTGGTACACAACCTGAAATAAACACCTTCTAAAAGGCATTGCAGACATATTTGAACATTCTCATTTGGCTGAATGTTTCAGTAAAGTTTTAGAATGTGTGCACGTCTTATTAAAGTTTCATGCAAGAGCAAAGCCTGTCTGCCCTGGAACAATGTGAAACTACATAATGAGAGTTCAGTGAAACACCAGAGGATGCTAAACTTTGCACATTAAGTTACAAGGTTTCACCAGAAAGACAGGAGATATCGTTTAACTGCTTCACACAGAAAAAAACAATAATAAAAAAAATATATGAACAGGTAGATATTAAACATTATGTGGGTGAGAGATATTAAAAACAGGAATGGTGTTTTTCGTGACATGGGGACAATCACGGCAGCATCCCTGAGCCTCTGAGAGGAGGTGTTTATGAATGAATGCAGATTAAGATGGAGGTGGCAAAATGTTCAGTGGACAGTGAGGGAGGCTGAGTGGAGGTACAGGTCAGGTTTTTAGCATGTTTGGCTAGTCTAAAGGAAAGAATGAGGGTTTTTTTTCATTTGTAATTTACTGAATATTAAGATAACCTTATTTAACTGTAAAAACCTCATTGAAATTGATATTCTTATTTACAAGAGTATTCTGGTCAAAACAGGCAGACATAGTCAACAGTATTCAACAACATAAAAGGTCAATGACGGATTTCATCATCATACAGTCGTTTAGTAACATCATCCCATGTTTTCAGTGTAATGCAAGGACATTAAATTGCTTTCAGGAGCAGATTATTCAGTGGAGCAGCGTCATGGAAAACAATGTAGCATAGCAGCAGTAGCCGGTGAATATAGGTCAAAAAGGTTTAAAAATCATTCTGGTTTTATTTACATTTTACAGTGTCCCAACTTTAGTTGAACTGAAAGATTCATACTTACTGAATTCACCATTTTGATGTCAAAGTGAACAAAAAATCCCTAATGCACAGTCAGACAGACATTACAAGCTGTGTTGTATCTTTCCTATTGAGACATCTTTTAAAAAAGGCACAAACACAAACAGAGAATCATAAGATTCTGTTATTGAACATGTTTATAATGAACTCAACATGTGGGGAAACATATTAAAGCCATATTATGTGTTATTGCCACCAAACAGCGGAGCTTATCGAAGTCTGCTCACTGATCTCCACGGAGGTCTGTTTAATGATCTCTCCTCTTGCCACGAGCCGTCTGTCAAAATTCAATTAATTTGTCAGAGGTTATTCGCCTGTCAGTGTGCGGCGGTTTAATAACGCTGGAGGACTTTGATAAGGCCTGCTTTAATAGACAGCGAGCGGTTGATAAAGCAGCCTTTATTTATTCTCTCCTTTTGTTTTCAATTCTTACAGTCGAGGATTTTCCAGCGTCATTAGATCAGTGAAAAAGGATGCATCTTCTCCCCCTCTCTGAAAATAACAGTGCCTTCTCAACAAGTGCTCTTGATTGTGGACAGTGGCGTCTGAGCGCTGAGTCTTTCCTCGAATGAGGCTTCGCTGTCATGCCGCTACTCTGAACTGACATGTATCTTTTCCATCAAAGTGGAACATCTGGCCCTCCTGGAGCTGCACTCAAATGTCACCCACAGACCCCCGCAGAGATGTGTCAGAGCAGTGTTGGGATAAACCACCACATATCGGAGTATCAGGGTGTCATTCTTGTGTCATCCCCCACTGTGAAGCCCATGGGTAGCCTCTTTTCTGCTTCCTCAGAGAATTCCTTTGTAACAGCTTAACAGATATCATGATTCATGATTTTGTCTCATTTGGGGGAATTAATGCTTTAAGATCTAATTTAATCAAATACAATAAAGGATTGAATAATTTCAAACCAGTGAAAGATGCTACTTTAAAAGTCTTTATGCTAACATGCTGACATTTTGCCTCTACTCTGAGCATTATGGAGACTGGGGGAACAAGTTTACCCCCCATTTGCTCTGTCCTCAGAGGTTGTATCAGAATTGTAATATTGGTGAAAGGGCAGCAGGTTGACAGAAGTGCCGTGAATGAGTGTGTTTAGTTCTTTTCACACTGCATTTGCACAATACTGCACAGGTGCTCTGCAGGGTTAACTTTGTTGACTAATTATTTTATTTTCATAGTTTTCGTCAACAACCTTTTTTCCCCTCATGAAAACTAGACAGTAACTAATAAAAACAAGTGCACATGGACAAAAAATAAGAATAAATTAACTGACATTTTCCTCAACAAATAAAAACTAGATGAAAATGTTTGACAGAGACTTAATCCAGTCACACCTAATTTTCGTCATGTAGAAAGTAGGGACAAGTTAGGAATATGTCCAATCACAGCTACTTTGGTTGTATGGAAAGGTTGGATGAGTTAAGAGGGACATCCAGTCACAACTGCCTTAGCTTTGTGATGGCGGGATAAGTTGTGGAGCGATCCAATCAGAGCTCCTCTCTTTACGAATTGATATATTCATGTAGAGCAGGTTCACTGTTTGTCGTCAGTTCTGGTATTGTAACTGAGATGCTCTGCCAGGTAGCCTTAATAAAGGTGACTGCATTTCACAAAAGTTCAATTTTTTTCTGTTCATTTATACATCCAGACTTCACTAGCATTCAATAAAGGGTTATTAGATGTTTTATTTTAGCCAAGTGTAAAACATGACTTCAGAAATTCAAGGAAACATAAAAAATGCCTTACCCTTCACACTTCATATTTTAGTCGACCAAATTTACAGTAGATTTCATCGACTAAAATGTTATGAAATTTCATCAACTAAAACTAGACTAAAATTAAAACAATTAGATGACTATACTATGACTAAAACTAAACAATATTTTAGGCAAAAGACTATAACTAAAAATAAATCAAAAAGTGCTGACAAAATTAACACTGGTGCTCTACCATCGTTGTGCATTGAGAGATTCATTAGTCCTGCCACCGCCTAACATTGGCATCATCAGTCACTCAATTCACATTGGAATTGTGGAACCAAAGTTTGGGGGAATAACTCAGTCTCAAAAATGCCCAGGCAAAATTCTCATCATTTATGTCCACATGTAGATATTTATGTGCACTTCTCAAAAAAATCCCTGTCCAGACAAAAACACACACATACATGCTCTCTTAAACACTGTTTAATACCTTGTAGCTAAGTCTGTAATAGTTTCCTTTTTCCAGTTTCCATGCAGAAGCTGTTTTATTTTCATGTATATTTCTACCACCATGTCCAGCTGGTGTTAAGGTTTAATCTACAGCTAGATTAGCTGGTGATAGCAAGCATGTTGACTAAATATTTATTTTTTTCAGCTTGAGAAACATCAGATAACCTTGATGAAGTCCTGTTATTAAACACGTTTGTGAGTACTCAAACTCAAAAAGCAGTTGTGGGTCACCAGTCAACACAGACACTTGTGAAACAACAACATTGGGTCTTGTTCAAAACATCGACAGCATTTGTATCACTGGAGGGTTTTTTAATCCAGCATCGTAGCAAAGGAGTGACAGAGAGTATGTGTTGGCATGATAAATAGTCCAGTTATCAACACTCAGCTCTGGGGCCAAATGCAGCCCTTCACCTCACTTAATGCGGCCCACCAATTACTTCCAAAATAAAAGAAAAACTATTTGGAAAAAGTATGGGAATAAAACATATCAACAACTGCTAGATGTAATTTATCATGGGTAACCAGTTCTACATAATGCACAAATGAGGATAGGTAACAGAATATTTTAATTAACCTTGGATTGCTGGTACATGCTTTGTTTCTTAAGTCTTAAAGAGCTTACTTGGCTGTGATTGTATTTCTGAATATCTTTTATAAGGCATTAAAATGTAATATATAGCATTAGTAAAAACTTTATTTGGAACAATGGTAAAGGTAATATATTTGTGCTTTAAAAACTGGTACACATTCATTTTTTATTGCATTAAAAAGAAGCTTAAATTGACTTCAGTTATGTGTCATGGTCATTTAATTGTGAATTTTCAATTGTGGAGTCAAAGCGTTATTGGGGCTGAATATTATGGCTTTAAATGACAGCATGAATTGGGCTTATGGTTTTTTGATAACTTGTTGATGCCCAGGTCCCCTCTTGTGTCCCAATTCTTATAACCCTCATGACAAATAACCACTTAAAATCTCGGCACAAACATCACCCACACTTCCTGAATAAAGGTATAAAAGGAATATTTCTATCTCCTGATCCAAACCATCATTCTTTCGTCCTTGTGGCTCAGTCCTCCTAAGCTCTCAGGAAATGGTGAACATAGAGCCCAGATACACGCACAAAGAGAGAAAGCTACGTATTTTCAAGTGATTCAAGTGAATGTCTCGGGATAAAAATACACACCAGCCTCTTGATCCCTTCAATGTCTCATTCACCTCTGCTCTCCGCCTTTTCCTCCGCCTGTAGAGACTTGATTGAGTGCACCTCTGAGCGGCCTTGACAGGTTAAGTAGGGCACTGGACGCAGGTCTCTGCAGGTCCCAACCCGATGCTAGCTCACATTACCCGATACATCTGTTTGAAGACTTTTGTTTAAAGGCCGATAAGTCAAGTTGTCAGGAGAACATTCCCTGGGTAGAGTCTCATTTTGTACACAGGAGATCTGCGGCGGCTCCTAAAGGGGTTTCAGTATAAAACTGCTTGTTCCCTCCTCTTCAAACGAATCTGGCATGTTTACTTAATGACTGTTACATTTTTAGAGTTCATGATTATTTCTGATGTGATGAAATCCCACGCAGGGCTGTGGTGTTTCCTCAGGGCTTTTTATTCAATGAACAGAGATGTTGCGTAGACATCTTCTGAATAAAAGACGAATAAAGAAAGAAACTCTAGACCATACTGTAGCGCTGTATTAAGGGTTGTATAACTCTTGACTACTTACACAGCATTTATCATGCTTCTGTGCTGAGGCAAGAGGCATAAATTTTTACGTTTTGGAGGCCATAGGTCAAAGAATTTTGGGCAACACATTCATCACATGCTTGTGAATGCAATATCTAAACGTTTCCCAGGATTTTCTTGTTGCAAATGTCCAGAATTACTCAAGGAGAGTATTTTGGTAATATTTTGGAGGGAACACCCTTGGACCTTATGATCATGCTTAACCAAACACACCAGATGGACAGTAAAATACATTTCCCTTGTCCACCTGGGAAAGAGCTCATAGAAAGTGTTTGGGAATGAGCAGAGCCTTTCTAAAAGAATATTCGGAAGGTGATTGGATGATCGTTCTGTCAAACACATTAATTACGGGCCAATTAACCCCCGCGTAAGCCCTACCAACCTTGGTTACTGTTGCTACGCCTGTCAAGCTTTCCCTCCTAGAATGAGAAATATGTAGTTTTTGGCGATACCGGCGATATTCCTAAGAAAATATCTGCAAATTTCAGGACAAATTCTTCAGAGATATCAGAAAGAAGCAGACATAAAAGTCTCCAGTGTGATTTTGAGAGAAACATTCACCAAATCAAATGTTATCAGAGTTCAAATGAAGAGGACATTAAAATAGAGGGGAACGAGCACAGTATCAATGCAAGCATCAAGCAGCCCATGTGATGACACTTCACGTTCAAAACAATCACATACAAGAACAACAACGTTCTTTTACATCAGAGTTAGTCGATATATATTGTTTAAATTGAAATCTATGTTAAGTTAGCTTTCATTACAGTTGTGTTTGCCTATTTTTAGGGCGTCCGTTCACAAAATGCTAAAAGATATGTCAGAACTTGTCTGTAGTATTTCTTTGGCTCAATTAACAACCAGTGGCTCAAGGTTTAACAGAAGTAATCTACTATTGAGATGTCTTTGTTTGCTAACGTTATCTTAACCAACACACAGAACTACGGTTAGCTAATCTTAGTTAGCACCTTACTTTAGAACAAATGTAGGTGTTCTTGTGCTTTATCCATGCCCGGCATCTTTCTTCATGTGTCTTGGGCTTGGGGAACGCAAAAACCAACACCATCCTCCAGAATTCTCAGATATCGACTGTCGGACTTGCTAGTCCCGTACGAACACCATTTAGGCATATTTTTTTTATGCTGAAAACGTGACAGGCCTCTCGTGCATAGTCACGGTTGCTACTGTTATGTGGCAAAGGACAGAACATGAGCCACTACATAAAACAAACTTCCAGCAAAATATGTTGGAATTGGAGCAAAAATATCCTTTCTATAGAGAAGTTTATTGTTCTGTTTTTTGTTTTTCATTTACTGGATGTCAAGATCTGATAAAACTACAGCTGAAGTTGTTAGCATCAGTGCTGATCTCTGTACGAGCAGTTGCTTACTGGTGTCATCTTGTTTGTAGCTTCCACCTCTTCCTGCTTTAAAGGACGCTAATTGGGCCGTCCCAGTTTGGGCTGCTTAACTGTAGTAGATCGGAGCTTAGTAAGATGGATCTGCCTGATTGTAGACATTGTATCATGCATCTGCACCGAAAGGTTAAATGTTCCCTCTGATCTATTGCTTTTGTTGTATTTACTCTCAGATGTACATCACTTTTGAAATTGTAAAATTGCAACACTTACTGAGAAAATTAAGCAGAACTGGAACTCTAAAAAACTGAGGATTATGTCTCGTTAACAGAGAATCATTGGACATTACTGAGTCATTTTGTTCATGTACTGTACCTCAGCAAATTTCTAGATGTAATATCATGTTAGCCACACTAATATTGCAGTGAACACTAATTAAGATGAAAGACAGTAAAAATAAACAACATAAATTACCATTCATTGCTTTTATGTGGTTCCTGAAACAATGACGTGGCATGATTTGCCTCACTTTATTAATAAGCACTTGACAACAAACTGAGATAAAACAGTAAAAATGAAATTAAATGTGATCAGTCTTTAGTCTCTTTAAGTTATAGATTACTTCCACATTTTATGTTGTAATTAAGTGGTTTAAGACATATAAAACGGCTAAGCAGAGAGTGACTTCATGATTTAGACCAAGGGACAGTTTTTTCTGCACTTTCAGCTCCAGTCCTCTTCTTCTTCCTCACCTTCTTTGTGGACTTTTGGCTCAATTCCAGACTCAGACAGATATTCCTTCGCTTCTTCTCCTATTGGACAAAAGCCAGAATCACAACAGCCACTAGAGGGGCTGGAGGGTGCAAATGTGATGTCTTTAGGCCCCACCTGAAACTGCTGGTGAGGTCATTTTTCTCGCAGGGACAGTCATCTCCAGCACCCTGTGTTTGGTGACGCAATTTTACATCAGATTTATTTCTGTTCCACGCTGTTTTGTGGAGGGAAAAGAGGGCCGGTGTTTCTCCATCCTCCAGCCTCTGTTACTAAATCCCTCCCCGCGAAAATAGAGCAGCAGAGCCCTGGAGAGCGGATGCTGAAGTGACGGCGTGTCATTTCTGTCCCATATCAGTGACTCACCGCGGCCCGTTTGCCCCGGCCTGTCAGTGGCCTGTCGCTCTCTCTGGCTAGTCCAGTTGGCAGCACGATGCCTTGCCACTTCGGGGTTGTTAACACCAGTGAGGAAAAATCTACAACCGATGAAGAGATTCACATAAGAAGATCCTCTGAAGTACCTGTCTGCCTCTCTGTCAGACTGTAGCCTTCCATTAGCACAAGCCTTTGACAGTATACAACAGTACAGTATCAACTAAAACCAACAAAGGATGCCATAAATCCTGAAAGAATAGTCATGGCTGGGAAGCTGGGAGGCTTTAATCTCCTGTTTCTTCGCTGTGAAGCACTTTGCTGTATATAAACATGCTTTATAAATAAATCTTTGTGTTTTTATGTTGTCTGTACATTTGTCTGTATGCCCAGTTTTTGTGAGCATGATCTCTGTTTCCTCAATTTAGCTTCAAGGGAATTACTTCAAACTTTGCAAAAATGTCCACTCTACCTCAAAGAAGATTTAAATATCTATACAGATCAGGCATAACATGATGACCACCTGCAAACCTGACTGGTCAGCCGTCATACAGCCTCGTACGCAACAGTTACATATACAGATCAAATCTATCTATCTATCTATCTATCTATCTATCTATCTATCTATCTGTATGTGTGAGTTAGAGATCATAAGTCATTGAGCCTCATTCATCTGTTATTGGTGATCGCACCACCTACAGAATGCTTCAAAAGTTTTTATTAAGCCTTGGATCAATGTTCACCCTGAAGAATCAATAATCAATATATATTAGATTCTGAAGGTAACAGGTCAAAGATCAAGATCATGGAGCCTTAAAGGTGTAGTGTGTAGAAGTTGGCAGCATTTTGCCGAACAGAAATGGTGAATATAGGATATAAAGTTTCTATTATGTACGTAAAGTCTTCTTTTTATTAAGTAGGAAAAAAGCTTTTTATATTTATGTACCGCGGGCCTCTTTGTGGAGGCTGAGATAACGATCCGCCATGTTGTCTACTGGTGGGTTTTGGGGACAAAAAGAGCGAAGCGCGATTTTTGAATACGAGTCTGGCCGCCGGTCCTGAAATCTAAAATAAAAACCTATAATGATCATCTTAACTGACCCATAATGTATAAAAATAACAGTTATAAATATGAATGAAAAAACTCTCACTTCTTAACTGTTGTAAATGATGCCCTGTTCACAATCCTTTTTTGTCTTCACCGACTCTCGTCGCTTAGTGATGTGATGTTTTAGTGACGGATGGGCTCATTCCAAAATCTGAACACTAGATGTCACTAAAATGCCAATTTCTACACCCTGCACCTTTAAGAAAACAAAGGGATTTTCATCAAACTTTACTCAAATGTCAGCATTAATTCTTGGACCTGATGATTAGATATTGGAGGTCATGAAGCTTTATTTATTCATTGTTTGTGTACACGTTATTTCAAGAGGCCTTCAAGAGACTTTTATCAGACCTTAAACAAATGTTCACTCTGACTCAAAAGAAAATCAGTCATATTTCAAAGGCAATCTAAGTGATTTAACCACCCAAATCCCACCAGTTAATTTCTATTCTCTCGTACTTGTATACCTCGTGGAGGCTGAAGTGTAGCAATTGGTTTTATATAAAAGCACACTGTGTCAGCTTTCTCTTGTTTCTTCCTCTTTATTTCTCCTGCCTGCTTGCTCCCTCATGTCTTTCCATGTTCACTTATAAGGCTAGTCTGAATAAATGATTTCTTTGGCTGGGTAGCATTACATGTTGCTGTTGTAAAAAAAGGAAGATCAGTCATCCAAAATAGACAAAAACATGAGAAAACATTAAATAAAGCCTTATTTGTTTTTATTGTTGACCATGCCACTGGCCAGAATATGAGGTCTGTGGCGTGGTCAACAATAAAAACAACTCATCAACAAGACTGAATGATTTTGACTGCTGTTTAATGTAGTTTGCAGTCATAGTCTTCCCCTGTTCTAGAGGCCAGAAAAATTAAATATATGCGAGAAATGGATTTCCCTAAACCACCGGAAACATTATGTTATGTCATTGGAGAAAGATGTACTCAGTGCCAGATTTGTGGGCTTTTAGGAGCAAGGGGAATAAAGAGGGGAGTGATAAAGTGCAGACTTGGAAATGTTACTTTAGCCAAATAGAAATGCTTTATGTGGCATGGCAGTCGCTGCAGGGCATCCGGTCCTTGATACTGAAAGAAATATTTGAAATTGTAATTTATAGGATAATAAAAGGCAGAGGAGTGGGTGTGGGGGCTGTATTTCTCTTTTCCTGATAGATAATGATGGAATTTTTTAAACAAACAGACTTTATTTTTTTTGTTGTATGCCTCAGGGTTTTCAGGGCAAAAATAGGACTTGGAAAAACATGTATGATAAATATTAAAGTGTCAAACTCCAACCCCTTATCCGAGTAAGTCGAGCCATTTCAGGATAAAAATGCTTTATGGCCCACTGTAAACTAGAGAATCTGTAATCGTGAGATGACTTTTTTTAACTGTCATAGTAAATGGAAAAAGGCTTTCTGATTACTCAAAGAACTTTTAGATCTCAGGACACACCTTCCCATTCACACCCATTCACTCATTGATGGTTCTGAGTTTATACAGAAGTTATCCATCTGTATCAGCCATCACAGTCATGCCTTTTCATACCCATTTACATGATACTGACGCAGCAGTGGAAGCAACTTGGAGTTTAGCATCTTGTCTAACCCTTTCATGCAGGAGTTATTAAATTACAAAGAAATACTTCTAAAATATGTTTGTTTTTACTTTCAAACAAGCTAAAAACCATGGGCATTTTTTTTTTCAATGTTATATTTTGAGGGAGTTATACATCTGACCACTACAGTGGACACCATGCATCAATGGTATAAATAGCAATTTAGTGGAACTTAATAAAGATCCACAAACACATTTCTTTGACAAACATTTATTAAGAGTAAATTAAAGAAAAGGCAAATCTGAAGAATTGTTGCTGTTTAATCAAACTATTCACTTGTGAATTACAGCAAAATTGAAAATAAAAAACAAAAAATTGTGTGAAATCTAAAAGCATAATACCCAATTTGCCCTTCTTCAGCCATTTTTGGATTTATATTGCAATATCTCAATATGGTAAAATGTGCAAGATAATATTTTTATGAAACTTAAGACAATGGGAATTGGGAATTTAACTCCTGTTAGTTGGACATTTATTCCAAATATCTGTCTACTGTAGTTGACACCATGCATGAAAGGGCTAATGACACTTTGATATGTAACAGCTTGACCTGGGCTCAAACCCTTGACCCTCCATTTCATAGTTGAGCAAACTACTAGACGAAGCCACCAATGCCTCAATCAGAGATATAAAGTAAAAGGGGCCCAAGGACTGCCAACACCAGCCTGTTCTGCAAGGGCAACCTGCAGTACCAAAAATAAAACCAACAAAGCAGCAGGTAAAGAAACAATTAAAATCAACTTAATCTGCAAAGACAGTTAATAAAATGTATCTTTTAACAACATAAACTCAATAGTCAGGATTTATTGTTCTCACATGGTTTAAGTTGAGTTTACAGAAATTAAAAAAAAAAATTATAAACCTTTACTCCCAGCACCGGCCTAATTAGGAAAGACCTGTTTTCTCCGGTACAGAGAGTAATAAAAAAAAGAGGAATACATTATTTAATTTCTTTTCTCTGGATATTCACTATGTCTGGAATGAACTAGAATCAATAATTGAGGGTTGTTGCTGTGAACTGGACTCTATTAGGACATCAATGGAGACAGCATTGCTCCTGAAACTCCATGAAAGGTAACGGTTTACTTTATTACCTCCACTGAGGAAGTAATGTTTTTGCTAGCATTTGTTTGTTTGATTGTTATTTGCGAGCAAAAATAACTCAAAAAGCTATGAACATATTTTGATGAAATTTTGCGGGAATGTTGGTCATTGCACAAGGAAGAAGTGATCATTTTTGGTAGTGATTCGAACCTTGATGCAGATCAAGATATTCCTGAAATGATTTCTTAATAGTGCAACGGGGCACTTTTCCACATTTTTGACATTAACTCACTTACTTTGTAAATGTTTTAGTGTGCCCATTAAAAGTAAAAGAGTCCATATTATGCTTTTTGAGTTTTAAGTGCACTTCATTTTGTGGCAGGTCTCTTCTGTGTGATAGAGCACTTCTTTAACCAAGATCAAAAGTCTTCAGCATCTGGACTTCTCCCTCTTCTCGCCTTTATGGCACCAGAACCTGCCTTAATTGTCTTGGGATGTCCCATCATTGTTTTGTTGTTAGTTTAAGCCCATTGGCTCATGGTAGAAATCTCATTGCAAAGCAGATATATTAAATGATTGCAAAGACAACATGGTGCTGAGCAGTGCTGATTTGACCAATTACCACAAAGTTGATCTGACGACCGATCAGAGTGGACTGGAACCACGAGGAAGGGGGCTTTAAGAGGCAGGAGCTCTAACAGAGGGTTTTAGACAGACTTACAGCTGGATCCTGAGTAGCTGGTATGTGAAACCAGAAGGTTTTTAACAGCAGTGGTTGTGAACATACTGCCGCAGTCATCGAAATTATTTATATGAACCTGAGTCAGAGAGTCAGTATTATGCTTTTTTGGTTTTATATGCTCTTTAAGGTGTTTGCTATGTCCCCTCTGCTTGATAGAGTACTTTCTGCACAAGAGTCTGAAAAAATCTGCATCATCTGGACTCCTCCATTTTCCCCTCATTACAGTGGCAGTAGCTGCCTGAAGTGGTTTGTTCTGCCAGACCTACCAGTTTGACATCCTACAGTTGTTTTGTCTAAAGTTGTCTAAATAAATTAAACCCAGTGCAGAGCAGAGATGACAGAACATTAGTGGTTATGAACATACTCTAGCAATCATGACAATCCAATGAATGAACCTGAGTCAAGACTCTTTAACTATTCTCAAATTAACCCCTTATTCTTCCACTATTAAATTAACTGGAACTCATTATGAATTCTCAGTTTCCATAATTTCCATCACTAAATTTAGCACTGAACCTTTATTGGATCTCTTCACTTCTCTCCACTGATCACTTGTACTGTCACCTCACTTTCAGGACACTAACCCAGCAAGTGAGTCAATATCGATTAAAGGTATTAGATTCTTCCTGTAACGCTTTAATCCATACTGCTGTACAAGCAGTCCGTTCAAACAACCATCTTATGCTGCCTTGTTTATACTTGGAGTTACCAACTCACAGTATTTCCATTACTCTAAATTTCCTTCTTAGGCTGTTGATACAACAGCTGAGCAACAAACAAGAAACCACTCTGGATGAATTGTCTTGTCTGTTCATTCGTGTTCGTCTTAAAATACTAGAAAGAAAAAAAGGACGATGTTGCTGTACAGTCACACTGGGACTGCTGTAGACATGCCACTGAGACTGTGATTGATGGAAAACTCCTCAGCACCACAGGGTATCTAACTCTCAAAGGAAGCAATCTGCCAGCACTACAGCCTCATGAACACAGAATCAGATTCTCACAGATTCGCTCACTTTACATCCTACTTCTGCATTTTATTAAAACCTCAAGATAATATCAACAGAGCAGCATCATCTGTCTGTACCTCAGCAAAAAAAGGGGGAATATATATATACACATACCGTATATATCCCATTGACTGTAATATTGGCAGAATGTAAATATGGAAATATCAGCATATTGGATACCGGCAAAAACCCTATATCATGCATCCCCAGTTACAACAAATTGTATTTTTCTTTGTTCTCTAACATTTTTCTTTACAAAACACAGCATTATATTTTTGAGTGGCTAGCAGCAAACAGGACCACCTGGGGCTATCTATTACATGTATTAACATTTTATTCCTTTAAATTATTAAAACCCAAGACCATTCATTTCATATTCAGCTCAAAAGGATATGTTCTAGATATATTCTACAGCATGCTGAAGCAAATTACCCCAAATTCAGTCTGACATGTTTGGTATTTTGTAGAAAACTCTGAGGTCTTCATCAGCATTTAAAATAAGGTTTTGTTTGGATACACAGAACCAGTTTGCACCATCATTACAAATACAGCCCATTCTTATTATCAACACACATTTCTTATTTGCTTTAAGTTTTAAGTTTCAATGCCTCTCTCTTATTGTTTGTGTCATCAATGACCTCTTCATTAAAAATGTCCAGAAATTCAACACTAAAGCTGCTGAATGTGTGAGTTTAAGGAGGAAAAACTTTCATATTTTGCTGTAAACACCACTGACCTTTGCTTAGCAGTGATGGGTGGATTTGTATTCTTTGGCTTTATCTGACGACGCTCTTCTCTTCCTCAAGATGCTTGTGAGGATTACATTCAAGTAGGCATGAGCTTCAGCTGTGGAAAATCCTATCTCATCACTGAGTACACAAAATAAGTACAGATTGCAACATTTTCTGTCGCTACTTAGGCAAAAACAGATTGTACAGAGAAAGATGATGATTCAGAGTGACAGAGTTTCCTGTGTAACGGAAAAGCTCAAGTCTGGTGAATACCATAAGATTAATGAGCTGAGGTAAAGTATAAAATAAACGGGGATGAGTGTCACTTTGGGACATGGTCTGGGACTTATCGGCAGTGGTTTTGTAATATATTTTTTTTATTTGTTGCAAGGTCAAGGAAAGTTTATTTAGAGCGCAGAGGAAGAACTCAAAATTCTTTATACATAGAAAAACAGAGGCAAAAAAATGTAGTTTGAAAATACAGATTAACCAGTGCTAATTTGACATCTTTAAGGCCTGATTTAGATGCAAATAACAAGCAAGAAAAGGCCCAAGTCTTCTCCCAAAGCTTTAGCAAACATGCAAAACATTCAAATAAGAATTGGAATTGGGTATGTCTGTAAACCCCTCTGTTTCAGCCCTGCTCAGAACAGATTGTTTTGTTCGAATCCTCATAAGCTGTGTCTAAGCACACTTCTCTCTGGAACCAAATGTGACCTCGGCTTTTTAGCATTGTTGTTGACTACTTGACACTGATCTCAGATGTTCTCAGAACATATTTTCAAAGTTTTCTGTTAAAGATCTTTTCCGATAGTGAATACTGACATGCCTATAAACCTCTTTGTTTTAGCCCTTCTCAAAAAAGGCAGATTATGGGTGCTTTCACACCTAACACATTTTGTCTGGACCAAAGAAACTCTGGATCCCATTTCTGGAAAGTTCTGCTAATGGTTTGCAAAAAAACAGGGTCTCATTTTGAAATATAGTTTGTGGTGGCTGTGAGAGCAATCCCAAACAAACAAGGCTAGCACACAGGAATATGTTTATATGTTGCTCCAGTCAATATGCAAGTGTCACCTGATGCAGTCTAAAATCAGCTTTTTCTTTATGTTATGGCACAGAATACTTCCAAGCTAATGTTTCAAGCTAAGCAATTTTATTGCCCGAAGCCATATGTGTATTTCATAGTGCAACAGTGGGGCAGATGGCAGGAGCAGAAAATGCAGCTACTGCTCCAACGGGTAATGGGATGTTAGATTACACAGCATTTGACAGGATTTGGTCTGCCTGACTAGGTGCAGCGTGAAAGAAAACCAAACCAAGAACTTGACGGAGTCTGCCAAACTTTGGGTGTGAAAGAACTGAAGCATGTATTTTCATAACTGTGTTTGATAACACCGTGCTTTGCTCTAATGTTTACTTCAGCTGCAAAAATTTGCAACATAGTCCTTCTATTGGAGTGGGCCAAACAAACACCTGGCTTAGGCAGTGTTGTCATTAGGGGGAAATTTTCATACAGACTGTTGTAGCACACATTCTCTGAGAGGTGGAATTAGTAGAAGAGGGATATGAGGATTTTTCTTATGTTGGGGGATTTGTGGACTGGCCATGGATGCACACACTCACCAGTCACTTTATTAGGTACATCGTGCACACACAAGATTGAGCCCTTTTCTGCCTTCAGACCTGCCTTAATTTTTCAAGGCAAAGATTCAACAAGGTGAGGGAAGCGTTCCTCAGGGATTTTGGTTCATATTGACATGATAGCATTGCACAGTTGCTGCATATTTGTCAGCTGCACATCCCTGAGAATCTCCTGTCCCACCACATCCTAAAGGTGTTATTTTGGATAGCAATCTAATGACTGGGAAAGGCTACTTGAGTGACTATTTAAGCTGCTACACCCTCTTAGCACAAAGGAAAATGCTGCAAAAATTATGAGCAAACTGAATTCACACTATGCGTTTTATCCATTGGTCATCAGTACGAGCTGATCTGATTTTCTGTTGATTACTTATGGGTGTTATATTAGTTCTGACCGCCTCTGAATTGAATCCTTCCACATCAGGAATCTGTGCACTCTTGTGTGCCTTGACTGTCTTTGTGTTACACACATCATGCAGAGTCAAACATACACCTCCACAACACAGGTGGAAAAAGCATGAGCACAAGGTTTAGCAGTTAGTTTATCTCAGGTTGTACTTCTTCACTGCAGTGCCAAGGACAGTAAAACCACACAGGCGGATATGAGAGTATCTGGTCATCAGTCAAACTAAAACACCCTTCTGTTTCATTTATTCAAAAAAGGGTAAGAAAGTGAATGTTTTTTTAATTTTTTAAGGCCAGGTACAAAATGATCTAAAACCGATGCCGGTCCGCATCCATTCAATGGAGACTGGCAAGAGATATCCTCAAAAGTCATAGTGAATAATTTAGTCATTTGAGTTAAAGAATGCGGCCAAAAGTGGTTTGATAAAGTTTTCAGCAAGGGACGGAAAAGCTTTTTTTTTCACATCAGTCTGTATTTAAAAGCAACCTTTACCAAATTGTTCATTTAGACTTTTTATTTTCTTTCCAAACTTCTGCATTACAGTGCTGCATTCTTTTGGAGCAGCATGACCTGCACCTGCAGCTGACACAGGAATAATATAGGCTTCCTGAGCGGAATATTAGAGTGTTTGAAGCATTGTGAGCAAAACAGATGTATTCATCAAGTTTTTTCCTCGCCTATTCAAAAATTTACATCTCTACAAAAAATACAAAAGGCTGACAAACAAAAAGAATCAGTACAGACAGTAAAAGAGAGTGGTCATGAATCTTTCTAACAGAGCCAAAAGGTTTGTTAATCTGGCACTGAGTGATTTCCTGCCTGCTGCCTTCCACCTGTCAGCCATTTTGACACCAAGGCTGCTAATATCCCACAATTCATCTCCTTCTGTGGCTACACTGGACTGACTGCTCATGTCTGGAAGTTCAAACATACATTTTTTCCCTCTCTGACACCTTTTCATTGACTCACTGACACATGCTGCTAACTGACAGACAGTTCTTTACAGGAGAGACTCAAAGTGTCTTGTTAATGAATATGTATGGAGCTGTCCATCTGTCCATCTGCCAATGGGTCTCACTGACACTAAGTGCTGACAGGACTCAGCAAGAGCCTGAAAAGAATCTGAAAATGAGCTTGATATGATTGAGGTTTTGGTCTTTCTATGATAGTCCAGAGGGAAAGGCAGTCAGTCAACCTTAATAGACTGTTTAGACAACATTTGAATTCCCTGTAAAGCAAGATGGTGGGTCAGGACCGGTGAAATATGGGTTGTGAATTCTTTGCCAATAAGGGGGAGAAGTAATGGCCGATGCAGGAATGAGTCCAACAACATGCAGGTGAGTTAGCATTTACAGCTACGGTTCCTTATGGTTCCCACAGTCTAAAGTTCTTGGTATTACAGGATAGTTTTATTAAAGAAATACATATGTATGGTCTGTGATGAACCTATCTCCCCTACACTCTCCTTTCTCTTTCCCTCACTTTGTTCCTCTCCTTTTTTTGAGTCAGGGTAGAAACTTGGATAAAGCTTTAGGAATATCTCTCAAAACATTCCTGAGATAAACACTCTACGTCTGGCCCTGGCTATCGCTTTCACAATAATTTAACGTGAAGTCAGAGTGCAGTAAAGTCCAAAGCAGAGATTAAAAAAAGAGATACAAAATTATAAGAAGAAGGACATTCATGCTTATCTTCAGAGCTGGACGTTATCCCAGCATGTACTGGACAAAATGCAGAGAACATCCAGAACAGCAGGTTGTTAGTTCAAAGACAAAGAGTATCAAACACATTCAGACCAGTGGGTAATTAAGAGTCTCCGCTCCACCTCACATGAACATCTTTGGATGTGCAGCAGCAGAGCAGCAAGAAGAAAAACCCACACAGTGACAGGAGGACTCATTAATGAATCTCAAATCAAACCTGAATACATAAGGTGTTTTCAGAGGACAATAAAGCATCTGCTACAGACTGTAACACTAAAAAGTGTTTATCTATTGGTTTGTTAGAAGAACAATCTATCAACAGATAATTTGGCAAAAATATCCATATTCCTCTGTGTTTGAAAACCCGGTAAGCTTTGTCCCTTGGAGGTGATGGCAGGGTATTGATCGGTGATACACAGCTGTCAGTGGTGTCACCAAAAGCCTTTTAATCAACTCAATTTTGGGATAAAACTACACAAAAACAACATTTGCTCAACTGGATGCAACAAGAAGATTATTTATGGCGTTTCACTTTCCTCGACAAAGCCTGTGTGTTTGGAACTACTTTGTGAAGTGACACATGGGTTATGTATCCTTCCACTAGCAACATGCTGCTTTCTTCTCAGGCCAGAGTGCTGCAGGCTAGTGATGGGCTTTTTTTTAGTTGATCCAATACCAATTCTTTTTGCTGTTATTTTCTGATACAGTTACTGATACCGATACCAATCATCTCCTGAAATGCACCTCCAATACACCAGAATTTGGATTTTAAGTTCTAGTGTCAAATAACACTGGGAGGAATTGTAGTTTCCATATCATTTGTACTTATTTCATTTGGGTTTAATTAATCTGACCTGTCTTGACCTTGTTCTTGTTGCAGTTTGAGTAAATTTACTTTTAAACACATCATACATACTAGAGGACACTTTCTTACTTGCTTGTCTCCTATCTTTTAAACGAATGAGCCTTTACGGCCCCCTTTCTTGCAGTTGTCAGGTGTTTTCCGGACCAATCCATCAACCCTGGCCATCTCATTATTGTATTTACTGCAATGCCTGTGCTTTTGCTTTGCTCCCATCAAAATGTGACAACTACAGACCTTTGGCACCACAACAAATCATTTGTCACATGCTATTTTGGGACACTTTTTGAGAGAGGTGCTGCCATTCTCCCACACTAAGAGACATTAAAGGTATTATCATTCTTGCATTATCCATTATGCAGCTATCAAACGAAGGTATGAGACCACTGGGCTCCAGTATGTAAAATTAAAAAGACATCTTCGCCAAGCTCTGAATCATCCTCATCGCTCTCCTCTCCTTTAATATTCATATTTAATGACAGTGAGATCTGTCTTGTCCCTCGAGTGACTTTGAAACATTTCATAAAGTACATAACCCTACGTTAGATCAGATTATGTTACCAGGGTCTATACTCTCATGAATACATTCAACATATTCAGCCAGGCATTTGCTTCCATTCCTCCTAAATGTAGAGGTAAATGAATCCTTTGAGGAAAGAAATTATCATCTGAATGTGTGTTAGAGAGGAAATCAAAACTCAACACACTGCCTCTGTTCAAGGATATGTGTGTGTTATGAATCGATATAATGATTTCTGCCAGCAATAACAAAGTCCATGTCAGAAAGCAAGATGTGAATGTCCACAATAAAATGAGAAAATGGAGGATTGAGGCTGACTGAAATTGTCCAGGTTATGCTGTCCTTGTAGAAGAGAAAAGTAATGGCTATGTCAATTAGAACTGCTCTCGAATTGTTATGTATGTCTCAGCGACATATACAACTATCTATAGCAATAGGAGTATAGTGGTGGTTCAAGAAGAGGGGTTGGGTGATTTTTGTGGTGGTGGGACTGGTAAAAATCATGTCTTAAATTATGTAATGTTGGATTATGGAGCTCAAACAGAGAGTGGAGTTAAAATGGAGTACATAATAAACATCAACTTGTAACCCAGTGGGAAAATGATGGTTAAGAAGAAAAAAGAAAATAGCTTTTATGTGAAAGAGGTATGTTCAAACTTAAGGGTTATACCCCTTTAAAAGAAAATAGGCTACAATAAAATATGTTTACTGTTCTACTTATTATTCTCAGCACTTTATGTACTGTTGAAATGTTTCACAATATGTATTTTTATATAATTCATATATTTATGTTAAATGTGGCAAGTAAGGCAAGTAAGGTTTATGAACCAAAAAAAAATTTAAAAACTTTTTTTTTTTTTAAGTTTAATTGCTTTATTGTAATACTTGAGTAGTTCCACGTTTTGGCCAGCAGGGGGCGCGTACGGTCCGTGAGGGGCAAGGGCACGCAAGAGAGAAGGAGAGCGAAGCAGAAAAACGCAAGCTTAAAAGAGAGTTTAATGCTGCAACCCATTGTGTTTTGGGACTTTTTTAAAAAGTTATCAGCAAGGTAACAATTCAGATACTGAACTTTCAAGGCGTGGGAGAGGGTCTCAGACGTCTGCCCGATATTGGCGTGAGTTAAGTGCCTATTACCTCAATCAACGGACATTAGCCGTTAGCTCAGTGAGACTCAGTGAAGCTGAAGTTAAGACAGTCCCCTGGACCACGGGAGGAGAACGACGACGACGTACATGTTGGAAACCCCGCAGTGTTAAATGTTTGCTGGATGGGAGGAGAGGACGCCTGCTGTTACCTCAGTTCTTGGATGTATCTCCACCAGGAGCCGCCATACAGAGGGACCTTGAACGCCACACGTGAACCTTTCGAGGTATTTACTTTTATTTTGACTCTGTCTGAGCCAAGGGGCCATTAAGTTTTGGAGCACATCGAACCCGAGTGTTGAAACAGGCCTGCAACTTTTGTTTATTTTATTGACATCCTATTATTAATATTATTGCCAGTGTACCCATTGAAGATTGAGATTTTGCGATTCTGCGCATGCGCCCTACGTCTCTCGGTTAGGTTTAGTGTTAGAATTGGGGTGAGGGTAGCAAAATCTGACAAGGCAGCAAAATATATCAGAACACCGGCTTTATTCAGGGTGACTGACTTTATAGTGTGGGCCCACATTTTTTTCTCATGTCATATTGAAAAGTTTACTTCCTAACAGTGTTGCCAACTCCTCAGTAAGGAAAGAAACTATTGGCTGTTCTAAAAGTTGCTAGATGACGTCATCGCCTGATTTGCATAACTGGCAATTTGCATGTAATTATAATGAATGCTGTAGGAATGGAAAAATGTCATGGGAGAGACAAATTGAGTAAAAAAAACACCCTAAATATGTTTAGAATGACAACTAAATTTATTTCTGATGATTCTTGATTTTCTTTCTTTTATTTTGCCACTAAAATAGTAGGGCTGGGTATTCCCAGCAACCTCACGATATGATACGTATCTTGACACTAAGGCCATGATGCATGTAAATTGTGAACATTGACTATGCTGTTAACAGAATCTCCAGAAAGTTTTGTGTTTTATTACGAGAAGAAAAAGAACAAGGATGAGTTTTAAATGATTCTACAACTTAAGAAACCTAAGTTCAGGTCCTCAAAGATTGCAGACCCAAGTTCAATTTGGCTTCATCATGTAGCTTGGCTTTTACTTTGAGCTGTGCCACTGTTTACATTACCCAAAGTGCATTGACAACAACTGTCAAAACATTGAGGCTGCACTGATTCTGTAGAATCCGTGTCGATACACGTGTCCCCAAGGAGAGCATGACCATATTGTGCCATATCGATATTTTGAGCACAGGCCTATGAAATAGTCCATCACTTCTCCAGATAAATGGACCCACATTGCATAAAACAAATTTGTCCAGTATCATTAAATTTTTCAATATCATAATAAATAAAAGACCAGCCTCCTCCTTTATCTGGGCTTGGGACCAGCAACGTGACCCTAAGTCGACACTTTGGCAGAAGTACCAATTTATTTGTTTATTTTTTAAGTTTCTTTTTTTGGTCTTTATTTCTTATTGTTTTCTTAAGCTTCGAACTTCATTCTCCACTTAGACGCCTACAACATGTCACAGTAAAACATGAACAGTTTTAACGTTGACTACAACATTTTTAACAGTTTTCACAGAAAGAGTAGGTATGTTCAGCAGCCTCAGGTTCAGCAACTGAGGGACCTGACTTGAATGAGTAAGCAGTTGATGTGCCAAAAAGCTGCAAAACATTATCAGGCAGCTTCAGCGTGTGGACCTGGAGTGATGCTCTCCTCTGTGGTCTGACTGCAGCTGTGGGGCTGCTGTGAGACTGACCGCCTGAGAGTGCTCTGACACGGGGAGGGGCTCAACACAGCACGCGCTTATCGTTGAGGACAGTAACTGCAGAACAATACGTGCTTTCGGGAGTCTCCAAAATGCCAGAAAATGAGCCAATTTCACCAGAAAAAGTACCTTGATTTGGCGGTAGTCGCTTTTGACAAAAAAGTCACCAAGAGAGTTTGAAAAGTTGCTAGATTTAGCAAGGAAATCGCCAAGTTGGCAACAGTGCTTCCAAAATCGTGTTGCATATTTATTCACCTTAGTAAAGATTTTATGATTTTATACTCACCTGAGCATCTGAGTGTGCTTTTAAGGGTAGGATATTTCTCACATGCAGGTGCTGTTTTTCAATGTTTTGAGGTGCCAGCGGATTATTAAATCACCTGTTTTATTTGTTTTAATGATTTAAACCACTACAAGGGAAACTAAAACTACACAACAAACTATAGATTAAAATAGAGGATTTTTTAAACCAGACTAAAAGAACAAAGCATCCCTGCTCTGTTTAGATTATAATGAACAGGAGTGCTACAAACTTAATGTAGGTTGCAATGACATTTGACTTGTGAAATCACTTCAGTTCATCCTCATGTCAGGCAGTAAGTTTGTGCTACTGCAACAAGTTTCTGGCAACAAGACTTTAGGTCCTGCGAACATTTTACAACTTTGCAGTGTGGAAGGATCAGCCTGATTCAATGTCTGTAATCAGGCTGATCCATCGTATCAAGATTTAATCTACAATCTACAACAATTGTGACCAACCGGAACCAGCACTGCCTAATCGTAGTCCTTTAAAGCAGGAAGAGGTGGGAGCTACTAGTGAGATGACAGCAGGAAGTGACTGCTAATACATAAATTAGCATAGATGCTAACAGCTTCAGTTGCAGTCTTGTCAGATCTAGACCACATTTCTTCATTGAAAGAAAAACAAATAACAACAATACAAACTTCTCTATAGGAAGGATATTTTCGCTTCCCTTCCGACATGTTTTGGTGAGAGTTTGTTTTACGAAGTGGCCTAGGGTTTTGTATTTCCTGACACAGCATTAGTGCCTGCTTACTACATTATCTGATTGGCCCGTAATAAATGTGACTAATGGAATGATTGTCCAATCACCTGGGGGATATGCTTTCAAAAAGTTTTGCCCATTCCCAAACACTTTCTATAGGTTCTTTCCCAGATGGACCAATGAATTAAATGGTCTATCTGGTATGTCAGGTTAAGAGATAACCATGAGACCCAATGACCTTGACCTAAGACCCATGTTCCTCTAAACCTTATCAATTCAGACTTGGATTAGAGTAGATATTTTAGCAAAATTTAAAGTGTGCTTTACACAGATGTTTGAACAGTCTGAAAGCAAACAGCGTTTGGACAGGCTAAAACTGGTCCAGAGGTATAAAAATATCTACTGTTGGTGTTTCTTTCCATCCCAGAAGTCCTTCTCAGAAATGCAAGAACATACTCGAGCTGCAGGCAAATACATCAGAGTTGGTTGTAATAAATTTATATTGTGGGAGTTGTTCCTACGTTTGCACCCTGAACTTCAGATTTCACATTCTCTCTGATGCTGCCGAGTGATGAAACTTCTCATTTATCATACTTATTTTGGAGCAGCTTGTGTGTCTTGAAAAGAGAGCAGTGGGGACGGGATTGAGGGACACATACAGAGAAGCAACACCTCATAGGAAATAATTATCTCTGTATCCCCCCCTGCGTTTTCCTATGGGAGACCCCGCCATGTTGGCTGCACAGCTGTCTCTATACCACAGTCCCTTTTTCGCCTCTCTGATAGCAGTGAGGATAAAACTTCAGTCTATTCAGAGTATCACTTTTTCCAACTTAATTACCAAAAATCAGATGAGAAATTTGACTGACAATAACCACTGCTAGTGTTGGATTAGTATTAGTAGTAGCTTAGTTAGCTTATATAATCAAACAGTGTATCAGCAACTTCAACAAGGCTAAAAGTGCTCTTTTGCCAAAAAAATTCCGTCATTGTTACTTGAGTTATATGGGGAACAAGGAAAATGGCCATACTGTGCAGTGTTCTTCTTTGTGCCATTACCAACATTCCCTGAAAATGTCATCAAAATTCATTCATAACTAACTTTGCTAATTTAGGCCTTAATTTCTTTAATTTTTAAAACTAATGGCTTCATCAGACTGCACAATTGTTTTTATCTAGCACAGTAGCCCCATGCCAGATGCTGTTCGAGACTGATTACCAGGGTCTAACTTCCTGCCCGACCAGCCAAGCAACATTTTTCTGTCACATTTATTGTTTCCATGCACATTATTGAATTCTAGTATTTTACTCTACAGATATGATCATTTATCAGATCAGAAAGTTAAAAAAAAAACAAAGATAACAAAAAAAACAAAAATATTTATTTGCTTGCATTTGTTTTTTTAAAGGGTAATATATTGCACCCAGGCCAGCCTATAGAGTCGCTCCACAACTAAATTCATTAACAAGAAAAGTTTGATTAAAAAAATGCCATTTGTAATTTAAAAGTCGCTTTACTCTACAAATACAAGGATTTCTCCTCATTTGGCAATGATGAACATGGTGTATGAAAGAGCCCTTCTTGTTCTTTTTTGAGTTTTACCTTCCTATAATCGTTTTTACATGTCAATGTTAATGTCAGTGACAGCTTTATTTACTTAGCACATTTAAAACAGCCAATGGCCTACCAAAGTGCTTTACAGTAGAATAGGCAGAAACAATAAAAAACAATAAAAGCAATATAAACCAATAAAAAGAAAAACAAAACAATACAATACAAATAAATTTAAAAACCAATAAAAAAAACCCCAATAAAAGCGACTATACTCTGCCAAAGGCCAAGATGAACAAGTACGTCTTAAGCCGACTGGGAGGAAGAGACCATTGAGGTTTTTTTTTTTTTTTATAAATGAAGAAATCATTCCTCTATTCCTGTTTCCATGAAACTTCTAGGAACAAGACAAAATGTCTGCAGCATCAGGAGTTCTTCTTCTCCCCATGTTTAAGGCCCTGTTAGCTCCGTGAAAAGACATTCTACCATTGTTTTAACAGCGGTTTGAGCCCATAGGCAACCCCAGTGCAGAGCAGAGGCTATGAATGCGGAGTTGTTGACAACATGGTGCCTAGCAGTGCAGAACTGTCCAATTACCACAAAGCAGACCGGTCAACCAATTAAAGAAGACTGGGCTTATGTAAGAGGACCTTAAGAACATAAGCCCAGAAGACCACAAGCTCCACTAATCAGAGATGTTGCTGTGACAGTCTTGTAGGTAGTGTGTCATAAACCATCCTTTCACACCCAGGTAGATCGTTTCAATGTTGTAGGCCAAACCAAAACAACAACCATGCAATGTATCACTGAGTCAAGCTATGGCACTGATTTAAATGTCATTTGTTACTCACCGCATAAAGTTACGACAGAACGGAAATATCGGCACAATAAGTGACAAAGAAAACACACAAGCTCCAATGTCCTTGTGTGTTTGACAGTTTACGTCATGTTCTGGGTGTCTATTGAGCAAGGATTTGATTTAACAAAAATTTAGTCTCTGTAGAGGATCAGATCGAGCTCTTTTTCCCTCCTCATTGGGAACACTCGGATCTGAGAGGGCAGGGAGGCTACAGGAGGCCATGATTCTGAGCTCTGTGCTCTGTGCTCATTGGCTGCTTAAAGGATGTCTGATGTGAGGGGGGAGGAGAAGTAGTAGACCCGAAGTAGACTTTTTGAACAGTCATGCATCTACCTGTGTTGAGCAGAAAACACGCATGTAGGTGGACTATTACATAATAAACCCAGGGTGCAATGCATCTTCTGTAAAGAGGCATATCCCATGTCTCCATAAACTAAAAGTTTAGTAAAAAGTATCATGTTCCTCTGCTCTTCAAGTCCTTCCAACAACACTAAAAGTAGAGAAAGTTGATTTTTCAAACCATGGGACCACTGAGAGGAGGAATAATGCTAAAAATAATATAATATTCAAGGAGTTATTATTATTTAAAATATATTTAGTTATCAAGACTGAGCAGTTTCCAGTTCAGAATACTTTTCCCAAACGAGTGCAACAAAACAAACATACCACATGTATGACATAACATTACATTTTTAAAGCCTTTAGAGGTAACAGCAAACTTCCTGGCTTTTGCCTATAATAATTAGGAACAAAAGAGAGCAAATGCCCAAGGAGCATGAGTGACTGATAGTGCTCTTGAAAGAAACACTGCCAAAAACCTTCCAATAACAACATGCTCTGCACTGAAGTTTGGAATCTGTCAATACAGGCCAGAATGAAATTGAATCTGACTTTTAAGCGACTCTGTCTCACTTTGGCTCTTAATTTATCAGCATTATTACATCAGTCTTTGTGACCTTTTCATCAGATATCTCTGATGGCTCTTTGCACTTCTTTACCACCTTAAGTGTCAATTATAATGACCACTTTCCTCAGTTGTGTCAATTAGAGGGCTTCAAGGGTAATGTGGTGGACCTTGTGATGTTCTTAGTGGTTTTCATTTCAATTTGAAAGCCGACAAAAAGCACATTTGGTATAAAATGGTTTTGATGGAAATTTGTTGAAAGCACCAAACACACAAAGCCATCAGTTATCAGTTCCCAGATGTCTTTTTTTGACTGTGATGCTTCTTATGTGATTTGGGAGAATGACATTAATGCCACAGAGGGAAGCTTTGAGTCAAAAAATCTATAAATTCTCTTGCCTCAGGTGAAGGATGCACATGACCTTGGCCTTTGTCCTCTGGTATCCAAAATCTTATCAGTTTATCCCTGAGGCACAGTAGGCTTTTGTTCAGAGAAAGAAAAAATCCCTTGAATGAGCACGAGGCACCATATATTTGACCTTTAATTTATGACCTTTAAAAATCCAACCTGTTCATCCATGGGCTGGAGTGAACTTCTGAGTGAAGTTTAAGAAAAATCCCTTAAAGTGTTAATAAGTTATTGTGTTTACTAGCAACGACTGAACATGAGGCTCAACAACCTTTGGCCTCTGATATTCCAAATCTAATCAGGTGATCCATGAGTCAGAGCAGAAATTTGTGTATAGTATGAAGGATATCACTTAAATTGTTACCAAGATATTGTAGCCACACACAAGGGATGGACATGGGGCTCAATGACCTTGACCTTTGGCCTCTGATATCCCAAATCTCGGCAGGTTATCCATGAGTCAGAGCAGACATTTGTGTATAGTTTGAAGGATATCATTTAAATTGTTACCAAGATATTGTAGCCACACACAAGGGATGGACATGGGGCTCAATGACCTTGACCTTTGGCCTCTGATATCCCAAATTGAATTAGGTTATCCGTGAGTCAGAGCAGACATTTGTGTATAGTTTCAAGGAAATCCCTTAAAGTGTTTCCAGTGTTAAAAAGATACTGTAGCAAAAGGCAAGGGATGAACATTGAGCTTCATAAAGTTTAACTTTGATTTATGACCTTTAAAAATCAAACCTGTTCATCCTTGGGCTGGAGTGAACTTTTGTGTTAAGTTTAAGAAAAATCTCTTAAAGTGTAAATAAGTTATTGTGTTTACCAGCAAGGGGTGAACTTCAGGCTCAATGACCTTGAGCTTTGGTCTCTGATATCCCATATCTAAGCTGGTTGTCCATGAGTCAGTGCAGATTTTTGTGTATAGTTTCAAGGAAATCCCTTAAAGTGTTACCAAGATATTGTAGCCACAAACAAGGGGTGAACATGAGGCGCAATGACTTTGACCTTTGGCCCCCGATATCCCAAATCTCGACAGGTTATCCATGAGTCAGAGCAGATATTTGTGTATTGTTTGAAGGAAGTCCCTCAAAGAATCACCAAGATATTGGAGCCACAAGCAAGGGCTGAACATGGGGCTCAATGACTTTGACCCTTGGCCTTTGATATCTGAGTCAGAGCAGATATTTGTGCATAGTTCAAGGGAAATCCCTTTAAGTTTTGCTAAGATTTTGCAGTCACAAGTAAGAGGTGAACGCAAGGCTCTGTCATCTTGACCTTTGACTGATGACCTCATAAATCCAATCAGCTCATAGTTAAGTTACAGTTGACATTTGCTTTAAGTTTAAAGAAAACCCCTCAATAGGTTCTTAAGAGATCAAGTTCACACAGAGTCAGACAGACAACAGCTGCATGAATGTACAACCTGGAAACATAATACAACCAGCAGAGCGTGGGGGGTGGGGGGCTTCTGGTGTACCCGAGATGATTTTGACCCAGCTCAGGTGCTCCATCTTGAGTTTGACAGGATGCTCTCCGTCCACTGGCGCCTGCATGAGAGATAATGACTATAGTGACATCACCCTACAGTGCATTGTGGGCTTTTAGAGAGTGATTGCGTACTCAGAGAGGAGCAAAAGAAAAGCCAGTGATGAGAAAGGAGAACAAAGGAAGGGGAGAAAGGACGGATAATTGCGGCACTGATACTTGGGTTCAGGTGGGCAGACATACAGACACATCTGTCAGAGTTAGGTTTTAGGGTTATAGATCACACAGCAAAGTCACTTAGGACCCTGATCTCAGCAGATTAATTTTTGTAGAAGTTTTTGATTTTGCTTGAACTTGATGGATTATCTTTGAAAAGATGGAAACAAAGTGCGTCACAGAGACAATTCTGCGTCACAGGCATGTATTAATAATGTGTCGTGTCTCATAAAAGAACCTTTTCTCAGATATTCAAGGATGAACGGTGAATAGAAGTACGAGTAGTACAGTATTTCTTTTTTGTTTATGCTGGAACAGAGACAGTATCTGGAAATTCTTGGTATTTTGAGACTGTTGAATAGGCTACCCTGACACCTCCAGCTCTCAATAACGTCTCATCACAACCTCTATTGACATAATTCTTAACAGTGGATTATTCTTCTACAGTCATTATTATTATATTTTCACAATATAGCCTGTTCGAACACACAGAATGTAGGAAAGATGTGTCTTTCATTGCAGATAATAAACCAAGGGCGAACAGCTGCAAAGTATTTTCATAAAACAAGGACTTCACTGTGGAACTTTATTGACAGATTATTTATTTTTGTCAAGATTGTGTTGGAAAATTAAGCTAAAAAAAGCTACAAAACAGTTAAATAGGCAAGGTGCATGTAGTATGAAGCAGAATAATACCATAAATTATAAGAGCTGTTTCTAAGAGTGTTAACCATGTAAATGCTAATAATCTGACCAGTTAATTTGACCAGTTGATCAGCTACTGAGGACACATTTAGCAACAACAATACAAAGAGAGATTAGGCTGTTATTAAAAAATACAATATCAATGGATTATGTTACAGGACAAAGGTTATAGAGTGGTGCAGAGAAGATGTATTTTTGTAGGCCAACACAGAAGTTAGAATCGTGCAGATTCTCTCAACTAAAGATCCAAAGGATTTTTTGCTGTGGTCTCTGATCATTCCTGATAATAAGGTCTGTAGCATCCTGTTCTTTGTGACAAACATCTTGACAAACTAATTCAACTTGATTATTTTTTTTTTTTACATTTAAAGCTAATTAGCAAGAGTTAAAAGCTATGATTAAGCTATTATGGAAACAAAAAATGGCAGGTACAATTTTTCCAGCATTTATCACGCTGTAACCTTTCGTTTGAGAATTTCCTCATAATTATGTGAGCTGGTAAAGTTGTCCTCATGGTTGTGGCAAGAGTGTGCGATTTATTGATTATTAATAAATGATAGAAACGCTTGCATTAGGATCCCCTGCAATTTTGTAAGTCCTTATTTTAGCAGTTTATTAGCAACCATCTTTTTAAACACACAATATGGCTTTGAAATTTAAAGGTGGGAATTAGATGCATTGTATTATTTCAGAGTAAACATTAAAACCTTGTGTTTTTGTGGTCATTACAAACCTTATTTCAGGCATTTTTCCAAAACCAGTATTTCTAAATCATATATATTAGGCCTTGAGAACCAGGAAGTAGGGCTGATTTATCGTTTTCGGATTGAAGTCATGATTTCAGACAATGCAATCATGTGATCGCCAAAGCTGCAATTTTTTGCAGCACTCCTGAATGACCCAGGATCTGTTGTGTCAACTATTTTACACATACTATTTAGGGGTGCACAATGTTGGATTTTTGCTGATATCCAATATGCCGACATTTTTTGGATTCATTATCGCCGATACGGATATTTCAGGCCAAGAGCACAAGCTCTGTACTTAACAAAAATGGACTTGTTTCTTTCAGTGTTACAGTATATTATCGCATGAACAGATGTAAACCAAGAAAAACAGCTTTTAACTCTTGCAAAAATGAAACCCTCGATATTAAAACGTACCCATGCAGGGATGAGAAGGTGCATCAATATTGAACATTTGTATAATATGCCAATATTCCAGCCGATATGTGTGATCGATATATCGGCTGTAACTATCTGCAAAAATTTCAATATCAGCCGATACCGATGCTTAACTTTTTAGGCTGGTATCGGCAAATAGCGATATCAAACCGATAACATTGTGCATCCCCAATACTATTTTACAAATTTGCAGGCAATTTGCATTTATGGAAGCACTGGTAAGCAGATCAACAATACAGAGCCTTTGTTTAGGAGTAGAAGTTGGAGTATCCCTTATATTATGAAAACAGATTGAATGTTAGATGATGAATAATGTGTTAAGTGCTTTCGTCATTGATTTCCTTATTGTTGTCTATACTGTAAACAAAGTGAATATTGCACTGAAGCTTGATTTGAAGGAAATCAGGAAACAAATTGAAATCCCAATATCTGCCAGAAAAATTGCAGTTAGATCTTTCCTTGAAATCGTTCAGCCTTAGAGGTAATATATTTGTGCTTAAAAAAGTACTAAACATTATTTTTTATTGCATTAAAAAGAAGCTTAAAGTGGCTTTAGTTGTGTGTCATTAAATCATGAACTGTAATTATGTTTGACTTAAAATCTATTAATGTTGGTAAAATGATTTTTGAATCTATGTACTTGCTATTTTTTATTTATTTATATATTTTTCCTCATCTGTAGTACCCAAAATCTGTAACAGAGTGGATGAAAATTGCATGTGGCCCTCTTGGTAAACAAAGTTGCCCACCCCTGGTTTATATGATGCAACCTCATTTAACAGTTTAAAGCCTTAACCTTTTGATAACAATGGACCTGTGGTTACTGTCCAGTGCACTGATGACCATGAAAAGAAGGTAAAAAGGGGGCTCAAATGGACTGAACTGTACCATCCACATTCAATGAGCCTCAAGTCAAAACTGTTGTGAAGCTAAATTGCCAGAAATATGTAAAACATTCTCAAAGTTTCTGGTTCTTCCCAAACATTGGTCAAAGTATAAGAAGAAAGGAAAGTATAATCCTGTGTGTGTATCAGAGAGACAAAGAGCATGACAAGGTAAAGTGCAAATGACTGCCGTGGTATCACCCTGGCTTCATTAGCTGTGATTTCTTCTGTTTTGCAGTGGCCGCAAGTCATTCTCTGCAGCCATAAAGACAGCCCGGCTCATCTCTACAACATCACCACACCATCTCCCCTCTCTCTGCAGACCACAGGCTCATTAGAGAAGCCCCACCCAACAGGAAAAGGTAGCTAATGGCTTCAGTGGAGGTAAGAGTGTCAAAGGAAAGTGTGCGTCTTAGAGAAAAACAAAGAATATTCTCAGAGTGTCCTTGGCTGAGTGAAAGTAACAGCAGGAAGTTGTTCAAGTAAAGAAACTGTCTGATAAAGGGTGGGTACAAGCATGCATTCAATGTGAAAATGTTTCTTTTATTTGGATTCATTTTGACATTCAGTCCAAATAAAATTAGTAAAGATAGAAACATCTTGATTCTCCTTAATACATATCATACCAAAGACCATTCAAAGCATGGGTTGTTTATCTAATGGCAGCTCAAGATGGTAAAAACAAAGCAGCACAGATATGCACTTTCATCTCTCCGTGTGCATCATCAGACCTGTCATTCAATACCTAAAACATGCTCCTAGACCCAAAAATAGAAATCAAAGGTCCTAAAAACATGAGAACACATCAAACAGACCTGGTGAGGAATATTTAGTTACTGAATCTCTTTTTTTCAAAATGCACTGAAACACTGACGAGGTTAAAGAGTCCATCATCACGCTACATTCTTAGTCAGTGGCAGGGGGATGCTGAGGAGTTGTCTTGGGTCTTGTCTTGATGAAATCCTGCCAGTTCATCAGTAGGTGTGAGAGTGAAATAACTTGTGTGCTGAAATTTAAGCACTTCGTTACCCCAGCTTATCCATCCAGGCTGAAGATTTCGGGCAAACAGCTCCAAGTATTTGGCCTCAGCTCTGATGTAAGGCTTCAGCACCTCTATAGAAAGACAAAAAAGAGCAATAATAGTGATCGCTGTACCTCAAAAACAAGTTAAGTCATAATTTTATTACACATGCTTCTCCATCTCTGACTATTTCTGCCTGCTTTGACTGAAACACTCACCAGCCATTTCATTAGGTACACTTTACTAGCACTAGGTTGGACCCCCTTTTGACCGCTGAACTGCCTTAATTCTTTGTGGAAGAGATTTAACAAGGTGCTTAGGGATGAACATGACTTGACCTCTAGCCTATCGTCTAATCAGTTTATCCTTAAATCATAGTTTGAAGAGTTTCATTGACAGTGTTTGTAGGATTTTATGTTAACATGCCAGTGATGAACTTAAGGTACAGTGACCTTGACCATATCTCCAAAGCTTAATTGGTTTATGTTTAGGGATGGGAATTGATTAGATTTTACTGATACCAATGCCATTCTGCTTATCAATCCGGTTCTTTCACAGTACCTTTATCAGTTTCTACTGATTTTCCGCATGGAAATAAATTGACCTACGTCGGTTTTCAACAGTAACAATGTTGAAGGATGACACTCCTGATGTTCAGTGCTGTGCAGCATGAATGCTTCTGCCAGTTGCTAGTGTTTCACTCCCCATCTGCAACGATTTTTTTAATTCTCTGTTATCATTTCAGCTGACTGCCTCTAATAGGAGTGTGACATCTTTGATTTGCTAAACACGTGGAACAAGGTGGAAGGAATTGATAAGGAAATTGATAAATAGAATGAAAAGTGATATCACTTCTTTAAGGGAGCTGTTATCCAATCTCAACTGGAATTGATTTTCGATTCCCATCCCTATTTATCTTTAACGCTCTCACGTCCTGGTGTGTTTGACCATTCACATCATGTCTTGGGTGTCTATTAAGTGAGGATTTATTTTAAGATAAATAAAAAAATAAATACTTTCACCTCTGGCTAGGATCAGATGCAGCTCTTTTTCCCCTCCCCTTTGGAAACACTTTAAGTCAAGTGTCCCAGAACCTTTTTTTATTTGTTATTTAGATGCTTGTGGAGGTTAAATGATACACCAGACACCACAGGATAAAATGGTAAGATAATATTTAGGACCACCAGATAATCAGGCCTTTGCTGTCTTTGGAAACTTGGCAGATTATCTTGTGGTGTGTGCTCTGCTGAAGGAGGGAATCAGCACAGAAGTTAGGCTGTACATTGTAGCAGATGGGGCCAAGAACTCTATGTAATTTCCTGAATTTTAGGAAATGTCCGACTACAAAACCAGTGTTTGGGTGATCGTTCAATGCACTAAACAAATTTACAATGCTTCAGTTTAGGGATGCACAATATTATCCGTTTGATATCGATATCGGCTGATATCAGCCTAAACAGTCAAGTATCGGTATCAGCCGATAATGAAATTTTTGCAGATGTTTACAGCTTATATATCGGCCACACATATCGACTGGACTATCAGCAAATAACACAAATGTACAATATTGATGCACCTTCTCATCACTGCATTGGTACATTGAAAAATCAAGGGTTTCATTTTTGCAAGAGTTAAATGCAGTTTTTCTTGTTTTACATCTGTTCCTGCAAAAATATACTGCAACACTGAAAGAAACAAGTCCATTTTTGGTGAGTACAGAGCTTGTGCTCTTGACCAGAAATATCGGTATTGGTATCGGCGATAATGAATTTAAAAATATTGGCATATCAGATATCAACACAAATCCAATATTGTGCATTCCTACTTCACTTTATGCCAGCAAGCCCCTTAGCTTTGGTACTACTTGAGCACTCTGCATAGCCTTCGGGTCGTTCTCCGTGGAGTGAAGAAGTATCAAAACAAAGAGGCTTGAGAGGAGAAAGCATTGTTGATGCGTCAGTACAATGAACAAACAGCCCAATGTTGTTTTTTTGCATAAAATTGTGTAAATTATGTAGAGCTCTTGGCCCCCAATCACTGTGGCTAATGTATTTACAATTGAATGGAACTTCGCAAACCTCAATTCACAGATGCTGAACTATCCCTTTAATTTTAAAGAAAATCTCTTGAAAAGTGTTCTTGAGATATTAGCCTGGACTGTTTTTGCAGAGACTAAAAAATTGCTAGTTTTTCATATTCGACACAGTTTAACTATTTTACTGCCATCTTTGGTTATTTTTCAAATCTGTGGTGCTTATTTGTAGGTGATGATGCTCTACACAGCCAAACATGCTGTCCAGTATTATTGTAGTACAATTGTGAACCAACTAAGCCCTATGATGAGAATGTAATTGTTTTTTTCTTTTTTTTTCTTTTCACATCATTGTTACTCATCTCCTTATATAATATGCCCACCAGAGGCTTTAATATATTTTTGCCATCCTGTGTGAAAATGTAATAAAAGTGGAAGTCTGGTTGCTTCACTGCATCCATTTTTAACAATGAGGACACTTTCCATGTTATTCAGTAATAGGCAGAGAACAGCACTGGCAACTACCCAGCTCCTTCACACCCCAGCGCAGAGTTTCTACGTAGAGACTGACGGTGACCTTGAGTTTATAAGCGATGATATTCCAGGAGTGGTACACCTGACAGATCCATTTCGCTTCCTCTGCCCCTATGCTCCTCTGTCTGCTCTTGTGCATGCTCAAACCTCGCTGACACTCGCCTCCGCCAACATTCGGGAAAGTTAATGAGCTCGAAAGCCTGATCCACCAAAACCGATCCAACCAGCACCGTGTGGTGTCCTGCCTCTCGTTTTCTCTTTCTCCGCACGTCAGAGAGTCAGGGAGTGGAAAGGCCAAACATGCAGCTCTCCCCGACTAATTCCACCCCTACCGGTGACTCAGCTTTCAAAGTTGAACACAGAATAAAAGGTCTAATTATCCACTTAACTCTGAAATGGAGAAAGTGTAACACTTCTGCCAGGAGGTGAAGGAGAATGATGGCTAACTACTCTCTGGACTGGGAACACACCAAGTCTCTTAAAATTGCATTTATACTGTATTCAGTATCACCAATGACTAATTCTTAACACTCATGGAGTTCCTCATGATCATCGATCCAAAGACTCTTGATTGTCCTCGCACAAGCTTTAAAACCCGGGGAGCTTGTTCTTTCCGGGCTGTAGCACTTCCTTTGCCTTTACACTGTGTTGAGTCTACTGATGATTTTACGATACAGCTAAAAACTGATTTATCAAGACAGATTTTAGTTCAAGTTGAGTCAGACCAATTGTACTGTTGCTTGTTTTCTGTACTCTGTATTTAACTGTTTTACCCTGTTTTATTTAATTTTGTAGTAAAGCAAATTGTGATTTTCATCTGTGAAAGTTACTATAGAAATAAACTCTTCTTATTCAAGGCCTTATTTGTGGCCCCACTGGATTTCTATTTACAACCAAATGTCATCTGTTCATCTGTAACATCTGTACACTGTACATTTTGTAAGTACTTAGAATAACTCAGTAGTTTCCTACAGCTTTAAAAGACAGCTTCTGTAGTTGTGATGATCCAAAGATCACCTCAAGCAAACTTTTTTTGAGTCCAGAAAGCTCTCATTTTCTTTGTCTTTTAAAAAATATTGCTTCTTGGCAGCTGTGAATCAATAAACTGTCTCCACACCAAGTATCATAATACTGTGGTGCCTCGATTTTCCGCCACCTCTACTGTATAAACTAGTTCTAACAGCCTCCCTTAAAATGCTCTGATGTCCCTCTCTTAACCCTTTGACAGGCATTGTAACCCTGTGGTTGACTTTTTGCTGCATTATCACTGTAAAATTCTTTAAAATTCTGAAAGCCAGCATTTGTCTGTTTTCCCTTATTCACCTATCTGAATAGTATTTGTAACACCAGTATGTATCCACTGGGAGGCACTGCTGTACATGAATATAATGGAAAACTAGAAAAAATCGGAAGTGAAGCGTTGCTGCATAGCTTCTCAGAAATCTAGCAGTCAGAACAACATCGGAGTAAGAAAAAATCTTTTCACATATTTCCAGATCCTCTATCAATCACAACTTAGTTGGAGGAAATAAATTTGATAATAAAAAACGTATCTATGATTCCTCAGAAAATGGGTCAACAGCTAAGTATCAGAATTTTGCTCTCTGTGATGTGTTAAAACAAATAAACAAAAAAATTGCTGCAGAAGTGAAAGAAATCCATTCATGCACAGTATAACCCTTAACAGGCAAACCAACCAGCAGGTCGACCAACATGACTGCTCCCTGATTGACTAATCTGAAAAATAAAACCTGAAATGTTGCTCAATGAACAGGAAGGTACGCAATTTTACCAACAAGAAATTTGTTGCAAATGTGTTTCTTAGTTTGGAAGTCAAAGGGTTAAAACACAAATGAGCTCCTCCTCTCTCTGTCCTTCTCTTGCAGGGATCTGCAAACACGAGTGCAGCTGTGGGTGGAGATCTATGGGTGGGAATATCAGGTGTGGGGCAGGCATTGTTACAGTGACTATGATGTGATAAGGAGTGCAGAATCTGGACAGACCTCCAGGTTTCATGTTTTCAGACATGGGTGGATCACATACAGAAGGCTGGGTTGGCTTGACTCATTTTCTTGGGCTGGAAGATACTCAAATTCAAATACATGTGTAAAACTAAAAAAAGGATTTTCAACATATGTAACCCTTGACTTTTAAGAAATGTACATTTAATTGAGGCAAATGCTTTAGAGCACAGCCCCATCAAAAATAGGCCTTTGAGTTATATACAAGCCTCCCTACAACCCCCGTACACCTACAGTATACCACGAGTAAGTCACTGATTTTGATTTTGATTCCATATAATGACATATTTTTTGGCAGTTTAGCAAGTCTTCATTCATATAACACGTTTGTCTTTTGTTCAAATCCTCAAACGTTTCTTAGCCTTCTATAAATCGCTTGATGATATGAGTTTTTAAATTCTGATTTCAAATAAATGAGCATGGCCTTGGCGGTTTTCTGTAAATTTCTCCAATATCTTTCAGAATCTTCAAGCAGCCCCTGGAGAGGCAATACTGCTCAATCAATCAGAGTGTTTTTAATATTGTGTTTTTTATAATTCTGACAGACTTGCTACAGCCAAGAAGCCAAAAAACAAACACAAAGCAGATATGGCATCAGGATTCTAAAGCTCTGGAACTGCAAATATGAACAGCATCACATGCAAACAGTAAATGTTAATTCATAAATAGACTTTCTATGTTTAATTTTCATTAATCATGCTTGAGATATAAAAAGGCCTAGATTTACACAAGCCAATAAAAGAAATGTCCAAAACTCATGCAACCTACCCAGTTGGCAGTGCATATCTCCCTGGATCAGTGATTTAATATGAAATTACAGTACACGTTTGGGGGTGGACTTCATACTCGTGACTCCTAAAGTTGTACTAGGGACCTAATTAATAAACAAACCACACGTCTTGTCATTGAAAGCAGTGTTAACACATTTTTTTCTGCAGCTTGACCATCTGGCAAGTTTTTGTTGTGAGTGCTTGGGGAAAATGGTGCCCCATAGCAACCATGAATGTCAGTGATATGAGCCCCGTCCAAGAGGGGAATAGAAGTGGGTTTGGGTTTCTAGGCACTGCACGCTTGAGGATTGCTGCTTCACATATTTCAGTCTGCTCCAGCAGACGTGACATGCTTTACAGGGAGCAAAAAAAGCTGCAGAATGATGATGATGATAATGAGTGTGGAAGCTGGGGTAGATTAATGCCAAAATTTCTAGCAGTTGTGTGATCTGCTGCAGAAGTGAACAAAAGACAAAATTCATTCTTCAAGCTTTAAAACTGCATGTAGAACAATGAAAAATATGAAACAGGGTCAAGTCTGATATTTTATGACATCCTGCAGTTTTTAAATGTGCATATACAGTTTTGAATCACAGCTTAAAGAGCTTTATCACCTCTTGAGGGGTAAAGCACAGGACTAACAAGAGGGAAAAAATGCTGCCTGACCATTAAGTTGTATATAATAACTTAAATTGCAAAAAGTTGTGGCATAAATACAGGAATTTCCCCAAAAAATTAAGTTTTAAATAACCCCCCCCCCCCCCCCCCCCCCCCCCCCACACACACACACACACACACACACACCCCTACATTTATACATGTGTAAGTGTGTGCATGTATTTGTGCATATAATTGTTTTTTGATTCAAGCCATTGCATCTGCTCTGACTTTATAATCTATTTGCACTCCATTGCAAACTACACTTTACCTACCTCATTGTTCATTAACATTTCTTTCTTAACATTATGTACATATTATTTATTCTTTTCTTAGCCTCTTGAGCCAAGTGCAACAAAATTCCATTCTACTGAGTACTGTTGGTATAAATTTTGAATGACAAAGAAATCCTGAATCAGCCTGAAGCTGTACGGCCCAATCAGCATCCTTCGAAGCTGGTAGAGGGGGAGCTACGAGCAAAACAAGAGCACATTAGCAGATTAGCATAGATGCTAACAGCTTCAGTAGCAGATTTATGAGATCTGGACCACATTTCTTTATCAAATGAAAAAAAATAACACTACAAATTTCTCTATATAAAGGATATTTTTGCTCGACTAATGACATGTTCTGTCACTTTTCTACAAAGTGACTCACATTGTGTCTTTTATGACACAGCAGTAACACCTGACTACTACATTATCTGATTGGCCTGTAATGAATGTGATTGATGAAACGATCGTCCAATCACCTGCCAGATATGCTTTTGAAATGTTTTGCCCATTCCCAAACACTTTCTATGGGCTCTTTCCCAGATGGACAAGTGAAATATATTGAATGGTCCATCTGGTGTGTCAGGTTATAGAAGTAGAAGAAAAGCTCTGTCCTTAACTATTACAAAACATGCACCTTCATCGTTATAGGAACAGATTTCCTCCGATGACATGATGACAAACCCACCCGGTAATCTTGCTGCCCAGCAGTTTGTATACCATGAGGCAGGCGGAGGTCCAAGCTGGAAACAATAAATGAACAACATTGTATGCCCAGGGCTTTTTTGCAGATAAAGCCATTTAAGTATTTTTATTTTAACTTGTATTGTATCAGAGAGTAAAATATTGGTATTGGGACAAACCCTGTCGTCATTCATAAGTTGTTCTGTATATTAGAGGCTGTGACAAAAGTCTTCCTCAGCAGTAAAGAAAGTAACTTATAACAAAAACAAAACAAACTGAATCTGCTGAGGGACTTCCAATCCAACACAGAGATCGAACACAGTCTGCTCCCTAATCTCCCTAATCTCTCTGTCATCACAGCTCCCCAATGGTGTCGTTACGGTCCGAATTACTGTACTTAAACAATATCCAATAACTCTCAGGAGGTGGAGGCTTTCCTGTGCTTCTGAGAGGGCATCTGCTCACACCTACAATGTTTTTTTTCTGCCTTCCATACGGCACAATAAATCGCATTCCCCTGAGAGGGAGGACGATGACGTCAAGCCTCTCCTGCTTTTAGTTGCTGCATATTCATAGTCACTGATTCTAAGCAGCAGAGCACCACTCAAGAGGAGTGTTGAATCAAGACAAATCAGATGAAACGTGAGCAGATGAAGCCTCACACTTTTATCAATAAAAGCTGTCATAATCTGAGGACTGAAAATCAGCTATTACAAAAATAACCTTTAGTGTGTTAGAGCTGTTTTTACCACTTAAACACTTGATACTATGTAGAGAATACTGAAGTATATGCAACTTATGCAGTTAAAGATATGAAATCTTTATGTATTTGAAAACAGGGAGGGCGAGTATTAGGGTCAGGTATGATAAAGAAATTATAATGCAGTTTGTGAAAAAAAACCCTGAAGTGTGTTAGGGCTGAGCAAACAAGAGTACCTTTGTAATAACAGGATTTAAACAAGGTTATCAAATATGTCTCAAATTGAAATCTAATCAAAGAAATGTACTCAACACGCTTGCTATCACCAGTTCACATAGCCACAAGTTAAATCGTAACATCAGTTGGATAAAGTGGTAGGAATAGATATGTAAATAAAATTGCTTTTACAAAGAAAGCAGAAAAAAGGTTTATATCATGGACATTGTCACAAATAATAAACAGCATTTAACAGAGCATTTATGCATTTTTTTGCGTTTGTAGTCTGAACGGGGGATATTTTTTTAAATCGGAGGAAGACCTCTGTTTTAAAGAATATCTGCCTACGTATGAGCATAGCCGTAAAAAACCCAAAATAGATAGTTTTTGTCTCCATGTGGACATGGCCTAAAGAGCTCATATTTTGTCTGAAGCCAGCGGAGTTGGACGTATCACAGGGAGGCCTCAAGGGGGCGGTCCTGATACCACAGACTTTTGTCTTGTGCATAGAAGTGTTCTATCACACTGAGGAGTCTTTAAACTCATTAAAGGGGATATAAAAACTGAAAATGAGAAGAATAAAGTACAAATGTCAATCACATTAAATTAGGGATGAACAAATATTTTTTAGAAATTGCAGCTACAGCGTGTGCATGCGCAATAGTCACATCGTGACATGCAATGTCAGTCACATGACTACAAGCATGTCGTGCTACTATTGTGTGTTTTGTGGAGACCAAAACAATCAAAGTTTTCATGTTTTTGAAAATCTACGATAAATATAAAATTACACAATATAGCTGTCTTTAGTAAATGTTTAAACTAATATTTGTTGGGACACTCTGTCTTCAAAACCATCTTCACTGCAACAAACAGTCTGCCGTTACTATTTGAAAACATGAGACTGCTCATGGAAAACTCACTAAAACAATATAAGAAATAGATTAAGATTTACATTCTGTATGCATATCTCATTTAATGTTGGCTGGCTGTTGTTAGCCTACAGAAACAAGTGGATTTATAGAAAAACAAGTACAATATCCAATTTGACATGATGCTCTTAAAAAGAAACAGAATATAAAAGTACATTTAAAGTAAATTGCAATAGTATATAGCAGAGGTCAAAATGTTTTCAGATAAAAAAGTCAGTTTTAAAAATTAAACATGAATAATCCATTCATTTTGTGAGTGAAGTTGAAATATTAACACATACAAAAAAGTGAAAAAAGTTGAAATGTTAGAAAAGAACTCCACAAATGTCAACCGAAAAGTAAACTAGGCCAAAATGTGAATAATGTCAAGATGTTTTAAGAAAGTTTTAACAGGCCTTTTGTTTTGTCAGTCAAGTTAAAAGGTTGAGAAAAAGAATATTGTAAGAATATTGCTGAAATAGGGCAACAACTAAACAAAAACTGCACTGTATTGAAGAAAAAGACAGGCCCACAGTTTTGCAACTCAAAGTGGTGTGACTGGGAAAAAAAAAACAGAAATTGAAATTGGCCTAACAATTTTAATTGAAAAATGTCAAATTGTCCAGAGATGTACAAAAAAAATCAAGGAAAATTTGAAATTGGGCCACAATTTTGTAAAATTATGAGACAAAAGAGAAAATGAATAAACTTTGACTATGTATTAATGAAGGCTAAAAATTTAGAAAGCTTGGATCAAAAATCTGCAAACGTTTAAACAGATACAGATGTTGAGGAAAAAGACAAATATGAGAAATAAAGATGGACTAGGGCAACCATCGTTTACTCAAAGTTTAAATAAAATGGAGAAGATCAAGAAAAACCTAAATAAACATAATTTTGTGAATTAAAATCCAAAATGGCAAAACATCGGAATAAAGCCGAAATCAAGCCTACAACTTTGTTGTTCGTCTAAATATTTCGGATAAATAGGCAACAAAAAGACTTAAGGTAGGCCTTCTGGTTTAAGTAGAAATGTTAAAACAATAATGTTCTGTCAAAATATCATATCGATAATACTTTATACAATATAAAGATACATGATAATACGCAAAGAAGAAAGTAATACTGTTGAAAATAAGCCTTCAATTTTGTTTATCAATTCAAAAAGTTGATTAAAACAAACTCCAAAAAATTCAATATTTCGTTGGATTAGGTCTAGATATTTGTAAATAAACTTAAAGTTGAGAAAGAAAGACCAAAAAAATTAGATTAAAGTTAAAAAGAGCTGTTAAGTATTGAGAATTATGTCAAATTATTGAAAAAAAAACACCACGAAAAATCAAGAAGAAAGCTAAAACATTTTCTCTCAATAAAACTGAAATGGAAAGAGATTAAAAATTAGAATCTATTTATATTGTAAAAACATTATAACATGCTGACTTCTGTATTGTCAGTTTTTACTGTCTGTGTTATTTCAACTGACTTTTGTAAGCTCATTATGATCAAAATGTACTCTTCCTCCACTCATTAAATCTATCTTTTGCCTGACCCTCAGACTTTTCTGTACAACAGAGATCACGTGTTGGGGATGCTTTTACAACTCTAAAAACTCTCTGATGTGGTGAAGCAGGTATGCATGTGACATTTCTGTGTGTAAAATATGATTTAAAAAAAAAAAAAAAAAATTCTAATACAAAAAAACCCTTTGTCTCATAATTTGAGAAGCTGAGAATGGTTCATTCATTATTTCCAAATGTAAAATCTAATGGGGTGTAAAGGAGTGGGATGTGGAGTTTATCATCAGAACTGTAGTAACAGACCAATCACTGATGCTGCAGCATTGCCATCTGGTGGCAGGTTTTAAAACTGTGTCATCATTTAACTGACGTGAAACACAGCCTTTTATTTATTTACCTGAAAGTGAGGGCTTCTGGGAGTGTAAAGCTGATGGGACACTGACAATCAAGCGCTGATCCTCCACAGGAACTGCTGACGTCTCTGATGAACTAAAAGACGACAAGTCATAGAAAATAAATTCAAATTGAAAATATTAATTGAAAGGTATAATATGCACTGTGATGCATAAAGGAAAAAGAAAATCTAATGTAACATGTGGTGGTCTACATGTTATAATAGACTGAATACATGAAACCATACTTGACTTACATTCAAGATGAAATATCAGTAATACACATGCATTGATCCTGACTTTAGACAGTTATTGATACATTAGTTGTTTTTTTTAAAAACTGTGTATCACGAGTAAGAATAATGTCATGATATAAACAGTGAGATAACAGATAGGTGCTCAGCTTTACTAAAGGGTCACAAGCATGATGAAATCACGTAGTAGGGATAAATACACCATCCTGAGGGCAACTCTTAAAATTCAGCTAATTGTTCAGTTTGTCTTTTCCCTTAAATGCCCGGGATTTATATCCTTTTTAGCAAATTTACACTGGTCTGGGATGTTGTGTGTACATATTCTTAAATTGTCTTGGCTGTCAATATTAATGCTGGTTTTACTTTTCAGTAAATACACCTTATTAAGTACCATCAGCAGGTTTACACACATATCTTTTTAACACAGTTTTGATTGAGAGCCCCCTGTTAATGAAATTTACATAATGTGTTTAAAAAGTTATTATCAGTATGATATAGCAGCATGCACAAAGGCCAAAGCTATACACAATACATTTGAAAACAGGCTTAAATTCTGTGTTTAGCTTGTTAAATTGAACCCCAATCTTTGTAATTATGAGTAAAATTGTAAATATTGATGAATTTCATCTTTTGGAGGGGTTACAGTCTTTCTTTCTGTGAAATCATACACAATTTTTAAATTACATATTAACCATTTTATAGTTTTTCAAAGCAATAATACGGCCCTCTGGCAGTTAGAATAGTAACAATGTGGCCCTCTTTATAACCGATGTTTCCCGCCCCTGATACAGAGGGAGGATTTAGTCTTTCTTTACCTTGTGGACTTATCAACAGATGAACGATGTCGGCCCAGCACCAACACCTCGTACGGCTTCTTATGATTTGAATCTAGTGGAAACACGAACTGTCCGGATGTGGTCACCTGGAGGTAAAAACAAAGTCTTAAACATCTGAGATCAATATTTTCATACACAACAGCTGTTCTTTATATCGATTTCTGTACCTTGACCCAGAACCATTCAGCTATAACTTCCACCCCCCAGTGAGGGTACAACTCGTCTTGCACAAACCGCAGGTGGCTCAGCCGGTTTGTGACCCAGGTGACGACTAAACAGTTTGGTGATGCCAGCAGAGGTACAGGTAGTCGTTTCAGCTGGGTTGAGGGCAGGGAACAATATCTTCAATGAGAAAACAAATGAAGTTCACACATGAAAAAACAGCCAACAGACTTCTCTGACTTACATTCGTACAGTTATTACTGCAACAACATGGAGGATTGCTAATGGCTAATTCTAGCATCAACAAAAGGTTTCTTAGTTTGAACCGCACTCCACTGCTTTTGTGTAAAAAACATACAGTGCTGTTGTGACGAATCTACATGGTTCTTGTGTGTTCAGGACAGCAGTGCGTGGCTGGAGTGGTAGTGCGCTACACTTCGCTCGAGTTACGCTGCAGGTCTATCGTGAATTGCCGTATGTATGCTGCTCTGCTCTGACTTATTAGCATATGAAAGCATATGAAGGCGACCGCCCTCAAAACCAGTGTTCTGAACAGAGGGGTTATGTGAGCGTGGAAAGAATGCAGCTGTGCTTATTCATAGGCTTTTGGACCAAAGCATGTTACTAACGTTTCATGAAGATATCAAGGATCCATGTTAAACTGCAGAAAAGGAGCACATTATGGGACCTTTAACCCTCACTTACCCAAACTTTCCCCGGCAATCTGTCATTTTTACAAAGGAAAGAGTGCTTTTCAGATTGCCTCTGCAGTGTAGACTGTAAATGAATAATATTAGTGTAATTAATATTAATAATATAATAAATATTAATAAATATGTAGAAAATTTTTATGTTTGTTTTTCTTTTTTGTAATGATTTTTAGCTTTTAAATTTTGTTACACTGCATAAAGACATAATTGAGATACATTTGTCAATAGCCATGGTTGTCCTAAATCTGTAGATGTGCTGGACTTCATATTGCAGAGAAAAATGAGACCATAGTGAGCAAAAATGTGAGAGAAGCAAAAACAGCCTGGAATTCCAAACATCAAACAAGGTTTCAGAATTTGTGGATTCTTTGAATGTAGTACCAACACCACTATTTTTCCTATGTTCCTTAGGCTTGAGGGTACCTGAAAATGTGTTGTGTGCACTAATTCCTTATTTTATTTTATTTTATTTTTTAATTATAAAAACAGAGAAATTCAATGTCTGCTTTTCTTTTTTCTAATGATTTGTAGCTTGTAAATTTTGTTACACTGCATGTAGACATAACTGAGTTACATCAGTCAATAGCCATGGTTGACCTGAATCTATAGAGATGCTGGACTTCATATTGCAGAGAAAAATGAGACCTCAGTGAGTAAAAATGTGAGAGAAGCAAAAAACGACCAGAAACTGCTTGGGATAGGAAGGGTTAAAGCAGGAAGAGGTGGGAGCTACGAGGGGGACGAGAGCAGAAAGTGACTGTTCATAAAGAGATTAGCATAGATGCTAATGCAATCAGGACAGCATTTCATTATTAAATGAGAAACAACACTAAAACCTTTGCTCCACTTCCAACATGTTTTGCTGAGAGTTTATTCTAAGAGGAGGCTTAGTCCTGTACCATGCCTACTAAATTATCTGATTGGCCTATAATGAATGTGATTGACAGAATGATTGTCCAATCACCTGTCAGATATGCTTTGAGAGGTTCTGCCCATTCCCAAACACTTTCTATGAGCTCTTGCCTAGATAGACTAGTATAATATCTTGAAGGGTCCACTGTGGCATGTCAGGTTAGTTGTTCCCAACCTTTTTTGTACCAAGGCCTGGTTTTATGTAATACAGTGTCCTCGCGGACTGGCTTCACAGGGAATGCAGGAATTGGTCAGCTGAAAATCACTGATTGACATGATAACTACTTAAACTCAAACACAATCCAACAATGCCGTAAAAACTGCACACACAAAATGCTGACGTTTGTGTCATCCATTGGTCATCAGTCTGGTCTGATGCTGCATTTCAGTTTTGCATTTAAAGGGCTTCAGGGCATGCCAGTTACAGTGCATAGTGCATTTGTGAGTTTGTGCATTTTTATTTGGAAATGTGAGTATTTTCAGACCCACAGTTTAAAAAGGTCCTCGCCTACACGTGGACTAGGCCTTAGCCATGTCTTCTGTTTTCTAAGCACGCTTTATGTCAAATCACCTGCGACTCCTTTTCACAGACTTGTTTTCCCACGGAGGATCAATAACGATCAAGTCAAACTTGTGCCCATCTGTGCAAGAAACAAACAAATTAGCAAAAAAAACAAATGAGGCTGGAAAACAACCACTCAGCTGTCACTTGATAAACAATCTGAGTCATGCTAGCTTAATTTACAACATGATTTATGAAGCTGTGATCGTATTTGAACCACAAGCACACAAAGGTTCCCACAATCATGCTGCGGCCGAGGTTTTTTGTCAGACTCTCTTCAGATGTCATGAAAAAGGCATTCACACATGGTACTCACACTGGACGAGAGGTTTTATTCTCGTGAAATCAGAGAGCAGGAATGCTGTGTGTGGTGGTATCACATATTCCTCCCTCATCAGAGTTACCACTGCCGCATTGTCATCCTTGTTCTCTGTGACCCGAGAGAACAGATCCACATGTGATGTACAGCCATCCTCAGCCACAAGAGACTGAGAGCACTCCTCCTGCTCCTCATCGTCCACTAGAGGAAGCTCTTTGGCCATTTCACAAAGAGCAGCAAGGCCACACTCCAGAGAGGGAAGAGGCTTTTTCTCTGTGTTTGTTGCTCCGTTTAGATGTCCGAGGGATTGAGCAGAATCCACCAGGGACTTTGTTCCCTCCAGGATCACAGACCTGATCTGCATTAGAACACATATGAGATAGGATCAGTGTGTTTTGAGCTGTTGTAAGAATTGAAAATATATGCAATAGTAGAATTTGTTCTGTTTTTCTCCACGTTATTCTTTTGACTTTTTCATACTATATTCTTTTATATTTTGCATCAGTACTATTCATACTATTTTCATTTATAATTTGTTGTATCAGTGATGATTGAACTCGTGAACTTTTGAGAGAACTTAAACTCAAGGTGAATATGTTGTGGTCTATCACTTTAGTGGAGAATGTGGAGACCGCTTGAACTGCCAGTTGACTTCGCAAAATACAGGTGTTGTGATTTTCCTAAGAATCAAGGATGTTATGCTTGTACTTTCTTTTATAACAGACAAAACTGGTTTTTAGTTCATACCTTAACACGTTTCGATGGAATTCTTCCGTCTTTGTCAGAAATGTCACCTGATGGTAGTGTGACGTGTCCTTATCAGCTGATCTTACAGAGGTGTGATCATCCTGTCAGATTCGACAGGCCGATCACGCCTCCTGCTGTCTAGTCGCTCCTCTAGGACAGCGCTCCAGGTGTGTGACAGCATGTACGCCCCTTCGTCCCGGTTCATCATCTTGTGGGCACACTTCTGATTTCTATTGCTTCCATAATCCAGTGTTGGTGTCTATTGCTTTCAGTGCTGATGAATTTTGCGTTATCCCAGTCCATGATGTGATTTTCTCTTTTGCAGTGGTCCGTGATGGCTGAGTTTGCATTTTCTTGTAATGCCTTGTCTTTATTTGCTCATGTCTGTCTTTTTCCCGTTTGCTTTTCACATTCCTTTTAGTGTTCTTTTTTTCTTTTTTCTTTATTGTTCCGAAGAATTCCGTCGAAACATGCAGAGGTATGAACTAAAAACCTTTTTTGTATGCTATAAAAGAAAGTACAAGCATATCATAAACGTAGAAATAATGAACCTTCTTGGACAATTAAGGATGTTTTTAAAAGCGTGGACGGTCGTTAGCAGGTTTTGCAAAGGTTTCCGTTGGGGGAGAGGCATCGGCTGCGTCTCGGTTTTCTTATTGCAAATTCTCGCCTCCTCCACATGCATCTCTTCCTTGCATCATAGTCCATCCCACCAGAGATGCATGGAGAGATGGAGGGAAATGAGTCAGAGGAGAGAGGAAGGAGCAGCCATGAGACTTCCTCTCATCTAAGGCATCATGTGAGTTGACGTCTGTTTGTGATGACGATAACAGCTGATCTGGCAGTCTCATTCAAACAGCAGATAGTTTACATGAAAATAAACACTGTACTAATTATAATAAAATTTAGATTTTAATGTGTTTGTCTCTGTATCTCATATGATTGTTTTTTGTAAAATTATCTTCTGATAAAAAAAAAACAGTTGACAATTTAAGTGGGAAAATACCTTATTATTAAATTAATTAATGATTCTGTTTTGATTCATCCATTACATTAATGTCATTCATTGGTTGTATACTCAGTAATTCATAAATATGGATACTGTTAGGGTGTATCTGCAACCCTGGATATTGATTATTTGTATTTTAATTTCAACTCTGACATTTATTAATGATCATTCCTTTGATGCATTGCATTCACAAAGCGCTTTTCATTGACTCAGAGACACTGTACAATTAGTAAAAAGACCAAAACGGCACAAACAAAACAGTGTCACATACTGATCAGAACACATAATATCATACAACACAGTCATACACATTAAAAATAAAAAGAATATAACACAGTTTGCACAATCACAAATGAGAAGCTTGTTTAAAAAGATTTTAAAAGTTGATGGATCTTAGCAGTTCTGTATGAGATGGGGGGAGAGAGTTCCAGAGGGATGGGGCAATGATGGAAAAGGCTCTGTCCCCCCAGGTTCAGTACTTGGGTCTTAGGGGTGCAGTGAGGAGTTTGCCGTTGGAGGAGCGGAGGTTGTGGACAGGAGTGTGAGGGTGTAGGAGGTGAGTGAGGAAGGAGGGGTCCTGGTGGTTCAGGGCTTTGTGAGTGAGAAAGAGGATTTTAAATTGAATGCGATACGGGACAGGGAGCCAGTACGTTTGTGTGATCTAGTGTGGGCGTGAAGACGGGCAGCAAAATTATACTGAAGTTCATTGAGGACTTTAGATGATGAACCACAGCTGATGCCATTGCAATGGTTCAGTCTGGAGGCTGTAAAAGCATGGATAAGTGTTACAGTGGCAAAGAAGGGGAGTAGTGGATGGGTGCGGGCTGTTTTTTAGGTGAAAGAAGGCAGTTTTGGTGAGCTGGGTGATGTACTCATTTCAGGAAAGGTGACTGTCAAAGATTACACTGAGGTTGTGGATATAGGGAGAGGAAGAACGGGTCGTGTTGTCAATTTTGAGGTGGAAGTCTTGAGTGGATTTGGGGCCATTGATTATTATGTCACATTTATTGTAACGATAAACTTTATTAAATGATAAATGTATGAAGAGTTTCCAAGTCTGTCTTTTTTAGACATAGATAAAATTAGACTTAAAACTGTATTTATATAGACTAGGAAGCTAAATAATTGGTTATTAATTGATGGAGAGGGGGTGGGATTAAATAAGTTTGGACTTCTTCTCACTCCTTTTCAGACATGTAACATTTATCCAAGTGCTAATTTTCTTTGATTTTTTTTTGTCTGTACTATTATTTTGCCTTTTGTTATGTGTTTGAAATAAACTTATCATTCATTCATTCATTCAAATGAAAAAGACTATACCTCCCATAGACTTCAACTGAATTTCTAATAATAAAATGGAAAACAGGAAATATTCGTAATAAAACATTTCTTTGAATTGTTCTTTAGATATAAAAACCTAAATTAAGAATCAGGTCCTTGGAGATTCAGAGAACATATAACATACAACACTCTGGACTGTTGGTGCTGATATTAAACTGATTTTGTTACACTTATTATTTAATGGGAATTCTTGTCAAACACCTTTTTTGAGCATTAGATGCAGTCTAATGAATCTTGTGCTAGCTAGAAGCTCATTAACTGTAGTGTACCACACTATATACCCTGTAGTGTATCACCAGGTTACCAGGACCTTGGGGTGTTTTTGTCCTCAATGCAGCTTTTGTTTTCTCTAAAATGGACCCTGAGCTGTGCCATTAATCTTCCAGTAATTGTCCTCCCTGTTTCACAGCCAGACCGGAGGGTAAATCATGGGTAAAGGGAGGGTAGATAAGGCCGAGTGCAGCGGCTTGAGTGGACAGTCTTCCTGCACTCCCGCACAAACGTAACTCCTCTTCAGCCTGTGATATCACCAGTGGAAAATGCTCAAACAGACCACTTCAGCACATGTTTTCTGAAGGGTGGAGGAAGCAACAGGGTGCAAGAGGGGGTTTGCCTCATGTTGAGGGGGGGTTGTAGACAGGCCATGGACACATTTTTCACATAAATAACCTCAGCGGTGTATTTTGCAGAGTGTGTGACCCTTAAATGCTCTTTTGTCTAGGATGAGAGTAAGTGCTATGCTAGAACACAAAGAAGGGCTACCTTGAGTCAACTTTTGACCCTGATTGGAATTTTTTTTGTCAAGATTGAAGATTTAATTTTAACATAATTATAAATACATTTACAATATTTTACCAAAGCTAATTAAGGAAGAGGGGCCTACTTGTTGAGGAGCCGCCTTTACTACAAAGCATTGTGGGAAACACTGAGATACTTAAGTGGAGGAAAGACTTTGATCTTTTCACACACACAATCCTGATTTTTACCCCGAAAGTACCAGGACAGTCCTACCCAAAGGCCATTTACACTTGCAGAAGAACTCGGTGAGCTGTCAGTGTGAATGTGAACAGCAGGGATTTTCACCACGACCTCATCCTGCAATTCACCAGCTGCCCCCTTAGCGTGGTCTACTCCCCCACCCATCTATTGACCACAAACTACAGGGAACCTTCCTGAGGTGAGAGACATGTTATTATCAGCACAAAATCTGGCTTTGCTGTTTGTGTTCACACATGCAGTTGACCCGGGTAAATTCAGGGCAATTTCAGGATTTTCCGGCAAGCCCTTTTTACATGCAACCCTGATATTTCCAAGAAAATACAGGAAAAACCCTACCTTCTACTTAATTTACCCTAACATCAGGAGTTTTCCCTACAGTTTGTGCTGTTCAGACCCCATTCACACTTGCAGAATAACCCTGAAGTTACTTTGCAAAGACTCAGTTGAGCTGTATGTGAGAACACAAACAGCATACTTTTTTAACTCTGAAATTTACCCGCTACTCCCCTCGTATATTCCCTCTCTCATTCCTCCATTGACTGACATGCAACCTGCAGAGGAACGTCCTGCTGTGAGGGAACAAGAAGGTCAGGGAGTTATCTGGGTAGGTTACCCAAATATTTTCTTAGAAATTAGGGTTGCAAGCAGTGTTAATTTTGTCGACTAATTATTTTCGTCATAGTTTTCGTCAACGACCTTTTTTTTCCCTGACAAAAACTAGACTATAACTAAAAAAAAAAAACAAGTGCACATTGACTAAAACTTAATTAACTGACATTTTCATCAACAATTAAAAACTAGACTAAAATGTTTGACAGAGACTAAATCCAATCAGACCTACTCTCGTCATGCAGAAAGTAGGGACAAGTTAGGAATATATCCAATCACAGCTACTTTGGTTGTGTGGAAAGGTTGGATGAGTTAAGAGGGACATCCAATCACAACTGCCTTAGCTTCATGGTGGTGGGATCCAAGTGTTAAACATGACTTCAGAAATCCAAGGAAACATAAAAAATGTCTTACACTTTACACTTCATATTTTAGTTGACTAAATTTGCAGTAGATTTTGTCAGCTAAAATGTTGTGACTAAAATTAAAGCAATTTAGATGACTAAATTATGAATAAAACTAAAAGATATTTCAGGCAAAAGACTAAAACTAAATTAAAAAGTGCTGTCAAACACAGCCAAAGGGCTTGAACATGGCTTTCAGAGCAGAGTTTTGGTCTAACTAACTAGCATTTTTGAAGTGTTGTTTTATAAGACCATGCCAACTGAACTTTGGGTGAAAACAAACCAGTGTTAAGGTAATTGTACACTGCAGTGAACACATTTACAATGCTTAACTCTTCTGCTAGCAAACATCTTTGTTTTGGTACTCCTTCAGCACACTACGAAGCCTACCTATCCCTCCACGTGGAGTCAAGCAGGAAGACACTTAAATATTTATCTCTAAAAGCAGTTTCAGGTGTGTGCTTTAATTTGAAACTCATGTTTAATTTGATTTTATCATTTCTTATAGGTCACATCTTTTTCCAGAAACAAAAGTGAAGCACACATATTGTAAAGTACCGGTATGATTAACTTTTATACCTTTTCATGAAATGCCTGCAAATCAGCCTCTCCCTGGTTGAGCTCGCTGTGTTTTCGTTTCCTTTTCTGAAAAACGAAAGACATATTGACTCATTATTGGACAGCATAAAAAAGCGTTCACGTTAGGTAGCAAATAAAACCAGAGTATTGACTTGATGGCCTGTTCTTTGATTCAGGGAAAAGGAATCTTTAACATCTTTCTGTAAAAGGTCAATCAACAAGTCAGCTGAGCGCTCAGACACCTAAGGTCAATTTAGAGTCACCAGTTAATCTAACCAGCATGAATTCGATCTGGGGGAGGAAACCAGAGTTTGTAGAACCTACATATGCAGACTCCACAGAGAAAGACTATGTCCAACAGGGGTAATGAATCCAGCAGCCCTCTGTCTTTTTTTATTTATCTCAAACTTAAAAAACAAAGAACAAAAACAACCAAGTCAATGGAAAATAATACATATGTACCCCAAACAGCTACATGTCCATCAAACAAATTTAAACATGTGAGTACTTTGGATATGTATGTCAACACGACAGCCAGTTTGAGAAGGAACAGAATGAAGCAAAGAGCTTATCTAGTCCTGCCCCTTCCTTACAAATCAGATCCAATACTGTATTATAATTCAATAACAGCTTTTATTATTCATGGAACCAATTAAAATTCATGGATAATAGCTCCATTTTACAAACTACAGTCACTCGTCATAGAAAAATAAATCTCTGCAAGCACAACCTCATTCTTCATATAAACCTCCAACAGAACAAACAAAACATCCTTATAATAGGTAAGCACTTATGAAAATATCAGTACATATCTTCATATTACAAATACAGTATATACATAAACATACTATTTAAATGTCCACTACAGTATTCATAATCATCCATCTCATAAACACTATATACATACAATCAGCTTCTCTGTAGTATATCAGTTCTAAACTACATTTTATGCTATTTACCATAATTATTTGCATATGTTAATAATAATCAGTGTTCATATACATACTTAAAATTACTTAAATGCTAACAAATTATTTTGGTATAAAACCATGTTATTGTTAAATTACTTTTATGAGTCTAATAATACTTGTCTATAGTGTAATTTAAATATATGCATGTTCTTGCTTTGAGGCACCAGCACTACCTGATGAACCACTTTGCAGCCCAACATTAACTTCAGTCTGGTTAACCAGCTGTTTGGGTGACAGTACATCCAGATCTCCAGTGCTTTAAGCTCTCTTTTCTCCCAACATCATATCTATTCTCAACAAATAGTCCGATTAAGTCTTCTCCCGGAATTGTTATATAATATTTTAGATATTTTATCAATTTATTTTACTGCCACCAGTCTCTAAACTGTTATTGTTATTCTGCTTTAATCTATTGTTTTATTATTGTTATCATTATTCAACCATTTTAACTGGTTTCTATTTATTTTTCAATGCTTATTGTAAGAGCACTGCACTTTAACCTTCTTGTGCAATAACTACTGACCATGACTGACCTGACCATGACCTGCTTTTGTAACTTTTTATGTCGTCAAGTGGTTTTTATGTATATTGAGCCCTTGGACAGTAGTACTGCTGTCTAAGACAAACTTCCTGCGAGGGCCAATAAAGTTCATCCATCCCACCATCTATCTGTCATTACTGAATGTAAAAAAAATTAACTTCAGAAGTCCTCTGGCAGCAGGATTTACCTTTGGTGGTTTGTCTCTTTTCTGCAACATCTCTGAGTTTCCTTCATCAGCAGTAGCTTCGGCCTTCACACCAAAATGGCTCTTAGAGATCTGGAAACACTGTCTTTTAAAACAGCATTTCACGGTAGACTTATGGAAGTCCTTATAACGGATACAACTTGAACACCACTGATCAATGAGTGAACAGGCGTCTAAAACCCAGCCGTGCTTGTTCTTAGCCACCACGGCCATGATTACACCGGGTCAATTAAACAGGTTGCTGGCGTGAAAATACTTCATTTAATTATGCATAGGTTTCGAGTTTCCATGGCACACCCCTGCCAACATCCACAAAGTTTCAGTATGTGACATTTAGTCAAAAACGATACCGAAAGTCAGGCGCCTTTTTTCTGCTTAGTGGCGTGTGTTGTATTTCGCGGAAGTAAATCACAACTCAGACGTGTACACATAGATGCCGCATTCTGGATTTTACCATGCGTCTCCGGGGGCGCCATTTTGGAGAGGTGTAGCAGCCGCTCTGAAAGAATCCAAGCAACAAACTGTAGAGTCGCGGAAATGTGAAAGTGTTGTATATTTATCCTTTGACGTCTGAGGATGAACCATAATACCGGAAGGCTACGTAAAACACACGAAATTTCTAGAGATGACAGTTTGACTTTTGTTCACCTAGCTGCGTCAACCCCTCTCTAAAATGGCGCCCACGTTTCCTCCTGTTAATGGAAGTAGAAGCTCTTTTTAGTGATCTGATGTTTTTGCTCGATTTAGTGATGATCAAACAAATTTTATTTTGTACAATTTGGCTTATTATATGAGACAAACTTGATAGCTATTAAAACTGTTGGTACCTGTGCACGTTTTTATTCAAATTATTTGTTTCTATGCAAAACTGGATTGGATAGAGGTCTAAATCATTACTGTAATCTCAGTCAAAGTCCGAGTTTGGAGAAAATAAACAGGAATCTGAATATAATCTCCATCCATCCATTTTCCACACCCCTTATCCCTTTGGGGGCCGCAGGGGGCTGGAGCCTATCCCAGCTGTCATTGGGTGAGAGACTGTAATCTCAGAATTCTGAGAAAAAAGAAAACAGAATTTTAAGATTGAAGTCCTAACTCTGACATCAGTCTCAGAAGTATGAGGGAAAAAAACAAATCAGAATTCTTAGATGAAAGTTACAATTCTGAGTTAATTCTCATAGTTCACACTTTTTTCAGACTTAAAAAAAAAATCCTCCTCTAAATGTTTTTTTTTCCCCCCAGTGGCTCTTTCCCACCTCCATGGGTTTTTGACTCAGACCATATGAAAAGGTTTGTTGTAATATGAATAAAAACATTTTTTGTTTGTTAAGACGAAACTTTTTAAGACGCTTTATGAAATATACAGAGAACTAACTTCAAACAATGAGAGCACGCAGTGTAGCTGCCAAGTACAGGGGCTAAAAAGGTCCGAATAAAGACTTAAAAATCGGGTCTGTCAGTCTCATAAAAGAATCGACTCTTTGAAGCGAATCGTTCGCGGTCTGCGCACCTCTAGAGTTCTCCCCTGCGAAGTAGCTGTCCAGGTGGCATCTAAGTGCATGAAATCTATGAATTGTCCCATATGTGTTGCCGTAGAAACAAAAAAGGAGAGGCAAATGAGTAAGAGCATGTAAAACTTGCTTCCGACATTAGACCTGCACAACGCTCAGGCAACTCCCACAAAGATGCGCGATATATATTGAAGCGAGCCTTTTAAGTTTCACTTAACAGAAACATGTTTCAGCTCTTTCGCAGAGGAGGCTCAGCTTGGTAAGCGACGTTGAACCCAGAAATTGAGAGGATGTCGAAGCAAAACAAGCAGCTGCTTTCTGCTCCAAACCCGGAGGAGCAACAAGCCCGCAAACAGATTTTTGTTTACGACTGCCGCAGGAAAGGCCAGGAGACAACATCGAGATGTCTGGAAACAGGAGGTTTGGACTTCAATGGCTTTCTTCGAGCGTTGAACAAGGTAATTGTTGCTAATTGAGCTGTTGGGGGTAGCATGATTTCTCCAGAGGGCTGTGCCATGCAATAACTTTACACTGAAATGTGATACAAGTTACTGCTTATGACTGCCACACCACAGAGTGCCATTTACTTTTTACAGTCGCAGGAATCTGCAAACACCTGCACGTCTCTGAGTTATACTGACGTTTTGACAACATACTGTAGAGATTCAGTGTGGAGGTGTAAGTTTGCATTGTTGATGGATTTTTTCCTTTGGGCCATATCACAAAAATATAAGTCTGTTCGAGCTTTAATAAGACTATCTTTTAAGGTACCGTTTTGTAATATAATAACAAAAGTGTAATCATTTTTTTCCCACAGTCCTCCCCTGCAAAAGCCTGATAAAGACTCATCCCGTCATTTTGTAAATAGATTTAAAAGTTAATGAAGAAAATTATTTTATAGAGAGGAAATATTACAACTGCTTTTACTGAACATTTAGTGTTCATTTACAGCAGTCCATAAGTCGATTTGACACATATTCGGCTTAAAAAATAATCTATATGTATACAGTGTTTAACAAATTTATTAGACCACCACCAAATGTAAGGTTTATGCCACTGCTGCCCTAAATTAACCAAAATAGTTTCATATGTTTCTGTAATGGTTAAGAAACAAGCATGTAGAGGCTCTTTAACCTAAATGATTAATGTTGAAATAAAATAATTATTGTTATCCATGCATTTTTAAAATATAAAGTCAGGGAAAAATACATGTCTATCTGTTTTTATAATAATACACACTGATCAGGCAGGAAATTGTGACCTGACAGGTGAAGTGATCAGCACTGATTGTCTCTTTATCATGGCACCTGTTTTTGGGTGGGAAACATTAGGCAGCAAGTGAACCCGAGTTTGACAATACTCTACTCTGTACTCATAATTCTCTGAAGCCAAGGTGACAAAATCCAGATGTAATTAAAACTCAAAGTGATACTAAGCAGCAGATCTAACAGCAATTGTCTGACTTTGTAGCTTGTAAAAAATGTAAGATAATTCTGTTATCAACATGTAAGTCTTCTAAAAGAATATCTCCCGTCTTTGGGTAATCAGTTATCCAATGACTGTTTCAGCTTAAATTCAATCAATCAAGCAAAGTTTATTCATATAGCACAGTTCATACAAATTAAAATTCAGCCCAAGTGTTTTACATTAAGGAAAAAAAGATTGACGAACGAAATATATATATATATATATATATATATATATATATATATATATATATATATATATATATATATATAAATATATATATATATATATATATATATATATATATATATATAAATATAAATATATATATATGCTCATATATACCTAAACATATATCCACATTATTTACATGCGCACATAGACATATTCGCACATGCATGCATACACATACACAAATAATGATAATGATTTTCTTACAACCACCCAGCAAATAAACACTCAGCAGAGGTCCATCTACTAGGGATGGAAATCTCCATCCCCAGGACGATACGATATGCATCTCTATATGTAGGCTACAGTCCAATACACTAGCGATTTGCATGAAGCATCTACCAATTCAGGACGATAAGATTTATCTTCCTACCACGATGTTATCACGATGCAACATATCACTTACATTCATGTGCAGTTACTTTGTGAATGTGTTAATAATCCTTATAGGATTTGCTTTTTAGTTTCTGTATTCAAGCCCTTTTTTATATTTATATTGGTAGAATAATGTACATACTGCTATTTTTCATGCTATTTTTTATACATTTTTTATACTCATTCTTTATCAACGCTGTCCCCTTTGCTGCTGTAACATTGCAAATTTCCCCACGTGGGACGAATAAAGGTCTATTCTATTCTATTCTATTCTAATAACAATGCAGATCTGTGCAAATTCAACTCAACTTTATTGTTTCCTCAAGAACATAAGCAGTATCATACTTATCATTAAGAAGCTTGTAACAAATGAAGACAGATCACTTACAGAAGGCTACTTTAGCAGTGAGAGCAGTGAGAACTCTTGAGAATTTGGCTGAGAGATAATTATAGAAGTGAACTGACTGAAAATAATTTAAAAAAATATGCATATAATAACATAACATCGGATTTTACAGATGCAAAGCCTTTACAAGGCGATGCATCGTGGTTTTAGCCCAGCTTCTAATCCGATGCACACCACTCCAACTGATGCAATTTACCGTAGACCCTTGCCACGATGCACTGATTGTGCATTGGATAAAATGCCCATCCCTACTAAGTAGTATTCCAATGTAATTGTGATGATAGTAGTAGAATGTCAAGAGGATTTAGAGACTAATGCACACCAGTGAAGCTGAAGCAAAAGAAAATATAAAATTAAGATGACTGATAAAATTTAAAAGAAAAGATACATGAGAATATGCAAAGCAATAAAACCATATAAATAGAACACTAAAAATCCATTTAAAACAAATAAATAAAAAAACATGATAAAATATTAAAATTAAATCTAAAATGATGACATGTAAAAGATAAAAGCTATATCAAGATATATAGGCAAATACTAAAAATGGAATAAAACATCAGACAGTAAAATATTGAACTTAAATTTAACAATAAAGTAAGATAAAAAAGTGATATTCAGAGATAAATAATTCTAATATTCATTAAAATTAGGAAGTTCTACCTAAAAGCCAGGCTGAATAAATGAGTTTTTAGGTTGTATTTAAAGATTCCTACATGTGCAGCTCGTCTAAGATCCTTTAAAAGTTTGTTCCACAGTTTTGGAGCGTAGCAGCTAAAAGCAGCATCACCAAATGTTTTTATTCTGCTCTGTAGAACGACTAAAAGAGAGGAATCAGAGGATCTGAGGGGCTGTCCTGGTTCATAGACTAAAACCATCTCTGAGGTATTTAGATGTCAGGCCATGCAGAGTTTTATAAACTAGCAAAAGAATTTTAAAATCAATGTGATAACTAACAGGCAGCCAGTGTAAAGGCTTTAAAATGGGGGTAATATAAGCTCTCCCCCTGGTCCTTGTCAGCACTCTGGCAGCAGAGTTTTGTATCAGCTGTAGCTAATGTATTGTGCTTTTGGGTAGACCAGAGAGGAGAGCATTACAGTAGTCAAGCCTGCTAGTTATTAAAGCATGCATTAGTCTCTCTGTCTGGCTCAGGGAGAGAAATGGCTGTACTTTTGCAATGTTCTTCAAATGATAAAAAGATGTTTTAGTGACCCCTCCGAACATGAGTTTTAAAGTTAAAATCAGCATCAAAGACCAACCCAAGATTTCATGCTTCTTGGCTGGGGCTGAGTCCTATTTTGTGGAGTTTGGGGGTCAGTTTCTCTCTCTGAGCCTTTGAACCAATTATTAAAACCCCTGTTTTGTCGTGGTTGAACTGCAAGAAATTCTGTAACATCCAGGCTTTTAAATCTAAAAGACAATTAAAAAGTGAGTCTAACTGGCTGGTGCCATCAGGAGACACGGACACATAGAGCTGAGTGTCATCTGCACAACTGTGAAAAGAGATTTCCTGATGAAACCACCCAGGGGTAACATGTACAAATTAAAAAGTAATGGTCCTAAAATTGACCCTTGTGGCACCCCACTGGTAACCTCGTAGTATGTAGAGGAGTGATCATCAATTGAAACAAAGAATTTTCTGTCACAAAGATACGAGCAAAACCATTTAAAACATTTCCTGTGAGGCCCCCATGTTCATTTAATCTATTTAAAAGAATCTGGTGGTCAACAGTGTCAAAGGCAGCACTCAAGTCAAGTAGCACCAGAACTGAAGGCTTCTTGTTGTCTTGATTGACTCTGATATCATTAACAAGTTTGAGCAGGGCTGTCTCAGTGCAATGATGTGTCCTAAAGCCAAATTGGAACATTTCTAAAGGGGTGTGTAAGTTTAAAAAGGCACTCGGCTGATTAAAAACTACTTTCTCTAAGTTTTTGCTAAAAAATGGTAGGTTTAAAACTGGTCTAAAATTGCTGGATGTTAAAATATCCAGGTTCTCTTTCTTAAAAAGAGATTTTACTGAAGCTGTTTTAAAGTCAGTTGGAAATACCCCAAGCTGTAAAGAGCAATTTACAATGGCAGGGACATCCTCTGATACCGAATTAAAAACAGCTTTAAAAAGAGAGGTAGGAATTGGATCAAGGCGGTGACTTGAGCCATATCAGTGGTCAGAGGTGGAAAGTGCTCCTCTGACAATGTCCCCACACATGGCTCTTGTAGGAGGAGAGTTGTTGTAAAGAGAGCCGAGTTTTGTACTCCCAAACCAACAGATCCAACTAAAACCATGGCGTTAAAAGTGTCCTGAAGTTCTGAAGTCTCCTTTAAGATAGCGTTTAGCTCCTTGATTTGACGGAGCTTCATGTGCTTCTCAAGCAGTTTCTCCTGTAATTCTCTAAATTTATCGCATTTAGTGCAGATAAAATTGTCAACAAAGTCCTCAGGGTTTGTTATTAAAAACATTTCACAAAGTTCACATCTCAGGGCTCTTTTGCTCTTTGCCGTGTCTGAAGCCTCCGAGCTTGGATCCAAACAGGTGACAGGTATCCTCTCGGTGTAGGGAAGTAAGAGTGTAACAATTTGCAGACGAATTGGTTTCAAATGGTCTTAAAACAGGTAAAAGGTAAAACCAAAAACACAATGAAATATTCATTAAAAGTCAATAAAAGAAGTGTCAGAGACTTTTAGAAAAATGAAAAGTTTGGAGCTAAAACAAACCGATCACAGCCATGGCGGCCATCTTGGAAATCATGTAGAGCAGGTTCACTGTTATTGTCAATTCTGGCGTTATTGTAATTGAGGACTTATGGACACATTTCAAAATTATAATTACTTCTGTGCTTCTTTGCAGGAATTTTCAATCAGGTCACAGGACACATTTGTGATATCTACAACAGACAGGACGACTGTAGATTTTGACAGATTTGGTGAGTATATTAATCATTTTTGGATTGAACAACATGCCATTTATACATGTGGAAACTGATCAGGTATGATTCATTCATTTTTCAGTTCCTCCAGGATTTCGCTGGCTTTTTTTTTTTTTTTTTTGTATTGTTGCGGCCTAAAATGCCTGATTTTGCGGCAGCTTTTCCAAAGAATTGCAGTGAAAGTTGCAATGATTTGAGGCTTCTTTTATTAAAGTCACAGAAACACAGGCATTTGCAAATCAGCGAGAAGAGTCTTTTTTGATTTTTTTAGCCTTAAAAAGCACCAAGAAGCAATGATTTTAAACAAAAAAGGGTTTATTTGCAAAAAGCCACAAGTGTTTTTACTTGTTTTTAGTTAGTGCAAATAAATGCAAAATAAATAACCCAAATTTAACACAATTTGACAATATTTTATGGTTATCTCAAATATTTTTCTTTTCAACTTAGTGCAAATAATCCAAAAATCTAAAATTAACAATAGCAAAAATATGCAAACGCTTGTCCGAGATAGTATTGATACCATGGCACATTAATATTGTATTCGGATATGCACTCCCTCACGCACACACAGAGCACACAGAAAGGAAAGTATGCTTCCACAAGTTATTTATTCTTCACCTATATTGCCTTAAAGAGTATATCCGCACATACCTTGATCCTTTCAGTTCCCACTATTGTTCTGGATGCAACAGTCTCTGTCATTGCGACTTGTCTCGTCTGCTGTCTTTGAGTTTCAGCTGTTCTTGTTGCATGTTTCTGGCGGTTGAAAAGCGTCTGTCGAGCGACAACTTTCGTTTGTGTTCCACCACAATATTGCAGGCAGTGCAGAACAGTTTACCTCCGCTTTCATGTAACACATCTGGAAACTGATTTGCACGAACTTTGGCGGTGATATTTGTCGGTAAATGTGAGCGTTTTGCGTCTAACATGTATTTATCTTCACAAACGTCAACAAGGAAGTGAATGTGATGACGTACATGTCCCGTAGAGGGAGTGGGTGAAAGGGGGCTAAGGTGATAGGTCAGATTTGCAGGAAATTCGCGGTGATTGGACGAAATTGCAGCGCCTTGCAGAATTCATGGTGATTGGTTGAATTTGCATTAATAGTTGTGATCGCACCATCACAAATTCTTGGAGGGACTGATTTATGGACCCTTTTAAGCACCATTCTCTCTGGTTTCTGTTACTTGGTTATGGGGATTTTCCATTAGTGGTATTTGTTCAGCTTTGCTAGACTACTGTCTGTATGACTTGTCATCACAGTTTGTTCTTTGAAAGCACCTCTATGATAGGTAGGGTTGTTATAGCATTGCTGCACAAAAACCACCATGCCATGCTTATAACAACCACAAAGGATGAAACAGAGGATGGATTCAGATGGAGCTGCTGACCTTTCTCGACTTGTGACTCTTTGTCACAGTAAGGAGACAAGTTTTTATTACGAAGCAAACAAGACGGTGTCTCATTCCCATGTCAGATATCCCCAACTCATTGTTGCTGTGGGGTTCAGCAGTGTCTCCACATCACATTGTAGTAACAGCTCAGCTCGCTTGAAACTTTGTCAAAAGTGATTCGTGGGGAAAGGAGACCAAGGGGGAGAAGCTCTAACAGAGCATCTCTGGTAGAGAGAGAATACAGAACTATCAGGGGTGCTCTATCCATGAAAACTAGAAGTTTTTTTTTTTTTTAAATTTTTGGTTGTTAAAATACCCTTGCAGACATCAAAACTGATATATGAACCAGATTTGAGTCAAAATATGACCTCTTTAACACCAAATTTTTGCAGACTGATAGTCAAAATGTGTCTTGTTTTTCCAGAGAAGCTTCAAGATGGCAACACCTTGTATTTGTTGAAGAGTCAGGATCAAGCTCTGCCAGCAGCCACACAGGAGTTCATCACCTTCACACCTCACTATAACACACTAGTGGAGGGCGGCAAGCATGAGTACAGCACTTGTGAGGGAAAGAAGCCATTTCGTAAGTGCTCTAATGATGAAAACAATTCCTGTAGGACGAAAAAACAGCAATCACAAATGATCCTTTTATTTTATTCTACCAGCATTCGCACTTGCTGAGCTAATTGACAACGCACTGTCAGCAACTGTGAAAAATGAAGGCCCAAGGACAATCGAGATCCGCATGGTTGGTCTTACATAATTGTTTTATCTTTGCATTAACATTAGTCTCAACCTTTTTTTACCTAAATACTTCCTGTTTGTTTTTGTTTTCTAGCTTTTGGATGAAACTCTTGGGAAACCTGCTGTTATTATTTTAGATAACGGGTGCGGTATGTCAACCGAAGGCCTAAAGAACTGGGCAAAGTACAGACACTCTAAATTTGAAAGGAGCAAGAATGTCTCTACAAGGTTTGTTTGTGCCTTTTAAAGCTCCGGATAAGCTGTGATGTGAAAGTTTACCTTCATTTCTAATAGATTTGATTGAATGTCTCCTCTACAGTAGTGATTATGTTCGGCCTGATCCAGTTCCCAGAAGCCTCAACAGTGATATATCCTACTTTGGGGTTGGAGGGAAGCATTCTGCTTTCTACATTGGAGAGTCAACCAGGGTAAGCAGTTGGGCTAAACGATGTTGGAAAAAAACTAATTTCAACATTATCTCCTTATGTGATCTTGCATTTTTTACCAATAAAGACAGGAAACTAGATAATGGAAATGTATGCTTTAATTTTTATGAATGTTAATTAAGTTTCAAATCAAGCCCTTAATAGGGGAAGCCAATGGTTGACTTACAGGGTTTAAGCCTTTAATTTTTTACCCAGTGGTCTTTTATAAATACAAGTATTGTTCCGTGTTAACACAGACAGTCCCCCAATAACAAAAATGATTGATCTTTAGCAGATGAATTATGGTCTTGGATTGATGAAAAATATAAGAACCACTGATGAAAAAATTATGTCAGCTGTAGGATTTCTTCTTGATAGAAAACAGTCATTTTTGCCCTCTTTTACATTCCAAATATGTATTTTGTTTATAATGGAAGAAATAATATATTTAACTGCCTAATTACCTCCACCGAGGAGGTTATGTTTTTGCTGGTATTTGTTTATTTCTTTGTTTGTCCATCCATCTGTGAGCTAGATAATTCAAAAAGTTCTCAACAGACTTTTAAGTTTTTTTAGGAAATGTTGGTCATGGCACAAGGAGGAAGTGATTGGATTGACAGAGTTAACCTGACACATCAGGTGGAGCGTTCTATATATATTGTAGTAGAGAGGGCAAACCTCCACCAAGGTAGGTTTTTTGTGGAGTTCTGCGCACAAATGCCGAAAATGGTCCTATCTCGCAATGTTAAAGAATCCTTTAAAAAAATTCCTGGGTCTGGATGGTGATCCGGATCAGTCCCAAAATCTAATCATTTCTTCCTTATCCCATTCCACACATTTCCTGAAAATGTCATCCAAATCCGTCAATAACTTCTCAAGTTATTTTGAACACAAACAGACAAACAAACAGAAAAACATAACCTCCTTGGCGGAGGTAATGAGCAGAATACGGTGGCCGGCAAGGGGAAACGGATGCAGTTCAATAAGAGGAAAACGCCTGCAAGAGCATAAATGCGCCGCAAGTTAGAAACTAAACAAAGCCCAAACTGATCCAAAACCAGAAAACACCTGCAAGAGCATTAATGCAGCATAACCAAGTACAACAACAACAAGAGTGCTCCAGGCCAGGAGAAGGGTGTGGAGCAGGGTAAGTGTTTGGGAGAAACTGCGGTCAAGCCAGCCGCTCTTAAATTTGAAGTGCTTATGCATTTGAACCCTCAAGGTAAATTCTCCGTGCCTACTGAGAGGGGGTGACAGGCAGGCTGCGCGACTTTATAATGTTCCTGTTTTTCTTTTACCATCATAAGTGTGAAATAGAGGAGTCTTACCTTAACGTTGGCTTGATGATGCCTCTTTTCCAACGTAAATAAACAAAGTGTAGTTATATAATATCAAAGCTTTATGATGCATGGTAATGTTGAGCACTTTTGGGACAGATATTAAAATGAAACAAGATAATTTTCTTCCATCTGTACCAGATGAAACTGGACAAAGTGTGCAAGCAGTATGGAGTATTTTTACTGTGTACTTTTAGAAAGTACTACTTTGTGTACTTTGAAAATGGATTACTCAAAAAGTTGATACAATGTCTTTGTGTATTCTGTTTATTCATGCAAGGAAAAGAAGCATCTTAGATCCAACGTTAAGGCAAGACTTCTTTATAAACTTAAAAAGTTGCACAGCCTGCCTGTCGTCTCCCTATTATCGACACAGGGCATTTGCAGAGAAGATTCAAAATACATGAGCGCAAAATTTGGGAGCGGCTGGCCTGACCGCCGTCTCTCTTCTCTGCCTCTGTCACATGCTTTCCCTGCTCCACACCCATCTCCTGGCCTGGAGCACTTCTTTTGTTGTTCTTGGTTATGCTGCATTTTTGCTCTTGCAGGTGTTTTCTGGGTTTGGATCGGTTTGGGCTTTGTGTCATTTCTGACTTGCAGTGCGTTACTGCACTTGCAAGTGTTTTCTTCTTATTGAACTGAATTGAGCCAGTGTAGGCTGTTTGCCCTCATCAGCCACCATAGCAGAACCTTTTAAAAAAAAAAATCAGGCAGGTGATTGGACAATCGTTCTGTCAGTCACATTCAATACGGGCCAATCAGATAATGTAGTAGGAGGGCGCAACTGCCGCTGTGTACTGTACAACACCTGAAATACTTTGTAGAACAAACTGTGGCAAAATGGAGGTAAGATGTCTCTCACCGATAAATGTTTTCAGTGTTTGTTCTACTTTTAATAAAGAAATGTGGTCCAGATCTGATAAAACTACTAATGCTGTTAGCATGTATGCTAATCTCTGTACCAGCAGTCACTTCCTGCTGTCTTGTCGCTCATTATTTCTTCCACATTTTTGATAATAACTCCTGCTCTAAAGGACGCTGATTGGGCCGTGCCATTTTGGGCTGCTTACAGTCATTGTAGATTGGAGCTTGGCAAGATAGAGCTGCCTGGCTACAGACATTGAATTAAGCGGATCCAGCTGCAGTGCAAGTTTAGGTTGTTGCATTATTTGAAACAGCAGTGGTCTTTAGGTCTGTTCAGGGGTTTCTGTTTGTTACCACAGGGTGAACCTAAGTGTATGTTTCATAGTTCTTTGAAAGAACCTAATGCTGCAGCAGAAGTTAGCGGGGTCACCCTCCTTTTGTTGTGGTTAGTTGAATGAGCACAGAATAAATTCCTTTTTGTTTTACAGATGATCAGTAAAGAAAGAGGCTCCCCAGATGTTCATGAGCTAATTTTGTCAAAAGAAGAATTCAAAAGGAGAGAAATGAACAACGAAGATGTCTTCAGCACATACATCAAAAACAGACCGGTGAGAGTTTGTTAAAAAAAAAAAACACTTTTGTAAACTTCCAAAGAAGTTAAAAACATTTTTGTAAACCTTCTTTTCGTCTTTTCCCACCTCTTCCTGCAGCCTGGTGACATTTCACATGTTGCAAAAGAGGAACGCTTTCTCCAAGACCTCATCCGTGAGGAGGGGACAAAGGAAAGCTTCACAGCTGTGGTTATCACAGATGTCCAACCTGAGCATATAGCCTTTATCAAAGACAAGTTTAAGATGTTGACCAGACAGCTAGCGTGAGTTTGATCACCCACTCGATCTTCTTATATTCAGAACCAAGTGCTGTGATGTTCTTTGCACCTTTTTTATGAAACATTTCTTAAATCTATTTTTCAGTCACATATATCACTATTACATCCACGGATTCAATGGAAATGACATGAGGAGCAGCTCTGCAAGGCAGGATCCGTCTGCTAAAGTGGACATCCAGGTGAGGCTGCAGGTCTTAAGAGGGTGAATATTAATGGGTTCACCTTAGGATTGAGTTTCATTTCATTAGAACTAACTTTGCCTCCTATTGTGCTTGTACTTATTGTTATCTGGTTAAATGTTTGTTCAGCTGAGAAGTACAAAACCTTCCTATGAAGCAATACAACAAGTGTCCCAACATCACACAACCTGATGATTAATTGATTGCACATGCTGATTTATGGGAATCATCCATCCATTCATTATCTTTACTGCTTATGCCTTTTTGGTAGCGGGAGGCTGGAGTCGATACCAGCTGGACCTGTTGCCAGCCTATTGCGGGTCACATAGAGAGACAGACAACCATTTACCCGCACCTAAAGGCAATTTGGAGTCACTAATTAACCTGATGGGCATGTCTTTGGCCAGTGTGAGGAAGCCAGACTTAAAGTAAGGCCTGAGATAAACTCAGTGTTTAACTCAGTGCTTGTGGACTCATCCAACTGTGTAATGTACATGGTGTCAAAAATGTTTTTTTTCTGCATGACATGGTACCGGAGGCAGTGTTAATTTCGTGACTAATTATTTTTGCCATAGTTTTCGTCAACGACCTTTTTCCCCTGACGAAAACTAGACAGTAACTAATAAAACAAGTGCACATGGACAAAAACTAAAACTAAATTAACTGACATTTTCATCAACAGATACAAACTAGACGAAAATATCTGACAGAGACTTAATCCAATAAGACCTAATTTCATCATGTAGAAATTAGGGACAAGTTAGGAATATATCCAATCACGGCTACTTTGTTTTTGTGGAAAGGTTGGATGAGTTAAGAGGGACATCCAATCACAACTGCCTTAGCTTCATGGTGGCGGGATAAGTTGGGGAGCGGTCCAATCGATATATTTATGTGTAGCCTAAATAAAGGTGACTGCATTTCACACAAAAGTTAAAGGGTTACTCAATGTTTGATTTTATCCATGTGTAAAAAATTTTCAGAAATTCAAGGACATAAAAAATGCCTTACACTTTACACTTCATATTTTAGTCGACTAAATTTACAGTAGATTTAGTCGACTAAAATGTTGTGAAATTTCATCAACTAAAACTAGATTAAAATTAAAACAATTTAGATGACTAAATTATGACTAAAGCTAATAGATATTTTAGGCAAAAGACTAAAGCGAAATTTAAAAAGTGCTGTCAAAATTAACACTGACTGGAGGGTATCTGACGCTCACGAGCACTCAAGCTGTAACTTCTGATGTGGAGGCAGACAATTCTGAGGAAAAAATATGCTTCATTAATTGTTGTGGACGCATGATCAGCTCAGACTGATGACCAGTCGATGAAAGATACCCCATCGGCAACATATGCATGCTGTTTTTTTTTTTGTTTGTTTGTTTGTTTGTTTTTTTTTATAACATTTTCCTCCCCACTTTAACATGTTGTTGATTCAAAAGCTGATAAAAACAGAGAAAGTCCTTGTGGATGTCTCTTGTTAAATTTAAAGAAGCTTATTATAATACTAATCATACGTAATGGTGAGTCATATTTATTTTGTACAAAAGGTTTGTTTCTTTGTTGCCCTCCCCTAGCTTGCCGAAAACTTTTGCATGTCAAGCTTCAGCAATGATTGAAATGTGATTTTTGACAAGTTTTCTCGACTCAAGTCCCGATTTATTATTATGGTGGAGTACTTTTGTTTTGTACAATCAAACAGGGAAATTTCATGTTTATGATAATAGCTTAACACAACTGAGAGTGAAACGAACTACACATTCAGTTACAGTTTCATAAAGTCAATAGAGCTTCAGTGCATGATCCTTTTTTTATTTATTCATTCCTTCATTCATTCAACCTTTATTTAATCACGAAGAATTATTGAGGGCAGGTTTTCAATTATGTTAACAGTACAACAATGAAATAATTTTTCACCTGGTATAACAATTCAAAGGAGGTTACAAACATCTTTAAAAAACAGTTGCATTCAAATACAGAATAGTTCATTATCATAGTTTGTTGTAAATTGTTCTAGGTGAAAGCAACAGAGAAGCTGTTGACCGTTTTTCCAAATGGAGTGTTTGTCTGTGGTGCTCTTAGCATCAACCAGTTACTAGAATGTGTTCAATGGTGATTAGTAGACTGATTTAACAGAGATGTAATGTACAGAGGCATTTTACCAATGAAAACTTTATAATGAAAATAAATGCCTGTCACGTCTCACACTCAGAGGTGTCCAGCCTACATTGTCATATGAATTACAATGATGAGTTGAGTAACTGTCACCAGTTTTAAATTTGAGTGTGAAAAAAGGGGTCTGTAAGTATGTCAACATAATCTAAAACAGATAAACACTATTTCATAATACTGCAATATAATCCTGTTTCAGCAATGAAACAAAAACGTATTGTAACATGATATTTTTGGTCTTGTTTTCTATCTTTAGTCAGACTTTCATAATAAGGTGATCATATCACTTCTTTAATCAGGTCACTCTGCGTGAGAAGCCCCCAAAGTGCCCCCGTCTGATGAACCTCAGGGAGGTGGACGACGACATGCAGACCCTGTGCATAAACAGTACTGCAGACACATTTGAGTTCAGGGCCTCCCTTTCAAATGAGGGGGGAAAAGTGGAGGGAATCATTCGGTATCATCCTTTCCTCTATGACAGAGAAACGTACCCCCAAGATCCAGATTCTGAGGAAGGTATAAAAACTGTAAAATGATGTCCTGTATGATATACGGTAGCTTTTGTTGTAAAATAAAAGATGTAATTTGAGGTTTCATTTCTCATCCAGATTCTGCAGAAGACGATAATGACAATAATGAAGTATCTGAAGCTGTGAAACCAGCAAAAAGAAAAAGGCCAATGTTCGACTGTTTCTGGAATGGACGGCTCATACCAAAGAATGGGTACTTTCAGTAAGTACTTAAGCTATTTAATTATATTAATATTGATATCAAAGTATTTCAAATGACTGGAGTTAAAGAGTTTTATCACTTAAACCTGCTTCTTTTCTTTATGTCTAAAATGAGAACCAGATTATGAAACTGATAATATGCCAGCATATCTATGCAAATGACTGTAACCACCAGTGTTAAGTTGGTGGTTACAAAAGCCCCTTTCACAGTGATGAAAAGATGTCCTGAAAATAAAGCTCTGACATTTAATGCCCTCAAGACCTTAACAGTGGTCCCATGCTGCTGGTTCAAGCTTTAATATTTCACCCCGTGACACTTTGCCTCCACTTTGAACATTGTAGAAATGGAATTGGTGGGAAGGAGTTGGCCCCTCATATGCTTCGTCTTCAGAGGGAGTATCAGAGGCATAATATTGGTGAGAAGGGAGCAAGTGGTCTCAGCGGTAGACCGGAGCACTGTGAATAAGACCCTGTTTACATGACAATGAAAACAGCTGAAAATGGAGACTTTTCGTTACGTTTGCGCCTTTTGTTTACATGAGAATGGTGCCCAGAGTGCCTGAATCCACAAACTTTACAGTACAGAATCAATTTTAAACGTTTACTATTTGTTTTTAAAGGCCTGAACAACCTTGCTCCCCCGTACATCTCCAAGCTGCTCCACCCGTACTGCCCACCCCGATCTCTAAGATCAGCTGATCAGCTGTTGCTGACAGTCCCCAAAACGAGGCTGAAGCTCAGAGGTGACAGAGCATTTGCCGCCGCTGCTCCCAAGACCTGGAACGAGCTGCCCTTGTCTAGACAGGCCTCCTCACTTCCTGTTTTTAAATCCCTTTTAAAAACACACTTTTACTCTTTGGCTTTTAACACAGTGTAGTTTTATTTTTTTGGTTTGTTTGCCAGTCTTTTAGTTTGTACTACCTGGTCCTTTGTCTGTTTTATTTGCACTTATCTATGAATGTACAGCACTTTGGCTACCCCTGTGGTTCTTTTCAATATGCTATAGAAATAAAGTTGATTGATTGCAAGTGGAGACTTTTCGTTGCGTTTACGCCTTTCATTTACATGAGACTGGTGCCTGGAGTACCTGAATCCACAAACTTTTGAAACCAGAGTCAAGAGTGAAAAGCTTTGAATGCGTTTTTGTTTCGTCTCCATGTAAAGAGGAATTGCAGATTTCAGGGAAAACAGGGACACGCGGCGCATGTGCAGTACTCTTTTTTTTAATCAAGGTCTCTTTATTGAAAGTGTTTGCAGTATACACAATAAAAAGAGTATATAGAAAAACATATGAAATATCAAAGAAAGCCCTACCCATTAACCCACTCACTGGACAGGTAACGTGCTATATTAATAGTCATCCCACATTACCACAAGCCATTACAGAAAGAAAAAAAAAAGTAAAATAAACTATGGGATCATACTTTCTGCTCTTAACTTCTCAACAAACATCAAGAAAGGCTTCTTGAGGCAGCCCCCATACCATACTGTCTTATCTTATCAAGCATATTGCGTAATCTCTTTGATCGCAGTACTCTTTTAAGATAAAGGTTGTACGCGCAACAACAACAGCTTCTCCTCAAACAAAATGTGGATTTGCTGTGTCAGTGCTCAGACCAGCACACATCCATCATTGTTGTTTGAGAAAAGTTCATCTTCATCGGAAAGGGTTAGTGCACGGGCGCATGTTGTTCACTACCAACTTACAACGCCAACTGCTGGCCTGACATGCACACTACCGTGTTTTCAGTCATTCTTGTGGATCCGTGTGAATGCAGAGCGCTTTTGAAAACACAGGAAAAACTTTCCGTTTCTGGTGACAACATAGCCTTTGTATGTATGGGGAGCATGCACTGAGTCATGCACATACAAGCCGGGTGGCACAGTGAATTGACACAGACATTGTGCCCTCATGGTATAAATGTTAATGTCTTGGGGTGTAAAGATGACAGAGCTTCATTGCTTTGCTTTTGCACAAAGACACTGTGAAAAGGACTTTTTATTCTGCACGGATGGGATATTGGTGTCAATTCATAATCGAGAGCTGCCCTCAGTAGGGATGTGCATCAGTCTGCTTTACAATAATACAATTTGAGCTCAAAACAAACCAAAGACTGCACCCCAAGACATTTTTAGGTGCTCTAACCAATGTGTTGCTTGTCTGTTACAGGTTTGATTGGTGCACTCAACCCAGTACCGAAAGGCTGCCAGCAGAGTGTTTCAGTCGTTTTTCAGGGGTGCTTTTCACAGACGACTCATTTGAGGTCACCACGAGCAAGCTCAACTTTGTGGACCTAGAGCTGAAACTTAAAAGCAAGGAAATAATTTTCACCCGCATTAATAATGGAAAGGTAGTCTGATACACACATGTTTTAATGTTTCTCTCAGGCTCTCTTAAGATTAACGCAGACTGCATACTTACATTTATGCGACTTCCTACGAGCAACCTTGTTTGATGCTCAAGTTCTTAATTGAAACTTAAAGCTCCTGTGAGGACCTTGTACTCTTTGTCAGTGTTGGGGCTCCTCTCTGGAAAAGTGGTTTTTGTATTGTATTGTATTTTGTACGTGGAAGAGTATCATAAAAGCCAGTATGTAAAATGAAGAGCACACTATAGAATAACTGGCCAAAATTTTGACCCATTTCCCCCTTTTCAAACAGTGTATCCAAAGGCTTGATCATCTGGTGATCCAAGAGTTTATCTTAGAAATAGTTTTCTTTTTTCTTTTATCTCAGACATGTATTTTTTCCACATGCCTTGACATGTTTCGGCAGAAACTACCGCCTTCTTCAGAACTGTCACCTGGTGGTAGATGTGCAGCTCATATGATGCGTCACACCTACCACCAAGTGGCACTTCTGAGGAAGGCAGAAGTTTCTGCCGAAACATGTCAAGGCATGTGAAAAAAATACGTCTTAGATAAAAGAAAAAAGAAAATTATTTCTAAGAAACTGAAGACATAATGAACACCATTCAACTAAGAGTTTATCTTGCCAGATACTCCTGTGGTGTGAGGTGTTCAGAGTGGTTTTACTCTTCCCCGTTAATTGGAAGAGGGTCAGGACTGTCATGATATTGGGGTGAACAATTGAATCAGTCTGTGTTTTCTTTTTTTTTTTTTTTTTTCAAATCTTCATCAGGTCTGATGCTGTAACAATTACAAAATAGCACCCATTACATGCTAAATACAGGTTAATTATAAGTTTTTGTAAAACATAAACAAAAACACAGTGAAATCAAGGTGAAAATATTTGAAAGAAAGTAAAACAAATGGCAAAATAAATCTAACTGTGTTGGTTACAGGCTTCTGTTCCTTTAAGGCTATAGCCCTTTAATTAAGACAAGCTTGTGACAAGATAACAAAGACTATGATTTGTCATCAACTAGTAATTCTCAATGATAGAAATCCATCTTTTGATTCTTCGTTTCATTGTGTGCAGCAGTTTTATCTTGTATGGCTTTAGTCCATTTGCTTAGTTAACCCTTTTGGTTTGTTTTCCAATGGTAATTTTTTTTCACAGAATCAAAGAGTCGACATTAAGAGAGACTTTAAACAGTGGCTTCAAGACTGTCACGAGAAGCATGACAAACAAATCAAGTTTTCTGGCTATAAGGAGACAATAACCCGACAAGATGTCCCAACAAAGAAAATGCAGCATCCCTGGGAGACGTTTTCCTCCATTGAATGGCACGGAAAAGTCTACAGCACAGGCCAACTTGTGAGTGTCTGTTCCTTTTCTTCCTGTCTAAAATTGCACACATTTTGTTACTAACGTTTCCTCCTTCACTTGATAAAACAGGTGAAGTCTCAGAAAACACAGCCTATCTGGTACGGTACCATACTTCGGTTTTTACGGTATGGAAAAACAGAGAAGACAAATGGAAGCGTCTTCGCCACCGGAGGAGATGTGGAATTGGTTCTGGTAAGGATGAAACTGTGGCAATTTTTTGAAAAATTTTACCAGTTTATGTGCACATTTTAAGAAAATATCTGAGTGCCTGTGAGGGGCTTTCAGCTGGTTATGACACTGACCAAAATTAAGATTGAACCTGTGGTGGTAATTTTGATGTTTAATCTACAAATTCTTCTCTTAAACTCTCTGATGCTGCAGCCAGTTGAGCTGCCTTCAGAAAGTTTAATTGATTCTTCATGGCCTCAGGAAAGTGTTGTATTCAAGTTAGCAGTGACCCTGTATCGACCCCAGAGAGGATGTTGTTGTACATGTAGGTACCTAAACACAGACACTCAGGGAGTTGTAGCTGGTCACATGATGGTCACACGCATAACTTTCATATGAGCCTGTATGACTATGATGTATAGCGCCTAAGGATTCGTTCTGGAATCAGACACCATTATTTACGTAACCTTGAGTTCTTTATCAGGGTGGAGCCTTGTTATCAAGTATCGTCCAGTTGACACAATTAAAATTAGAATCAGAAAGTTTCTTAAAGAAAGAGGGGTTTGTCATGAGATTGTGTGTGAATTTGTACGGCCACTAAAATGTGTTATAAAATGCTGCTTCACCTTTGTTTAGCCAGTTGGCTCTGCAGAGCAAACTCATCTGCTTTGTTTGCATGACTGAATAAAGTTCAAGTAAGCAGGTTGGACTCTCCACCTGAATTCCACCCTGTATCTTATTCTTCAGCAAAGTTTCTATTCTCAGCACATATCAAGAAGACTAGACTTAGATCAGATAAGTGTTTGAGTATAGAAGCCTAAGGATAGATGAGGCCCTGTGCTTGGGAAGCCCAGAACCTGTCATCATCTCCAGTTTTTTGCAACAACAAACCCTCTGTGTGCAACTAAAGCAAGACAAAGCATTTTGATTCAGATGTAAACTGTCTTTTAAATGCATTTTTCTGGAAGTCATTTAATCAAATTATGTTAAACATGTTAACTTTAAAATGTCCACTTTTTGTTGTAATTATTATATAGTCTTTATTATTTTCAATATCAAAATTACAGCTTTGCATTATTTTGATGTCAAATGTATGTCTTTTATTTTATTTTTAGTTGCCGTAGCTGCAACTAATGCAAAAAGTTCAGTTCTTTCCCTACAACTTGTGGTAATATGTTCTGTGCCAGCTTTTTTGGAAGTTAAATTCAAATAAGATTTCTTGAAATTACAATGTTCCCTTTTATTTTATAAACCATGTCTTTTACTGCTAACAGTAGATGTTATGTAAGTGAGAACATTTTAGCATATTTTCAGTAAATTTTAATTAAAGATTGACTCATATGTCTTTCACCAGGAACCAAAAGCTCTTCATGACAAGAACAAGTTCATAAGCATTTCCAAGATCGACAGGACAGCCTCTGATGAAGCCATCAAGAAACACATTGAAGCCGACAGTGCCAAGTGAGTCAACTTTTGATGCAGTACATTCAGTCATCAAGCATGTAGCTTAGATTTTACCATCAGGTCAAATTCACTGAGTTCTTGTTGACACGATTCAGAAATTTTGCATGAATGTGTTACTTTCTGATCAAGCTGAATCCCCAAATCTCTACCATGAAAAGGTGATCCATATAAATCATAAATATAAGAAGAGACAAGTTTTAAATTGGAGTTCAAGCTATTCAGTTTAATAAGCAAAATTTCAGGACACCTACTGGCAGGGTCTGAAATCCACTTTTTGTCCTCATCAGCCAAGTTGGTGCATGGATGAAAAATTCGCCCCCAAACAGATTTGTAACAGGCCAAAACAATAAACTGTCTTCTAGTGACGAATACATTTTTTAAGAACATTTAATTTAGTTACGGTAATATGTAAAATTGCAAAGAAATATTGATTTACTTGCAAAAATAAATCTATGTATGAAATATTTTTTTCTAATACACAAATATAAAGAATTCCCTCAATTTGGCTTAAAAATGTTAAACATGTCACATTAACTGACTATCCATATGGCAGAGGAATGAGACTCTGGGCCTCCTGAGAGGGACTTATTAATGTTGTCATCATCAATTTGTTGTGGTACAAATTTGTACATTTTTACCGACAATATCCTAAAGTTCCATCCATGCATTATCTGTGCTTTCTCTTTTGAGCATGTTTTTTGGTTTGAGGGAGACGTGGTCCCTGGAGAAAACTCAATGTTGACATCTGTTATTACTTGTATTAACTATAGGAACAAATACTGTTTTCATTTCTAAGTTAATGTGACCAATTTTACTGTATTTAAACTCAAATGAAATAGGAATGTTTTTTTTTTTTTTTCCAATAAGTAAACAACGTTTTCAAGACAATCTAAGCTACTTTTAATTTCAATAAAAATTCACTGGTTACTCTGTCTTATACTTAACAATTGTATATATAAATATTAAAAAAATAAATATTTAGCGAGGCCTCTTCAAGGTTGTGAAGAAAAACAAAAGGAAAAGAGGAGAGGGACCCAACATTCACCCAGGTTAAACTCAGACAATTTCTCAAAGATGTTGCTACAAAGTTCTTTTGTCGGTATCTGCCAATACCTTGCATCTCCGCGTAGCTCAACAACATTTTCATTTTCATTTAACCTTTATTTAAATCATTGAGGGAGAGCCCTGATTTAAGATGATGTCGAGAGCACAACAACAATAAAATTCACAAGAAAAGCAAGCCAAAAAACAACCAAAAGAACACCATTAAAAACAGTTACATTCAAAGGTACAGTAGTTTATAATCATAGTTTTGAACTGACCAATAGTAACCATTTTGTTGAGTTTCAGTGTGTGTTGCAAGATGCTCCAGGAGGATCCTGCAGAGGAACTAAAAGCAGTTTTACCAAATTCAGTCTTAGTCCGGGGAACATCAAGCATCAGACAATCTGTTCAACGCATGGAGTACTTATAAAGTTAGTAGAGAAAGTAACAGCTTTCTCTTGCTCTCTCCCTGCTATTTGTTTTCAGAAAACAACACTTATAGATCATTGACTGTGTTTTCAAGGACTCAAGTGTCCTGCTATGATCTGGCTTTTAAGTATCTTGTTTTTGTATTCTGCAACACTCTGCAAACCTAAAAAACTGAAAAACGGTGATTAAAAACCAGATACTGGTTTTATCATATATGCATGTAGATGTTTCTGTGTGAATGTAAACGCAATGTCTTACATATGATCAAAACCAGGACACTCAAGTCCATGTAAAAATATTCACTCTTGTGTTATGGATGCATTTGTCTTCACCATACATAGCAAAAAAAATCATCTGGATTCACAGTCAGCAAGGAAGTAAAAAGCTGTTGCAGTAGACATATTTATGTGTCAGCAAATTTTTTTGCACATTCCTCTGAATAATTATAAAGAATACTGGTGCGTTAACATATGTTATCACCGTATTTAGCAAGCCCATCCAACAAATAATTCTGCATGCCTGAGGCAATAAAGGACATGGAGGAGTCAGTGTGTGCTACTGTAACGGACTAAACTGAGGGGCATTTGACTTCAATTTGGTATTATTTCAGTGGGTTTGTAAATGCAAATTGCAGTTTGTTAGGGTTTTTTTGTACTTAACCTTTATGATGCCAAGTCTGTCTACTCTATTCCCTTATCTTGTATAGTCTGGTCAAAAGAATCATAAGAATATCAGCTGCAGTCAATGTTATTTGTGTGTTGCAGACTTTCTCTTCACTGATTTTTCTTTGTGTTGCAGACTTCCACATGAGCTAAAAGTGGAGTGGCCTGAAGGTAATCCCTGGCCACCGAATGCTGCTAAACCAGCTGGGACCTCATTAGGTAAAAAAACATGCATTAGCTCTTTTCTGTGTGTCACACATAAATGGTGTGAAGTATCTTATTCCACTGAGCTGAAACACTTACGTTTTTTTTTTTTCTTTTCTTTTCTAGGACCACTAAAAGTTGAAATACTCAACTTGAACAAAGAGTCCATTCCCTGGATGCCATCAGTGGAGCGAGGGACAGGGAAAAAACTAGTTGTTGAGCTCAAAATAGTCTACCATGGTAAGACAGAAGTAAGAGATTTTTCCTGAGCATAGCAGCAAAATTTATTCATTTTTTTCTGCCATTGCTAACAAACAGGCTCCTTGGGCTCAGTATTACCAATAAACTCATGATAAGATACATATCCTGGAACAGGCCCTGATTTATATAATACATACAGTTGAAGGCTAGCCTTTGTGGGGTGGGGGGGACAACTAAACAAACTCGAGTATTGTAAAACTCATCATAGCTTAGGTCCAGAGAGAGCCATGGGCTTGTTTCTAAAACCCTATAAAGAGACCTTCACAGGGACCCGCTCTGTTTTTATCATCGACCCATCCATTATCTAAACCAGCTCGTAGACTCACCCAGACAATTTTGGCGGAGCTCGGAGCCGTTTTCGAGCAATTTAGATCCATCCGACGGCGTTTTTTCTCATGCCATAGTAGCAGACGGGGCCAGAAATCGTATTTTGGGGGGCATCAATACGTGTTTCCTCTGGTCTCAAGTCCCACTCTGAGCAGCAAAGGCACTCCTCCTCTGTTGTGTTTGCCGTGCAATGTCCACAACAACACCCCCAGTTAGCCCCCATTCGTGGACGTGCAGTGGTTGCTTGTTCTCTGGCCAGCTGTTCGTCTCTTTCCCTCTGCATCCTCCTTTCAAATAGCTCCTCGTCGGTATATTCTGGCTCAAAACGATACGGGCATCCATTATACTCAAAGTCGTCGTCAGACACTTCTACATCGGATAAATATTCCGCCATGTTGCACAAAAATAGCCGTGTAGCCGTGTAGCCTAGCAACAACAGCAGCTCTACTCAGCTGCGCTCTTGCGGCGCATGTCTATGACGTCACCAAAAGTTACCCATCCTTGTAAAGCCCCGGATGACCATAACAACAAAGTTGAGCTGACATGGTGATAACACTGGCCATTCATTTATAAAATGTAGCTGAAATGAGTGAGTTTCGCAGCAGATAATGTCTAATTTAGGGACTTCGATTTCTGGCCCCGTCTGCTACTACGGCATAAGAGAAAAACGCCGTCGGATGGATCTAAATTGCTCGAAAACGGCTCAGAGCTCCGCCAAAATTGTCTGGGTGAGTCTACGAGCGTATTCAATCCTAAAAATAAGGTCCAGGTGTCAAAAAAACAAACTTATCCTTTGATAATATTTAGGAACGCGGTCACTTTAAAGTCACCAGTTGACATGGTAACCAAGTAAACCACTACACCTTCTGACAACAGGAAAATGCTGTAAAAAAGCGTTCATACAATGCTGAAGGTGTGTGTTTTATCCATTGGTCAGTCTGAGCTGATCTGATGTTTCTTTTGATCATTGAGGTTTTTTTTACCTCCACCAAGGAGGTTATGTTCTTGCCGGCGTTTATCTGTCTGTCTGTCTGTCTGTCTGTCTGTTTGTGTTCAAAATAACTTTAAAAGTTCTGAACAGATTTGGATGGAATTTTCAGGAATTGTTGGAAATGGGATATGGAAGAACTGATTAAATTTTGGGACTGATCTGGATCACCTTGGCAGAGGTCTGCACTCTCTGAGTGCTTTTCTAGTTTTTTATTAGTTCTCACCTCTGAATTAAATCCTTCCACATCAGGAAGTTAAGCACACTTGTACGCCTGTCCTCCAGTTACACATGTTGTGCAATCTAATATATTTACAACTACATCAAAACAGTGTTAATTCTGACAGCACTTTGTAATCAAGTTTCAGTTTTAGCTTTGCCTAAAATATCTTTTAGTTTTAGTCATAATCTTCAACATCTACATTGTTTTAATTTCAGTCTAGTTTTAGTTGATGAAATTTCACAACATTTTAGTTGACGAAATCTACTGAAGGCATTTTTAATGTTTCCTTGAATTTCTGAAGTCATGTTTTACACTTGGATCCCACCACCATGAAGCTAAGGCAGCTGTGATTGGATGTCCCTCTTAACTCATCCAACCTTTCCACACAACCAATGTAGCTGTGATTGGATATATTCCCAACTTGTCTCTACTTTCTACATGACAAAATTAGGTCTGATTGGATTTAGTCCCTGTCAAACATTTTAGTCTGGTTTTTATCTGTTGACGAAAATGTCAGTTAATTTAGTTTTAGTTTTTGTCAATGTGCACTTGTTTTGATTAGTTATAGCGTAGTTTTTGTCAGGGAACAAAAGGTTGTTTACAAAAACTATGACAAAAATAATTAGTCGACAAAGTTAACACTGCATCAAAAGCACAAGTGGAAGAGTGCACGAGTACAAATTATAGTATTGAATTTATAGGGTGCACTTTTTTAGTCATCACTGCTGTAACTGGGACAGAGAGCGTTGAGTCTGTGCAATTTAGCTACATAGATGGATATGGGAGGATCAGTTCCTCCTTTTAGAAGAAGACACCCTTTGGTCTCAGTTATTCAAAAAAGGGTAACGAAATTAATTACTTCTGTTTCTCTACAGCCAGATACCAAATGATCTACGGCCTGTTACTGGTATACAATTTGTGGTTAGGGACCTCTGGTTAAAGAATCCTACTGCTAAGGACTTTTAAATCTCAGGTCTTTGGAGGTCTTATTAGTAATTTAAAATTTAGAACATGCACTGCAGCTCATTGTTTAACTTCTACGGCCGACTTTAGATTTTTTTTGTGTTTAAAAGATTGCATCATAGGTGATTACCAAAGGTATATTTAGAAACCTCTGTTACAGTATTTTGGGCTGTATCATTTCTGTAAAACCTTTATAAATATATGTAGCAGCAACGTTTGCAGAGTTTGTATATGCTGATTTTTTTGAAAAACACTGCTTAGATTTTTCAATACATTTTAATTAATTTCATAAATAGTCTTTGCATGGATGCACAATGACATTACACCTGTCCTTGCCTCTTTGCACTGGCTGCCTGTTAATTTTAGAGTTCATTTTAAAGTTTTATTAATCGTTTTTAAGTGTTTGAATGGTCTGGCATCATCATATTTATCAGAGTTGTTGAAGCCTCACTCGACTGCCAGGGCACTTAGGTCGTCAAACCAGCTGCTCCTGGCGGTGCCGCGAGCCAGGCTCTCCGCTCGTGGGGACAGAGCCTTCGCGGTAGCAGCACCAAAATCTGGAACAGCCTACCTGTCCAGGTTAGAGCTGCACAGTCCACTGAGCACTTTAAAACTCTGCTAAAAACCCATCCTTTTTCTTTGGCGTTAAGTCCCAGCTAGACGAGTAATCTTGGCTTTTATCTCTTCTCTTTTGTCCTTCATCTTTTATTCCCTATCCTCTCTTTTACCCTTTTTTATTGTTTTTATTCGTATCTTATTTTATTTCTGTTTTTATGCATATCTAATGTTTGGCTCATTTTTATTCTTTTTACTGTTTTTATTATCATGCGTGTTTTATTACCATTACTGGGTTTTTAATGTAAAGTGTATGAGATATTATTTTGTACCCCTGTACAGCACTTTGGTCAACCGAGGTTGTTTTTAAACGTGCTCTATAAATAAACTTTGACTTGACTTGACATTTTTTTGCATGAACAGTGACTTTTATGGACCACCTGTAATGAAACAATAGATGTTTTAGAAGTCTTTCAAGAACTTCTTTAAAACTGAAGATCTTATTGTATTATGGAATTCACCTCTGTATACCCAGTTAGAGCCGGCTCACTGGGCTTCTCTGAGAAGTCAGAAATTAATCAAGTGTAACATTAAACCACTCAAACTTCTATTTCTGTGCAGCAATGCAAGTAAATAACTATAATGTGACATTGTGAACAAGAAATAATTACGCGCTTCACTATTTTTTCAGAGTTTTTTGGTAAAACAGTAAACTTGAAAATTCATGAATAACAATAATGGTTATATTTTAACATTAAAAAATATCATTTCAGTAAAAACATGTCTACATACTGGTGTATTGACTTTACAGAAACATCAAAGAAAAAATGGTAATAACCAGTGCTGAAAATTGAGGGCTGCTTTGACATAAACCTTACATTGGGTGGTGAACTAATGATTTTTTTAACCACTCTACCCTAAAAGATAAATATCTCTTAATGCCCTCGGTAGTCCGCAGGCTTATTTTGTTTTGACCTTTGTTTTGACCACTGTTATCATCCGTGTTCACTGCTGCAACTCCTTTTCCTTTTGATACCAAGGTCCTAAAGGCAATGAAGATTGTGCGTCCTTTGTTGCCAAACATTCTGCACAGTGGGCTTACTGGTTCAAGAAAATTGGTATTTATAGCTTTATTCATCAACATTTCTTCTGTGATTCTACTCTATATACCCTTATTTATGTCTGCTGCAAAGTAATGAGGCAATTAATTTTTTCTTTTGCAGATAATCTGATCAGTCTGGGGAAGTATACTCTGACTCTGAGGACTGCCATTAATGAAAACAATGCAACTGTGTTTGGAGGCAAGGAGCTGCCAAGCTACAAGCTTAATTTCAGCATCACAGGTCAGGAAAACCGTACAAATACTCCTTTGATATTAATTACCTGTTTTCAGGGCAATAATCATAAGCTTGTCTGGTGTTTGTCTTTTGCAGAGGGAAGTGCTCAAAGCTTTTTGATCAGTCCAGCAGTGAGCCCCACCATTCATGTGGGCGTGCCGTTCAACATGCCTCTGCAGATACAAGATGCTTATGGTCACCCAACCGCTCCTCCTCCTGATTTAAAACCTGATCTCAAATGCAAGTGAGTCCCCAGCTCAATCAATTAAACCATTTATTGTTGTTTGAACGCTTGTAGTATGTATGAGTAAGGATGGGGATCAAGCACTGGTTCAAGTGGATGACTGGTTCCAACTAGTTTGAGGATTCTATGTAATTAACTTTTATGCATCAGTGCCCTCCACTTAGTTCCACATGTCTTGCATAACAATGGCCACTATTGTAAAAGGAAGGTAGCACAAGTTACAATGAAGGAGTCAAAAAAGAGATTGTGGCATAAAGGATACAGAAGCAGTTTAAAGTGCACCTGAGGTTTACACAAAATGACACTAAAAGTGCAAAATGCAAGGTCAGGGGCGGTGTGATTTTGTGCAACACTGGAAACACCAGCAGCCTGCAGAAATGTTTTTATTTCACTAAGGGTGCCGTGTTTTATGTTTGAAATCACTGACACAGAAAACCTTGTGAGCAGGGTTCAAAATTTACACCTAACAAGTGCTATTGGTGGAGAAATTTTCAATTAGGTGATTAAACAATAAATTAACAATAACATTAATATAATTTCTTTTCCTCTGTAAAAACATATAGATATATAATCACATGCTTTCTGTATATGTTCTGTAGTCTGTTATGTTGCACTTTTGGATTGGATGCCAAACGACTTTTCGTTACCATTGGACTAATTATTTTTGTCATAGTTTTCGTCAACAACCTTTTTTCCCCTGACAAAAACTAGACTATAACTAAAACAAAACAAGTACACATTGACATAAACTAAAACTAAATTAACTGACATTTTCGTCAACAGATAAAAACTAGACTAAAATGTTTGACGGAGACTTAATCCAACCAGACCTAATTTCGTCATATAGAAAGTAGAGACACGTTAGGAGTCACAGCTACTTTGGTTGTGTGGAAAGGTTGGACGAGTTAAGAGGGACATCCAATCACATTTGCCTTAGCGTAATGGTGTTGGGATCCAGGTGTAAAACATGACTTCAGAAATTCGGAGAATTATAAAAAATGCCTTACACTTCACAATTCATATTTTAGTTGACTAAATTTACAGTAGATTTCGTCGACTAAAGTTGTTGTGAAATTTCATCAGCTAAAACTAGACTAAAATTAAAACAATTAAGATGACGAAATTATGACTTAGAATAAAAGATATTTTTGGCAACAGACTAAAACAAAATTAAAAAGTGCTGTCAAATTAACACTGTTCGTTACTCTGTACTTGTGCATGTGTAATGACAATAAATTTGAATCCTAATCCTAAACTCTCACGGTCAAGATCTATAACCATTATTAAAAGCAGATTGCCAGCAAATCTCAGAATGGCTCGCAAACAAACAGCTCACTCACAACTGCAAATCGGTTTTCGTCATTCACTTAAAAGAGCCGTTCAAAAAACTTGACTCGTTTCCGAACTTCACTTAACCACCGCGGGAGTGGATCAACGAAACAATGACTGTGTTTAGGAGAGGAAGATTATAATATAAAGATAGTAGAAGATAATGTAAGATAACATGGTTAAAAAAAAGAGCCACAACAAGCACACAGGACCGTTAAGAGTTGCTGAAGAGTGTGTGTGATGACTGTAGGCAGAGGCAGGCTAATACTTCCCACTGACTTCCAGTTATTTGAGCTAAGCTAGTTGGCGGTGGGTGACCTTTGTCCGTTTCTTCCTTATTACACCATGAAGAGTTAAAAGAAGGTTGTCTATCTATGGCTTGTTGTGGACTAGAGAGTGAGGAAAGGCACGAAAACAAAAAAAAAATGTTGAACTATCACTGTAAAACACACTGCACAACACTGCAGGTGTAACTGCAGCTTTTTTTCCCCTGCATCTCTGTTGTCCGCCTGTCAGAGAGTGGAAAAGTCACAGTGACAGTGACACACCAACATACACTAACTCAAAAGCCCCATTTAGGCTGCAGTTTCAACAAGTTGATTCCCCATTTGCTACGTCTCCAGAGGTAATGTCATGGTTGAGACAGGAGTGAGCAAGTGGCTTTGCCTGAGTGTGTATGGGGAACATGTATTTGTTGTTTGCATGTCTGCACACTGACAGAGATACTGTGTTCTTAAAGAATTGATCAGAATGTCTTGAAGTGTCATAATGATGGAGATTCGTTGTGGGGCTTTAGTGTGAAGGCACTTTGAAAAGGGCAGCTGACACACAGAAACCACTGCACATGCTTTTCTTTTATCACACTTGAACACAGCTGAAAAGTGATCCCTTTAGGCAGAATTATGATCAGGAACTGAAGTGACCCGGTTTAATCAGTGTTCTGGCCAATCCAGCTTGCTGGTGAGAAGCATACTGAACTTGAGTTGTGGATGCTGACAGTGCAAAAAGTGCCATCCACAGAGAAAGCCTTGAATTTTATTGTGTCCGTAATTTTGCTTTGTTAAATTGTCTTTTCTACAGAGGGCTGGAACTGAGTTATGAGAAAGCAGATGTCCGTGGGACCACAATCACCATCAAAGGTGTCAAAGCAAAAGGAAAAGTTCAAAACAGCCAACAGTCAAAGGTTTGTACTTTCAGGAGACGTTAGTCTTAATGGAAGGTGGATGAATGAGAAGTTATATTTGCATGAATCATTGAAATTATAACAAACTACTACGTTTAATTATCATATCAGATTTTAAAGTGTCCAATGTTTGATTTAACCTTGCCATGCAGATGGATCAGCCTGACTGAATGTAATCAGGCAGATCCATTTGCCAAGCTCCAATCCACAGTGATTGTGCTCGCCCCAAAGGGGGACAGCCCAATCAGCGTCCTTTGGAACAGGAAGAGGTGGGAGCTACGTCAACAGGACATGACTAGTTGTACAGAGATCAGCTTAGAAGCTGACAGCTTCAGTCGCAGTTTTATCAAATCTGGACCACATTTCTTTATTAAATAAAAACAAATAACACTACAAACTGCTCAATTGTCAGGATACTTTTGCTCCACTTTTGACTTGTTTTGCCTTGAGTTTGTTTTACAAAGTGGCTCATGTTTTGTCTTTTACAAAACTTTAGTAGTTCCCACCTACTTCACTATCTGATTGGCCCATAATGAATGTGATTGACGGAGCTTTCAAATGTTCTGCCCATTCCCGAACACTTTCTATGGGCTCTTTCCCAGGTGGACAAGTGAAATACATTGAGCAGTCCATCTGGTGTGTCAGGTTATGACACATTACCTAACACATGATGTGATAGAATTCTTCATTAGATCATTGTTTTTTAGAAGAATAAACTTTATCAAGAAAGGTAGATGATTGTCAGGGATGTGGCTCCCACCACAGAGCCAGGAAGACAAACAGTCATCAGTCTGTTCATTGTTGGGCAGCAATATTTTTAACTACATGGAAGCAAACCGATATTGGCATTTCAGAACACTGGTTTAGTACGTTGTCCAGACTTAATGTAACACAGATGCAAACTCTATTATACACATGAGCAGAAGGATCAGTGTAGAGGCAGAGGAGATGTGACATAGTTGACACAACCAAAGGAACATCAGCAACAGAGTGTTTTCAAGACAAACTGAAAAATCTTTTCATCGAACATCAATGTTTGATAAGGGGTTGCATATAGCAGACACGTGAGGCCCCTCTTTTTATTGTTTGAGGTCTGCAAATTTCAAGTTTCCAAAACTATTAATATACACTGATTTGAACCTGACTTCAGCTGTATTGGAAGAAAAATCTAAGTTGAAAATGAAAAGAGACCAAAATGGACTTGAGACAGAGCATGTGGGTTTGATGGAATTATTCATATAATGTTGAAGTTGGTACATATTTCTAAATGAATGTAAATGCATGAATGAATACCTTCCTTTAAAAACACATGTATCTTTGGAAATAAAGACTGTAAATGGAAAATACATGTCATGCTTAAAAACCATTAAACTGTATCTTCTCAGCCCAGCTACACAAGAAAATAGCAATGAATACATTTTTACAATATCTATACATGTATCCCATGACCCCCAAAAGGGATAAGCAATATAGATAATGGATGGAGTTATACATTTGCACTCTTTTAAGTCAAAGAGAGAGAGGAAAAAGTAGCTGACTGTGAATATAAGTGGTAGGCTGTTTGGCTGGCAGCTGGCGCTTGTGGAAAGCCCTGAAGTGCTGAATGTAGGGATGATATTCATCAAGGTATTCTTGTGTTGCAGACTTATGATCTGAAAGTGACACTGCCTGGCCTGAAAGAAGACACACAGGGTATAAAGATAACTCTTCTTCCAGGTAAGACCACACTCGTTCATACATTTAGAACAATATGTTGACATTTTTTTCACTTAATAACATTGTTGGTGCCAGAAAAGTTGGTCTGAGTATTTCATAACCTGCTGATTCACTTGGTTTTTTGCACCAAACCATCTCCTATGTTTACCGAAAATAGTCCGAAAATTGAAAATATTCAGTGAATATCAGTTTTTGGGTGCAAAAACATGTCAGTTTCTGATGAGTCTTGGTGAAAAATTTGGCGGTTGCTGCTGTCGCTAAATTTAGCATGTTTTTCAGCCACGTAATTATGTTTTCCAGGCAATACACATTCCCTCCACGTGAAACCAGAGGATCCAATCACAATAGAGAATGGACTTCCTGTCAAGTTTGACCTAGAAGTCCATGATGAGGCAGGAAATATCACAACTAACCCCAAGCAGATTGTCCAGTGTGTGGTAAGTGTGCTTGTCGGCTGTGAAGTCATCAGGTGTGTTTGACTCGTTATACCAGGATTGGTATACCTGACGTGGGAAACCTGACGTCTGGTCATGAGCAGAAAGGCTGAAATTATGCTGCTTGTTTGTGCAGCAGTATCAGCATGTAGTTTGTTCAACAAAAAATAATGTTTGTGTGAAATTTCTTGTGCTGTTACATCGCATTCTTTTATTCTACCAGCTTAAGAAGACCTCCCAATAAGGACAAAATACTCTGTCAAAGCCTTCTCAGTTATCGTCTTATAGTGAAAAAGAGGAAACAAGACAGCCTCACCCTCCAAAGCACAAATCACACTAATCATTATCTATTCATATCTTACAACTTAAAGGAAATAATCCCTTACTCGGTCTGTTCCTTTTTCTAACATGTCTGTTGCCGTAATTTGTTGAAAACAATTCTAACATAGTGGCATCTTTGTAGACTGTCAAAACCATCTGATAACAAATAATCCATCTGCCATCCTCTACTTATCACCGCCCGATTAACACAGGCAGCAAGCCAAGCAAGTTGATACAGATTTTCCAGCAACATTATCTTGCTCCCTCTAATACTGCTTTCACACTAAAATCCACGGGTCAACGCTGGTTTTTTCAATGCTGGTTAACCCGCGAGTGACTCCTATACCACTGCCAGCAGACCCAGGTCTACTCAGCAGCAGACGAGCTGCGTGGCTGTTTTTTTTCCTCTGGCCATCAAGCTGATGTCATCACGTTGATGACGTCATCGGTGCGACAGAACACGACCACGTAAACAATGGAAAAGAGCATGGACGCCGTGGACACGGTTTTCTGTACTTTGTACTTCTGTCCCTCTTCAAAAATGCACAAACTCGGCGCTGATGATACAAAGGCGGATGGAATTTGTTGCTGAGATGGCAAAGTGTCACGTAAGTTACAGACAGAGGGGACGGGCGCGATGTTATGCCGTGAGCACGTAACGCCGACGTCATCTGTAACTTAGCAGCTTGACCCAGGTGTGATGTTCATACTGAATCTGGTCGGAGACGAGCTGATAAAAACCCATGTCACTTGCAGGGTAAGTCAAACCAGGTCGAAATGCCGATTAGACCCTTTCAAACTGCAGACAGGAGCCGATTGCTGGCGGATTTACACGGGTTTTTTGGCCAGTCTGAAAGGGGTATAAGTAAGTACACAGCATTCCTCGGCCAAATGGGTTAAACAATCCTGCCACCTAGTTCTGAGTCTGCCCTGGCATCTCCTCCTATTTGGCATGCCTGGAATACCTCCACAGGGGGGCACATGGCTCTTTCAGATGTGAAGGGGGAGCAGCAGGCCTACTGCAAGTTCCCTCCAGATGTCAGGGATCCTAACCCTGACTGTAAGACCCAGTTCTGACCAAAAATTTGCAATTTTCTTGAATCAAGTTGCCTGATTGTGTTGCCTGCGATTTATCAAACTGCCAGAAGCTGGTTTTAGGACTTGAGGCACACCATGAGTTTTAACAGCCAATCAGAACCTCAAAGTCAAGAGTGAAATTGTGTATTATGGAAGACACCAAACTCAGTCCAAAGTAGGGGTGTCCAAACTATGGCTGGGGGGCCAACTGCGGCTTGTGGTCCATTTTCAATCGGCCCACAGCTTTTTCCAAAGTGTGAAGTCAAACATGGCCTTCAGTAAAACATGAAGCTGGTGCTTGGCAGATCAATACAAATAAGTAAATTACAGCAGGCAGTTTCTTAGCTATCTGCTCAAATGTTTACATTTTGGGGGCATGTTTGCAAATCATTCTAGCACTTAAAAAATGTCAAAGTCTGCTTTGTGAAGTTTACTGGATTTCTATGTCTGTTTGAACAGGAAGCATGGGTTTCATTTTAATGCTACATGGAGTGTTGTTCTCATTCTTATCCTGAAAGGGCCAGACAGTTACAACCAGGGCCCCCTCAAATCTGATAGGTCAACCCAACATACCTCACTGAAATACACTATAGGCAAGGTATGTAATAATGGCCGAATTATTTGTGTATTTTCAGTATGTGGCCCTTGATTGAGAACATTTGGACACCCCTGATGTACCATATTTATCATAAACGATCTTGACTCACCTGTGCCAAAGAGTGCAGCATTAGCATCAGCCGTGCCCTTCGTTAATTCAGTCAAATCTTAAGTGTTTGCCCTAAATGACAAGCTGCTCCTGGAATTACAGGAAGAAATTGCCAAAGTATGAGATTTCTCCTGCCTCAATCTCACAGTATAAATTGGTGTTTTCCCTCAGAGCTGTCTGTTTAAATACACATACAGCATTTGAGTCTGGATCTTATCACTTTTTTTGTGTTTTCACTTTTTAACTGAAGCAAATCATTCATGTCCTACTCTAGGAGAATTTGGAGCAATAAGATGAGTATGTTACACAGAAAGGAAAACTGAGGCACAGATTAATATCTATGGAAACGGTGCATCATCTCTTAAGGTTGCAGTGCTGTTAATTTGCAGACTTTAAGAATGTTGTGGAGTGGCCTGCTTCAAACAATTGCAAATTTTAACTCCTCTTATTGCAAATCTTTGGTCTGAACTGAGCCCAGCAGCAATGAGCTGGCTTACAGCTCTATCAGCCCAGTCATGCACATCTTCTGTTCTTTTTGAAATTCAAACAAATGAAGTGTTGAAAAAGAAATCAACCCCAACAAAACAGACCTTTTAACTCCTCTTCAAATGTATATTCATAGGTGGGCCTTTTTTTGTGTTCCAGATTCCTAAACTTCCATTGATGGCAATCGACTGCAGCAACACTGGGGCTGGGCAGATTACGACTGATCCCATAAATGTGAAAATAGTAGATGGGGAGCCACAGACACTCACTGCTACCTTCGAGATGCCTGTAAGTAGAGAAACAACAACACAAAGAACCAGAACTACAACCTGGTGGTTATATGCCTCCATAAGGTTAACACTTGGCTAACAGTGAAGGTACCACAGCAGGCTGAGAAGATGGCGGGATGTTTTTTGTGGGCGTGTGTTTTGTAGAAAAATGTTCAAACAGGGTCTTGCAGATTCTTGAAAACTATTAAAAGGCCTTGAGGTTTTTTTTTGTTTGTTTTTTTTTATTTTTTTTATTCAATTTAATGCCTTGAAAACCCTAAAAAAAGACCATTTTTTAATGACACTTTGATGGAGGTTGTCTTGATAAAAAAGTACTCCAACTCAATGATACGATATGTACCCTTCACAAAACCATATGAAATATGACATACTAAAATTGTTCACATTTTATATGCCTTTTACAGAATTCCAGACCATTTTTGGCTTTTTTTTTTTTGCACAAACATGAACAGCAAGGACAATTTTTAAGGGCTCCTACAAATTGAGACACTGAAAAAGTAAATTTTTTAAATGTGCGCTGCATCATGTAGTTTAGCTTCTTCTACCACCTTTTGAACTGCACCCTGGGTGTATTTTACAACCACTGTCATTGCATTTGAGGCTGTAAGGACTCTGTAAAATCTGTATTGACACACCATTTTCCTTGTACTGTCTGGCTCTTGAATACCTAAAACATTGCCTCTGCTTTTTAAATCAAATCCTCTATCTTGTTGTCTCCTTGTTTTCTTACAAGAGCAAAAAGAACGTTGAGGCTGTGGTGAGGCACATTACAGTGGTCCCCAGCAGTAGAGTCTCATGGATGGAGCTCTACAGTAAAGATGATGAAAATCTGGTGATGACAAACAATGAAAAGATCGAGTGGTTGGCTGGGGGCTCGTTGGAGAACTTGCACTACAAGCTGTATGATGAGGCAAAAAGGGAGGTCCCTCTCACTGCAGAAATAGCTTCAAAGATCAAGGTGTGTTTGATTTATTTACTTTTATGTTCACTGTTTGCTGTCCTTGTTTGCAAATGTTTTTTAAATGTCAATGCTTTTAAGTAGTTAATTTTTTTTTTCTTTGGGTGTGTGATGACTAATCAGCCATATTCTTGTGATTAAGCTGTCAGGTTTGAGTCATCACACTGAAACTGCTCTTCCTCTGTTCCTGATGTTTGACTTTTACTCTGTCTGTGTTAAAGGTTACCTGGACTGGAGACCTGAATGCGAAGGATCTGGTGAAGGGGAAGCTGCCTGGCTTACAGGTTCCCAGGGTAGCAAACAGAGAACAGTTCTACCAAGTGTCCTACCAGGATCAGAGTGTGTCCTGCTCTTTTTACATCATGTAAGGCACACACCCAACTCACAGCGATATTCAGCTTCTACATGTTTGAAAAGTATGATTATTAGCCTTGTACAGTACTGTGCTTTTTTGAGTTTAGTGTGTTAAACATGTCTCCTCTGCCGGATAGTGCATTTCCTTAAAGTCCACGGCATCTGGACTTCTCAGTCTTTCTATGGTTATGGTGCCAGTAGCTGCTTTAAACAGCTTGCTCCCCTGGCCCACCGGAGTGGCATCCTAGCATTATGTCACTGAAAACCCATTGACTTGAGTTAGCAAGCCATGTGCAGAGCAGAGATGGTAGAATGAATGCAGAGTTGTTGGCAACTTGCCGTTGAGCAATGCTGAACTGACCAGTTACCACAGAGTTGATCTGTCAAATGCCTTGTTTCCACTAAGTGGTCTGGTTTGGTTCAGTACAGTTTGGAGCAGTAAACCCTGATCTTTTTGCATTTCCACTGCCAGCTGTACTTTTACTTGAGGGTAGGAATGTGAGCCAGGAAGAGAGGGTCGCACTGGCTACGTAAAGTCGTTATGTCACAGCTTCACAACACAGTGCAGCCGTATACAGCAGAGTATGACTGTAAAAAATGAAGGACTTTCAGCTCTCCAGAACTCTATGGAGCATTGTTTCATGTAGGCATTCTTTACAGCAACAGCAGTGAACAAATCACTCTAAATACATGCCTTACTTGAAAATGTTGAGGAATGTGTTTTCATATTTGCTGCTGTCGCATGAGAATTGATGACTTTTGTAACCAAGCAACAGACTGACTCTTAGCTCCACCTTTTAGGGTCAGTTTGGTATGCTTGAAGTGGAATGGCGTAGGTCATTATTTGGGTACCTCTTCTTATCCGACAGTGGAAACACAAGTAATGTGTGCCGTACCAAGCCAAACTGAACCAGACTGCTTGGTGGGAATGCAGCTAAACAGCCAGAGCAGACTATGTCCAGGTGAAAAGGGGCCTTTAAGTGGCAGGAACCTTAAGGTCCTTAAAGAATTAAAAACTAAAATCAATATTTGGTGTGAGTATTCTTTGTCTAAGGAACTTTGTAGGATTATACCCAGGTGTATGGTGGACCAGTTATAATAGAACAGTTGCTTTTGTTAATCACTTTCATATGCTGGTTAAAACTCTTCCCTCCTTGTTTTTTGGTAAGACCCCGCCCAGATGAACCAGAGCGCCTGAAAGTGGCTTTACCCCAGGGCACCATGCAGCTTGGTGAAATTCTACCTGGAAACATCAGTGTGTAACAGTCCCAAATTTTTTAAAAGTTATTTTTCGTTCATGTTGCCCACCAATTTACACTCCTGTTTTTGCCTGTGCAGTCCTGGAGCTGGTGGACCAGTATGAAAATGTTACCCAGACACTCAACTCCACTTCTTTGGATGACATGTCAGTAACGGCTGAGGGTCTAGACCAATCCTCGATTAACTTCTTTGTTGAGGTAAGAAAATTGATCATTAAATAATGGCTGTGCAAAAGAGCTGAAAGCAGATAGCACCCTCTGCTGATAAAATGAATGTGTTGCTATAAATGATAACAGTGTTGTCCAAAAGTTTAAGGCAAAATACTGTCAAGAAAGAACATCTTAGAAAATTACACGTTTTAATTGTTAATTATTAATCAATTTACCAAATGCAAAGGCAAATCTAATGGAATCAGTATTTGGTGTGATCATACTTTGCCTTCAAACCAGGGTTAATTCAGGTGTATCATTAACCAGTTATACCAGTGTCATGTCACAGATCATACAGCATGGCAAAACTGAACACAGCAACAAGACTCATGGTAGTTCTACTCCATCAACCAGGCAAAGATTTCAAAGCAGATTGGAGTTTTAAAACGTGCTTTTCAAGCTCTTTTGTAGAAGCACAAAGAAACAAGGGATGTAGATACAGTGCTGTTGCAGTGGATAGAAGGCACACCATGATTACTAGCCTTCAAAATCAGAAGTGCAGCAGTGCCATCAGCTCAGAACTGGCTGAAGCCAAGGAGGACCTCCATACATCCATTTACTGTCCGAAGAAGTCTGTCAAGAAGTGGTCTTTATGGATTAATTGAAACCTAAAACACCATACTTCTGATGTGGAAGCAATCTATTCACACCTCTATTTGTAAAACCCTCCTGCGTAACAGCTTTTTCACACCTGCTTGAAACTTTCATGCTTGTGGTGATAAATTAATCATGGTGTCTGAAGGGTCTTAAAATCTAAAGGTTTATAGATTGTCTTGGAAATGATTAAAATTATGAAACAAACAAATTATAAAGTCTTTAATGCAAAATGTAAGATAGGTATTTTGAACCTTGTTCTAACTGTTTCAGTTCTGTTTTGTGTTTATGGCGATGGTAAAAATGTAAAATTCCTTTTTCTATCAAATTTAAGTCTTTCTGGTATTCTTTATTGGTCAGATGCTGGTTTTGTAAAGATTAGGGTTTCCCATATAAGTCTTCCATAGGGATTTGGTTTGTTCATTAACGCAATTTCTGCTGCTTTGTTCCAGTGCAAAAAACTAAATAAAGCTGAATTTCTTAGGAGTTGTCTTAAATTAAAACCAGCTGTTCTTTCTTTCAATCAGTTTACATTGGTCTGTTGTTGATGTTACCACTTGAAAGTTAAAGATACAATGTTGTGTATGAAGAGGGCTTCGAAAAGGTCTCTAAAATTGCTGATTTTACTTCAGATTTCTCTTTATCCTCTGTAAGTCCTACCTCTGTGTGTTGGCTGTAGGAGAGCAGCAGCTCTATCACTGTCACGGGGCTGAGGTTCGAGTCCGGGGCTCTCGGCTCCAGAGAAGTTTGCTTCGCCTACAGGAACTTTGAGGGGCGAGTCATGGTCAAAGTGACAGCCGGAGTCCCTGCAGAGCTGAAACTAGTCAGTGGTCCTGAAACGGTAAGGAATGATTGTTGGAGGAACTTGAAGGAACCAAACTGTCAGGATTTAATCACATTTTCTCAAATTTGTCACTTTCTTGCAACCCCCATTTCGTGTTAGAACAGCTGCAGTAATTGCATATAAGAGGTTAGGTAAGCTTTTACCAATGCTCTACAGACAAATGCTTTATGGTGTGTTGTTAACAGACCAACCCACAAAAATATCTGGGCCCCAGAAAAACAAGTTAATGGGCTGTCCTCAGATTTTGTTTAACAGTATAAATGTGTTGGGGATATCATTGGCCATGCAGGTAATGAATCAAGGCTTTTGGTCTCCCCAATTTCTAACTCTATCCACTATTCTGTTGCTCAAATAAAAGCATAAAATAACTCACAAAAAGTTTTAAAATGGTAACAGCTCACATTAGATAAGTAACGTTAACATTTGAGATGACTGACGTGCCTTTTTGAGCTTGTCTCCACAACAATAATATCACAAAAATCAAGATTGTACCATTTTAAGAGTAAGAATTGACAATTTCAAACAGGTCACAAGGATTTAAATAAAAGATAACCACTGCTTATATATAGGATGAACAGAGTCTATACAGGTCTTTACAGGCCCCTAGATTCCTTGGGGCCCCAGAAAACTTTACCCTTTGTCCCCCCTTATGGGCAGCCGTGGTTGTTAATATTAAGTTTTCCTCTAGTAAATGTAGTCAGAAGCAGGGGTCATCAACTATATTTGTGCAAGGGCCATATTTTTTTTCTTAACATACATTAATGGGTGGAAACTTTAAAATAATTTGAAACAACACATATTTTGGTCCAATGAATACACCACTGGTGATAACATAAAAGTTATTTTTAATATTTTGTCAGGATTTTATGTACTTCATAGCTTTTTAACAAATGATCAGTCCCTAGCACCCACACTGATGCCAGCCATGTGGGACATTGGGATATTTTGGCTACTCCTCTCTCGGGCTGTCAGGGTTTGATTCCTGTATAACTGTTTTTGAATATTGATTAATATTGGCTCACAGGTGGATATCTGTCCAACAGATGATACATAAAGTCATGCCTGATGCATTGAGAATTGAGGGGATTTAACAAAAATATTAATAACACAACAAAATTTTTCCACTCACATTATTTCAGAATTTGCTTCAGGGGCCAAATATGAGGCTGTGGGGAGCCTGATGTGGCCCCTGGATCGCCAGTTGATGACCTCTGGCCAAGAGCACAAAAAATATGCAGTGCTGAAAAATACTCAAATGGCTGTGTTTTTGTCTTTGTTAGAAACAGTTGTAATTATATTTTTACGAATCATCAAGGAAAATTAAATGCTAATGCATGTTTTTTATATAATCTAAAAGCCTTTGCAGGTTTTGAATGATCATGGCATCAAGACACCATTCCTCATCCAACTGTGCGATGCCTGGGGAAACCCCTCCTCAGACCAGAGGGTCGTGGTAGAGCTGAGGTCTTCACCCCCAGCACTCAAGGTTGGACTTTTGACATACTCATTGTTAAGGGAGTAATCAAAGAAACATATCTGTGCTGCTCTGTCTGCATATTTTCATGCAAAAGGCTAGAGAGCGATATATCAGCTCACAAGGCCTGACTTTCTTCATTCAACCGAGTTTTTCCCTCTTGATGCTTTTTTGTCATACTGCAAGATGTGAAACATTTATTACATTTGTAGGATGATTAATTTTATAGATGCAGGCTTCTATTACTTTTGTGGTTTATTACTTCTGTGGCTCATGCTGTCCTTGCAATGAGCTGCTGATGTTCAAAGCTAGACAGTTAGCTAACAAGTGAGAATCCTCCAAGAAGTACAAGACGTGACATTCTTGTTATTTATTAAAGATGTATTTCATTAGTTGTTAGCTAAACTGCAACAAAAGCACAAATTATACAATATATTAAAAATAATCAATACAAAAATTAAACAAAATCAGAAAGAACACAATTTCCAAACTCAAAATGCTTCGTCACACTGACAGCTCACAGCACTGCTACCTTGTAGTCAGATTAGCTTGTCTCATAGCTTCTATCTAACAGAATCAAATGAAGCACAAACATAAAACTTATGGTGTACCTCTGCATCTTCCATAAAATCAAAAAGAGCGTAGTGCTTGCTGACAAATAGTGTTTAAGGTTACAATTTGGAAGATAATTTGCAGGAGAATGACATAACTGCTGTCTGTGCACTGTGATAGCAATAGAGTGGTGCTGGGGTCCAAAAACACAGAAGTGAGTTAGCATTCAGCACCTAGTTCCCAATCCCCCAGAGGAAATTGGGATTGGAGTACCAGCTTTAGATAAGTGCCTGAAATGAGGTTCATGGTGAACACACTCACATGAGATTTCAGTGTTTTAATGGGAAATAATAAAATGCATCTGATGTTGCCTGCTTTTGAAGCCGTTGTGTTTTTAAAACAGCGGTTGCTAACTAACTGCTAACAAGGACTACTACAGTGGCCCGACGGCAAGCATTTCTGATCATTTTTTATAATCAATAACTCACACTATTACCACAGCTGTGAGGACCAACTTAATCATGTCATTCAATTAAGAGGAAACTCTCAAACAAGAGTTCACAATGGGAAGTTGTATATTGGATATATTGTAGTTGCATCTAAGTTGAGCTGTAGTGTTGTCGTTTCATAGAAGCTTACTAATAGCTTTTCACTCTTGCGATTACATTTGGGCTTCAAACATCCTGAAAAGTAAGTCCTTTGTTGCAGTGCTTATTTTCAGCAATGTTCCAATACACAGTGAAAAATCCCGTAGGCTTTTCGAGGGCTTTCTGTTGAGGGAACCAGCACAATACTAACTTCTGCATTGGCCTACAAAAATACATTATCCCCACACCACGCTATTAAGTTGTGCGCTCACTTCTCTCTTCCAACCAGCAGGGGGCAGTGTAAAAATGAAACTCAACACCACATGTACTTTACCAAAGACAGGACATGGCTGTTGTTATCTCAACATGTCTGTCAGTCATTGGAGCAAATGTCACTTTCTAGTGAAAAATGTCACTCAATGTTTTGACATTTTTTGATTATTTAAACATAAAGCTAGCAAACAAGCACCTCTGTCTCTGTGAAACATTAATGACATCGAAAGTATATATTATCAAAAAAGGTGAGATGTTACTAGCACTGGTGTTTTTTTATCGTCTTCACATAGGCTTGATTTGCATGCCAGGCTTTAAAGTACTTACAACGGGCTAACTAAAGGAATAAAAAATTACTTTTTGTGTTGTTTTAGCTGATGACGTCTGCAACCTCACAGCCTGTAAATGCTGAAGGAAGAGCCTCTTTCATCTTGAGGAAAGTGACAGGACCAAAGTGAGTAACATTCTTTTTGGAATATTTCCTAGGATTGACCCCAGTTGTTGAATATGTGATGATTTGTTTTGAAAGTAACCTGCAGTCGCTAAGCCCAATGCTAAAAGCTACCGATGGGCTACCAAAGGGCTAAGTGATTGACACGCTGCACCTTGCACACCTGCGCTGTGATTTGCAGTGAATGATGTCCGACTTTGTAAATTGTAGTTATTTCTTCTTTTATTTGCTCACCCAACTGAGTCCAAAAGAACGTGTCCATTAAAGCAAAACAGTCCATAAATTTGTCAAAACAGACTTCATAAAATAATGTCTCCGAGGCGGGCGTTGCAGTCAGAAACTTCTTGTGCTCCTCGCCGTCAAACAACACCTGATGCCACGAAGTTTCCTACCAATATGCATAAACACACTCATTGATGGCCCACAATGCAATCACACCCTCTTGTGGATTAATTGGTGTCGTACACACACAATCAGAGATAAATACCAATGAAATGGTCATTACATCACCCATTCGTCTGCCAGCCTCTCAGATAATTATTAAGAACGTTTCTCAGGCTATGTCAGACGGTAGGTGTTTAAAACAGAGGTTTTTCTTTGTGTTTTGGCCTTCTGTTCACACATAAACTGCATTTTAGATCACTAAAAAAGGCACATTTTGAAAGAAACTGGACTATTTACTTGCCAACACATTCTCTGTCACTTCTTGACTATGATGCTGGATTAAAAACACTCCGATGATACAAATGCTGCTGACATTTGAATGAGAGCCGGTTGTTATTGTTTCTCAAGTGAATGTGTTGGTAAACCAAGGCTCTGTGGTTGTCTAGGATGTAACAGTTGTTAAACCAACAAGAGTACCCATGAAAGTGTTTAATAAAAGGATTTGATCAAGATTATCAAATAAGTCTCGAATTGAAATCTAAAAAATGAAATATTTTCACAGCACGCCAGCTAACACCTGTTAACATAGCCACAAGTTACATTGTAGTACCAGTCAGACAATGTTGGTAAGAATAGATGTGAAAATAAAAGTGCTTTTGCATGGAAATTGGAAAAAGGTGCATATCGTAGAGATAGTAACAAGGTAATAAACAACAATTAAAGGAGCATTAATGCATCTTTTGTGTTTTCATCTGGATGCCTATGTGTGCACATGTCCTCAGTGTCTAATTTTACAGGAATCTGAATGTCTTTTTAAAATAAATCATGACTAATTTATAAGGGTGGTTGTTGAGAATGGGTTCCTTTTAGCTTTATTTTTCATTGTCACTTGGCTTCATGCGTGCGAGTTCCTTCATAAGTTCCTGTCAATTATTTCTGCATGCCTTGAAAAACTGTAGCTGTTTATCCACCAGACAGTCCGGTTCAGTTTGGCTCAGTATGGTACACAATAATAGGTGTTTCCACTGTCCAGACTGAACCATGCCTTACCACTTATGCAGTGCGGAGAATACCGAGCTGACCCCAAAGGTTGGAGCTAAAAGGACTGTGTTGTGCTGATAGTTTGCAAGAACTGCAAGAAGCCAAAACTAAAATAACACACCCTATTGTACAATTTTTAAAACACCTCTTCTGGTTTATCCCCCTGCAAACCCACATGAGGGAACATATGTCAGTGGAAATGAAAGTGAGATTGGAGCTCACGGCTCCAAACTGCATAGCACTGCACTGAACCGAACCAAAAGATCACTCAGTGGAGACACAGCTTATAATGTCACTCTCTGGCAAATGAGAGGCAGCCAGTATACATGACAGCACAGAAATCGAGGAGGTATTCATGCTGCAAAGGAGACAAATGGTCCTGAGTGTGGCTTAATATGCAATGTAAAACCAAATGGCTACATGCCATGTATGTATCTGAGGGATTTTAAGCAAGGTTGTAGATGCCAGCAACGTGCCTGACTTGTGTTTGACTTTGCTGAGCCAGAAAATCAGTTAATGCTGTTTTTTGTCTCACAGAAAATCTACTAAGATCAACAATGAAAAAAGCTTTAAGTTGGCAAGCAGAGTGAATAATGACAATGACATTTATGAAGGCTTACATATTCCAATCTCTACTCATGTCCTATCTAGGTATAAGAATTAACTTATTAACAATATTAATGCTATCCTGAAAATGGCTCATGTACTTTTAACCAATGACCTCTTAAAAATCTAAGTTAAGCATGTAATCAAACCAGATATTTTTCATTAACAGGGATCCACAGATTCTTGAATTGTCATTCAAGGCATTAAATTTTGATGATATTTTGACTTGGACCATTTGTATAAGATGTTTTTTATCTTGTCAGTGTAATATTATTTTTTCTTTATATTTTTCAATATTTGTACAATCATATGACTGCAACATTTTCCACAACACATGGCATTAGGACATGGTACAAATTTTCCTCTGTTTTTGGTCTTGAAACAGTCAAAAAACCTGTCAAATATGACATCAAAAAGTGCAAAATCCCTGCCTTGAATTCACTGTCCCCCCTGGCCAGTTAGATTTGTCAAGGGCATCCCTAAAACTCTACTAGTATTGTTTGATACCACTGCAAGGATAATTCTTGCCCCACCACTCAGCAGCCTGTGAGTTGGTACTCTTTTCTTCCACTAGGGGGTACTATCAGCTGGACTTTAAAGGATCCTTTGACAGGAAACCCATTCCTGGTCCATCAGTGAATTTTACAGTCACCCCAGATCCCAACAAGCCTGTCAAGCTGTCAGCGCAGTATGACACATTGGCCAAGTTTCCCGCTGGGGGTAAATTCCCAGGTATGTGTCTTATTTGTGCCCTCATTTCCTGCTTATATGGAACCTTTGTCCTGCTACTTTTACTTTTATAAGGTGCTGAGGGCAACTTTTTTATTTTTATTTGCTCAGTTTTCTCTCTGACTGTGGAGTCTGAAGAAGGAAACCCAATTACAACTTTTAGCCCTGCTGCTGCGTCCATGCTGCTGTGGAAAGGGACGTCTTCAGGAGACAAGCCTCCACAAACGGTAACTAAATGAATAATGGTCAGAAGGGTCTATTGGAGTTCTCCTTTTTGGTCAGGGAGGTCTGGGAACTGATTCAGACTACCTAGGAGTATTTTCAGCCATGATCAGAGCTGCAGAAATTTTGTAATACAAGTTGAATCACGACTAGGGATGCAACAATTCTCAATAAACTCAGTGCATTCAGCACTAAACATGGTATTTTGTAAAAATCTTTAATAAAAAGATTCTGATATTAAAAAATGGATTTATTAATGGTAATAACTCCGCTAACAATGTCAGAAATACCCTTTCAGAGGTTTGTTCTCTCTGGGCACTTTTAGTTTTTTTGATGTATTTATCAGTGTTACATATTATATGATAAACTACATCAAGGATTTTTATAGAAAGGCTTTTTCCAACTTTAAGTTAAAAGAAGTATTGTTTAGGAATGAAAATAAATATTTAGCCCCTTGCTCTTCTTGCAAAATTTGCTGTAAATGCCTCAGAATAGAATAAATTAATTAATTAAAAAAAAAAAAAAAAACTCCAATGACCACCCAAACTGAAAGGCATGACTAAAATTACGAGGTATGTACTGGCCCATTGGCTAAGTGTATTGTTGCATCCCTAACCACTCCAGTATGAGAAGGGATTTCTGCTGTTTTGGTGAATTTGTAGGTGGCTTTTTGAAAGGAGCTGTTTGAAGGGAAAGGCATGTTGGTAACATTTTAGACTCTTGACGGGACCAACTGAGTGCAGCAAAGTTTTAATTTAATCTATTTTCAGCTGATGTTTCGTTAATAGAGTTATATAACTCTTCTTTTTTCTCATCCAGGCCACTGAGCTTAAGTGCAGTAAACCACTGGAGAATGACAAGAAAGACTGTTTTTACTTCAGGTAACGTGCTTTGACATTTTGTTTTTCTTCTGTCTATTGTAGAACAGTGGCTTAAATTGTGAGCCACACTTCTCCTGGGGGGCACCAGAGGTTTTCAGAGGAGGTTTGGTGTGGGAAAACAAAACTTGTTAAAGAACGAAATTGTGGAGCCTCAAATTTGATTTGGAACAAAAGATGAAAGAAGAGTAACTTGAGCACTTTTAGCTGTTAATGGAGACCAAGGTGCATTATCTCTCCAAAGCAGCAACAAAAGAGCTTATTCCCCTTTTCCCCACTAACCTGTGTGAGTCAGGGTTTGCACACTGTCAACGATAAAAGCAAGTACAGGGCAAGGATGCAGAGAGAGCATGACCTGCTTTGCTGTCATTCATCTCCAGTGGGAACCCTTCATCCTCTGCATTTGTACTCCAAAGTCACCTATTCGATCAGAGGTGAATGTTAATATTGTCTGTGGGGTTTATTGCTGAAAACATGGCAGACAGTAATTTCTGCATTATGTTGAGACAATGGTTTGAAATTAACAGGCACCAAAAGTGGGTAGATCTTCAGCTTAGTGGGTAAATCTCTGCCCCTTAAGGCATGTACATGCTTGTATCACATAGAGGTCATTTATGCTTTTATAGGTTTGATGAAAAATATATGGTTATACGTATGTTTATTGACAGTTTGCCCTGATCAATGCTAAATCAGGTGAACTTTATTTCAAATGTATTTTGTATGATTGATATTAATGGAAAAATGCCTTTCTTCCAATGTCTATCATCACATATTAACCAGACAATTCCTGAAAAATTGCTGATTTTCTTTTCTTTCTGTCATCACAGGGATAAAGACATACCAGAACAGGCTGGAGAGTACACCATTCAGTTTTCCCTCCGTGTGGACAGAGATAAAGTCCTGTTGAGTCCTCAGGTTGGTTTAAGTGTCAAACTTTGATTATCTCAGAACTGAATGATTTATCTAATAGTTCTCCTTGACAGATTCAAAGCCTACAAGCATGCAATTACAGTACCTGTAGCATTTCTTTCATATTAGTATGCCCACCTCCTCTTTGAACCTTAATTTGACCCCCTAAACACGCTCAAAAACTCACCAAAACTGGCACACACCCCAAGTCTGGCAAAAAATGTGATAAAATGCAAAAATGAACCCACAACATGTCAAAATGTGCTCTCTAGTGTCCCCTAGGCGCACTACAAATGTTGTCAAGAGATCAAACCAACAGCGAAACATTCGTCTCATCAAGACCCACAAATCAAGCACTGACACCTCTGACCTATCTCAAACAGGAAGACAGCAATTTGACTTTCAAAATAAAATCTGACCCAAAGATAGCCCCTCAAACAAAAATGATCTCCCCCTAGGCCTGAAATGGTATTAGCTTGAAATGTGGACAGAGTAGGCCATGCTGATCAAAAGTTCTGAAGGAATTTGTTGTTTCTTTGATGGTTTCCAAATGACAAGCCCTCAAAGTTGGTCAAACCCGAAGCAGCCCTCCCTGCTCCTCCCATTTAAATGAATGGGGTGAGTAGGATACAGCTCCAGATATGCTGTGGAAGTAAGGCCTCTACACAAGAAAACAAAAGTCCTACAGTTTAAAAAAAAAAAAATACATGGATGGATTCCTGACAAAATTTACCATCAAAATATTATATATTTTAGAGAGATTTGGTCAAAATTGTGGCATCTGTGAGGAAGTGTTTTAAAACTTTCACTCAATTTCAGTCTGTATTTGGACAGTTGATGATGTCCCTCACTGATTGTCAGCTTGTCGGCTGGTCATGTGACTCGCTGAAGGCTGGAAAATATAATGTGTAATACACACCCATTATAAAGTCTGAGGAGGAGAAAAATACTTTAACTGTGATATCTGTAAAAGGGTTGAAAAGGGATGAGACCCTCAAAATGGAGGTCAAACGGGCATGAGGGATGTGCAACAGAGCGAGGACCTGACCAATTCTACTTGCAGCTTTAATTTGATTTTTGTTCGTTTTCCCACATAGCATATGGTTAAGTCATTAAAATCAACAGTGACACCTGCCTTGAGCTTCTGGACAGTACGGTCGGTTGTAATCCTGAAAAAACTCAGCATTTTGTTTAATAGGTATCCATAAACGTGGAGGCAAATCAGCCTGTCAAGATCGGGCCCAACTCTCAGCCAGAGACTCCTGTTGTTTCCTACACCAAAGACATTTCCTACAGAACTTTGGTGGAGAACATGACCCTTGTGATAATGGTGAGATTAAATCCTCATCTGTCTTCTACTGAAATACACAGACTTCACTTTAATGACTTGTATATTCAACCAAAAATCTGACTAAGTTCCTTTAACTCATTTCCAGGATTCTTATGGAAACCCAGCAGGGCAGGACCTGAATGGAAAAGTCCTTATTTCTATAAAGAACCCCAGCGAAGAAGGGAGCAGAAACAGCCCTCTGTTTGACAACAAAAGCAGCAGCTGTGACATTAGCTTGGTTAAAGGAAAAGCCCACATTGATGTGAGTTAACATTTGTCATCTACAGATTTTTGTTTATGAGGAACAAGTGTAACTATGTATTTATTTCTATTTCTGCACAGAGGCTGACAATCATGGAGAACAGTCCAGGTGTCAATGGCAGTTCATACATCCTGCTCTTCCAACCTGAAGTTTTCATCGTTCCTCTGGCTCCTTTTGAGCTGCCTTTCCATTTTTACAACGGTATGATACCAAAAACACTACTGATTAGGGGGCTAAGATTTGATCCATATTTTGTGTAATAATAAGAACAACAACAATGTAAAAAACAAAACTGAATGAAGAAACAAAGGCATATAAAGAGCTTTGACAAATTAGCAGAAGCACATTCACAGCAACTCCCCAACAGCAAAAGAACCCAAACGATGATACCCAAAAAATGATAGGATGGCGAGGGATCACAAGCTATTGCAGAGGGATTATTAAAGTCTGAATGAAACCATGACAGTTTTGCTACAGTTGGGGCACACTCTTTAGGTTGTTTGGTAGGGGGGCTGCGCCACAATCAAAACATCTCATCTGAAACTAGCTGTTAAAGAGGAAACAAAGTGTGAGAGCCAACCAAAGCTGTTCAATCCACAGATTGTAGGTGGTCCTAAAGCTTCATTCTTTTTAAGAAATGAAACACATGACTTATGTGTGATTTTAGAGGCTTTAATGTGTCGATTTCAGTAATATTTGCATCTCAAGATGTCCTTGTTGTGAATTATTCTTGTTAGAAATCTGGTAAGAAATTGGTAAAAATGAAACCGATTTTTCACAAGCAAATATGATATGTAATATTCGTTTTATTGAGCTTACACTGTAAAGACTATTCATCTCATGTTTCAGATGTGGAGAACCAAAAAAAAGTATTTTCACTGCAGAAACGGCAAAGTGAGCTCATAAAGATGGTTACAAGGATCGAAGACAATTTTAAGGACCAGAATGCACTCGGTGAGATGTACAAAGGTAAGGTTTTTGTTTCCTCGATTTCTGTCTTATTTTATTTGTTTGTTCATTTTCTTCATTCGTTTTTTTGCCCAATCAAGACGATTGCATAGCTTCTTACCTGATTAACATGCAAAAGGATTGATTGATGGATTGTCTGTTTGTATTAATATGTGTGTAATATTAACCTTGTTTGAGGAAAATTACAATCCCTAAAAAATGTTGTCACTGCGAAATTTTAAGTCTTTAAAAACGTGCAGTTTTGAAAAATCACTGGAGACGTATCTATGGCCCATTTTTACAGAAGCCCTAAAATCACTCAAAAGAGCAACTTGGTGCACAAAACAAAGGCTCTTCCATCTTCATCTTTAATTGTGACATCCTCCCACTTTTTTGTCATCAGTTTGAGCATAGACATTAGAATGACGTTAGAGTCGTTGAGAACAAGCAGTACTGAACTGACCAATCACCACAGAGCTTCACTTTACTAAAGCTTCACCCTGGTGAAAAGTAGCAGGTTTAGGTACAGCAACATGACAGAAGCAGCTCACTACATCCAAACTACTTTCACCTGTTTTTGAGCTATCGTCATTATCATTATTATTATTATAATCATCAATTTTATTATTATTATTATCATTGCTATTATTGTTATTATCACTATTGGTATCGTCATTATTATTACATACAACCAATGATTTTCTGCATATTTGTTGGACTGTTCCATTTGTTTTATATCTGCTTAATTTTTTTTGTTGCATTTTGTTAATTTGCCTTTTCTAATATTAATGTTACTGTGCAGTTCTGCTCCTGTAAGGTTATGTATTTATAAACCTTATTTACTTATTTAATTACTTACATCTTTTTTGAAGATAATTTTAACCCGATGCAAAAATCAACTTTATTCCCATAAGATGGAGGTAATTACACATCTGCTTGATTGTCCTAAATCAGTCAGGTTTAATATGTTTTTCACTTAATAAAGTCATACTGAAATAATTATGAATTTGGGTGAAGTAAGGAAGCTTTTAAACACATCAATAAAGCTTGTATCGTTAGACACACTGGTGGACGTCTTGATGAAAACAAGTGATTTCTTATCGTCCCTACCTCTCCTTTCTTTGTGGAAGATGTCTCTCATGCAAATGTTTCTTTCAATTGAAGGGAAATCCATGAATTCAAGTAGAACAGAAGCTGACTTGAGAACGGAGCTGATCCGCAGTAACCTGATACCAGCACAAAATATTTCTGTAAGATGTTTTACTCTCACCTCACTAAACATCTCTGATCAGTAATATTATTGTCATCTGTGAACTTTTTTCTGGGATACCATTTTTTTTCTTTTCCCCTCAGTTGGACATTATTGACAGGCTGATCACTGAAAAGAGAGAAGAAGCAGACAGGATCCAGAGCACGATCAGAAGAGTTTTTCCTTACCGTAATCAGTACAGGGAGCAGCCTGATGTTCTGGGAATGGTAAAGTCCTTTTAGAAAACACTTTGTTTCTTACTTAAGCAATCAAATAATTGTGTTAAAATCAAAACTTTGTAAACATTGACCAAATAAAGATGTGATTGTAGATTGTTTAAATTGTGCAGTTGATCAGAGCAATGATGGCTCACGTATAGGCTAATGTCATGGACTTTATACAGCCCCTCTTCGAAAATACAAAACTATCCCTTTCATTAAGTTTGTTTGTGTTGATTTTTGATTGTTTTATAAAGTACTGTCCCAGCCCTGACAAATAGTCAATACTTAACTACCGGTACATTAGCAAACGCTATCATATTAGATCAACAGTGGCAGTGGCTTTATCTGCTAGATGAAACCTTATGGGAGTTTTTTCCTTTAGACTCATGGAAAGATAAATAGAAAGATATTCAGGAAGATACATAGGTAGATTGGTATGTAGCTAGTTAGACTGACAGATGATGTATGGATGGATTTAAGGTAGACATTCATAAGAAAGATGGGCAGATGTATAGGAAGCTACGTAGATGGGCTGATGGATAGTGAGACAGATTGACAGACTTATGAACAGACAGATGATAAGATGTATGGATGGATTATAATGGATAGATGTTAGTATATAGATACAAAGATGGAAGGATGGGAGAATGGATAAATTCATGAATGGTAGGATGATTGGAAAGATTTATAGATGGATTGATCAAATGATGATAGATAGATAGAACATATGTACATTCATATATGGATGAATGGAAGGATAGATGGACCTATGAATGGAAGGTTCAATAGATAGATGATTGAAAACTTGGATAAATAGATGGATGAATGATAGTAAATTGTTAGACACATAGATGGACAGATGGAAGAACAGATAGACGGTAGGATGATTGGAAAGTACATTGGATGGTTGGATCAGACGTTGGATATATGAGCATAAGATGGCCAGATGGATTAAATAGTCAGGCACCGACAGATGGGTAGACAGATAGATAGATGGACATATGAATAGACTGATGATAGATAGATACATGAATAGACTGATAGATAGACAGATACCTTTTGTTATTCAAAATTAAGTTTGTGGTGTAACATCTTCTAATTGTCAATGAAGACTACAGAACAAATAAGCTTCGGCAAGTAGTGTAAATTTTGGTCATATATCCAGTGATAAGCTACTTTGATTGTTTACATGATTAAGAAACAGTATAAAATCCACACTAAAGGTTTTTTCTCAGTTTGATTGTCTAAAAAAGCTTAGTGAACTGTTTTAATTTGTGTTAGGATAAGGGGAGGGGTTTCATAGTCGTTTATCTCAGGGGGTAAAGTTTAACCCTTAACTGTCCGTCTGCAGGTTGGTCACCTGGCCTATATAAGTGATGATGAAGTTGCACGAGTTATCACCTGGCACATCAGAGGCGACATGAAATGTGTTGTTACTCATACCACAGAGGCTGCAAAAAGGATCTATCATTTAACCCAGGGAAGACAGGAGGTCATGGCCCTCCAGAGTATTTATGTGGAACAAGGCATCAGGTATGTCAACTGTGTCAGAGTTTAAAAAAAACTCACTCTTTTTCATAAGTGAACAGTTGTATGCTGCAATTTTGCAGAATCAGACCTTCCTGCACTGTTATTCAGTCCAGTCTCTCTGCTGGTGCCTGTGAAGCCTTCCTGATGAGATTACACTGTGTCCTTGATTATAGTCTTTTTAATCTTCAAGCCATATCCGAACCCTAGCAACTGTTATTTAAAGATCTTACTGCACTTCCTTCTTCCACAGACTGCTTGGCAAATGAGTGAAGTCCTGCTTTCACACCACAAAACGCATGATTTGAATTTCAAGAAACTTTGCAGAAACACAAACCTGCTCTGGCAATAAAAGGGAACAGAAAGTGGAATATCTTTGGCCTTCATTATCTTGAAAAAATACAGAAGGAGTAAATATATCGCTCTAACAAGACAGCTGTTTTCTTTCTGATCTATCCAGTCTAAATCCTCCCTCACAGCTGTATCAGTTAATGGCTGAAATTCAACCCACATATCAAAATGATGACCATGAGCACCTGTTTATTATAACTGGTTAATCATACAATTAAAATCACTGACTTTGTGGAAGTGCACTTTTAACCCTTTCATGCATTAATTTTTAAACCACAAAGGCATGATTTTTATTATTATTATTATTTTTTTTTTTTATGTTTAAACAAGTTAAAAATCATTTGCATATTTTTTTCAATATGCTATATTTGAGTTATGCTTCTGTCCACCACAGTGGACATTATGCATGAACAGAAGAAATAGTAATTTAATGGAACTTAATAAAGCTCCACAAACACACATTTGTTACAAACACCCAAGAGTTAATAAAATAAAATGCAAAATCTAAAGTATATTTTTATTGTTGTTTAATTAAACTAGTAAAATGTGATTTTCAACAAAATTTTGAGTAAAATAAACAAAATCAGGTGAAAACTGGATACAGAATAATACACATATAATACTCTTCAGTGCATAATGTCCACTGGAATTGACTGATTAATAATTGGTCACAGACAAAAATATTAAAGAGAAGTATCTTTTAAAATCTGCATAAATGTTTTCATAACATCATTAAATTAGAATATTTATTTTTTTTACCTGACTGATTATTTAAGAATAGAAGGATTTAACACTTATTCCTGAAGGTCATGGTCCAATTCCCCCTTTGTTGGCCATTTTGGATTTATGATGCAACATCCCCACATGACGAAAAAAGGGTTCCCGTGTGTCCTGGAAAACCTGGAAGATGATTGACCAATTTTCCAGTCATGGAAAATGAGAAAAAAGTAAAATGTCCAGGAAAAGCTAGAACTGTCCTGAAAAATTATTTATCCTCCCTCTTCTTCTCTGTCCCTTGTTAGTGAATGCAAAGGGGTTTAAAGCCATTTAAAGCCATACATACTACTTATGTATGTAGTAGGTATAATACATAGAATATAAAAGATATAAAAAAGCTAAGGTATGAAGTTGGTTATCTGACACACAGCAAGTGTGTGTGTGTGTGTGTGTGTGTGTGTGTTGGGGGGTCCTGGAAAATAATTTCTAGAAAAGAGTGGGAACCCTGAAAAAGATACAAAGATCACATTTTTATAAAACTTGAGACAATGATTTTGGTGTTCACCACCTGGTTGTTGGGACATGGTGCTGCAGTCTAATTGGTATAAAATGTATTTAAATATCTACCCACTGTAGTTGACACTGTGCATGAAATGGTTAAGGATGGATGCTGGTTTGAGGGCGAAGGTGGTTACACCAAATACTGATTTGATTTCTTCTGTTCACTTACTTTGCATTTTGTAAACTGATAAAAATGACCGATTATAATGTATAATATTGCAAGTATTCATACCTTACAGTATTTTTGACATATACGTTTTCTTAGTACTGTAGCCATTTTAAAGGAAGTTCACTTCTTTCGTGACAAACTCCGCGAGCATTTCTGCTTTCTCTTTGCTAACATTTGAATCACTTTCAGACCGCTGCCACACTTGAGAAATGGACGCCAGCTCTTTGAACCCCATGGGAATCCAGTGTATGCCAGAGACCTCCTTATTTGTCCCGAAGACCAGGAACAGGAACACTGCAGAAAAGGTGAGATCCCTTGAATGGATTTCCCCATCACAACGCACTTTGGGTTGTTTTTAGTTTTGTGTTTGTTTGTATTTTTCACACAGATGTATGATACCGTGAAATTGAGGCTTTCTGTAATTGTGTCAGAGCTTCACAGGTTTCTGAATGTTTACCATTTTGTGAGATTTCCTTCCTTTCCCCCAAAACTCCCGGCAAGTCTTGGGTAAATGGTTCCACCTGGAAATGAGCCTTACAAGAGGAAAGGGGGGTCCCTAGCTTGGAGGCCTTGTCACTTGGACAGAAATTGGGCCTCTTTTGCCACTTTAAATGGCTGCTAATTTGGGGATTTCCTGTAGTTCGGAATGTTTTGTCTAATGGGAAAAAGTTATGGCCATGTGGTGAAAGTGCTATAATAATTTCTTTGTGGTTTGTGGAAGTTTGTTCAGAGGATACAGCAATAAATAAGTTTCAAGTTTGATTGTTCGGTTCTTTCACAGCGACTGATTTTTATGTTTGTGCTTCCTTTGCAGTGTTCAAAAACTTACTAGGGGAAACTATTCTCATGGATGACCTTGACTCTGCACTTTACTACAGGGAAATGGTGAGTAATTGAGCAGTGCCACAACCTAACGCTGAGGTCAGAGACCTTTTTTTTTTCGCTATTAGCAGGGTTCCCACACGTCCTGGAAAACCTGGAAAAACTGGAAAATGATTGACCAATTTTCCAGTCATAGAAAACATATGGAAAATGAGGAAAAGAGTCAAATGTCCTGGAAAAGCTTGAATTGTCCTGGAATTTTTTTTATCTTCCTTCTACGTTGTTAGTGAACAAAAATCAAACATAGGAAATGAAGTAAAAATGTTTTTGCTAACGAATGCACACTTAGCCATAAAATATGAGTAGATAAAATAATGCAAGTTTAGGAATAAAAAATAAAAATTCAAAACAATGGTGACAAAAAGAAATAATAAAAAATGGCAAAATAAAATTTAAGCTACTTAAACAGTTAATCAACAGAATCTATTTATAAAAAGCAGAGTAAATAAAGATTGAAAAAATAAGTATAAACCATAAATTTATAATAGTAAAGACACTACGTAAAAGCCAGACTAAAAAGATAGCTTGCAGGCAATGTTTATGCCGAGAGTTATAAATAAATAAAAAAAGTTCAATATGATACGTTGGAGCTAGCTGGAGATATTGGTCATCAACCTTTAACCTTGTTTTTGATTACCCTGAGAATTGCCCACACCAATGTTGTAACTTCAGTTGGTTATGTGACACTGGAATCTGTGTGTGTGATTGCGCAATTCTATGATAAATTTGTCGTAATTTTCTAAGAAGGTCAGAGATTGTATGATATTTCATAGATTTGTTACAGCCGTAGACTGCACATCTTGTAAATCAGACCTCTGGGCCGAAAGAGGCATTAACATAGCAATCTGGGCAAATGTGCAAAATGTAAAGTACAACTGTAGAAAAGGACATAAGTGTGGTGCGTGTGTGAGAGGGGGGCGTCCTGGAAAAGTCCTGATTTGTGATTTCTGGAACTCTGATTAGACGATTGCAGAGTTATTAAATCGTGCCATGATTGACTGACAGACGTGGCAGACAACACAGTTGTACCAGAGCATTCCTTTTGACCTAAACAATGAAGCATGAAAGGGTGACACAGAAAATGAAGCAACAAACAATCTGCAAACATACTGCAGTGAATGTTCATTTTATTCTCTAAATGTGTTGTTGCTTACAGGTGGTGCAGTGTAAGATGCCATGTCCCACCATCCTGACCAGGCAGGGGGACAGAGTAAGTGGTAGAGGCAAATTTGGAGGCGCACAGAACAAAGCCCCTCCAATCGACAAGCTGGAGGCATTTGGAGCCCCTCTCCCAGCAGAACATCAAACCTTGAGGAGCCAAATAGGTGACATCTCTCATTCCTCATTAATAGTTATAACACTACACCGCTGAAGTGGTCTTACTGTAGTACCCAGCAATGTCGACCCCAACTGATAACAAAGCATACATGATGATAATGTTATGGATGTCATAGAGTCAACATGAGTAACCACCACTCCTCATGGTTCTACTCGTGGTTTTTCATGTTGACAATAGGTAATATATGCAACACATACAAGGAATTTGACTTCTGCATTTGTTTTCTCTAGTACAAGGAAGTAAAAAAAACAAAATAAAAAATAAAGGTAAATGTTAAAATAGAGAATAAGATTAAATAAATAAAAATTTAAAAAATATAAATGAAAACTCTTAAATGCAGTGTATATTAAAATGCACATCAGGAACATATACAAGCATCCGGGAATATTTACAACTGATGGGAGGAAAGTGCAGCTGTGCAGTGAACAGTGCAGCTATTAACTGTTTAAAATGATGCAGCTATTTTTCACTGAGTTCAGTTAAATTATGCAATACTCGAGACTTTTCCAAAATACACTGCTCCGTGACGTTTGGGAAAATATTGGTCTGCACGTTCATCCATGTGGAAAGCATAACTGAGCCCGAGACAACACAAGTCACCTGAGCTGCCTGCTATCAATGGTTATTTGTCTTTGCCTCCAGTTTTGCTTTGTTCTGCCTTGAGCTAATGTTGTGATGTCACTCACACTGTTGGTACTAAGAAGTTCTGTTGAGAAAAAGGAAATTCTGCTTTTACATCTATTTATCTTTCTACATTTTTGTCATTTTGTCAACAGCTCAGCTCCGTCAGTACCGGACAGCTTTGCATAAAAAGGATGTAGATTTGAGGACTCATCAACAATACTTTAAGGATATAACGTCTCCTGAAGTGCAGCAAAAGAAAGAACGTATGAAGGAGATGAAGACGGAGCTCGAGGACATCAAAAGACAAATACGTATGTTTGCTAACCTGAAAGCAAAAGCATAAAAAAGACAAAGCATTATATTTTTGTTTTATCAGAGTCTGTTTACTGATGATTTGTCTTCTACCTACAGTGGCGTCACCGGTAAGACCTGCAAAACGCCCCGGGGACGCTGGAGAGCCATCAGGCATGAGTGCAAAGAGAGGACGGCCAACCTGATGGTCAGCACAAACGTATGGAAGACAATGAGGTTCATAAAAGAGAAAGGTTTTTGTTTTCAACTTGGACTCAAAAAAATACTGTAATGATGTCAATAAAGTCAAAATGTCAGGGAAAAGGGTCAAGAAGTTTTGAAACTCTGAGAAGAACTTTATTGACTTTATTCTAAAAATGTAAGATTTTTTTGAGGAGGGGTCTTTTTGACTTTTTTACTCAATATGTTGAATCATTGCCTCATTGTTTTAACTTTTTCTGCACTTTTTTATTTCATCCGACAGTGTTTATATCTTTTCCTTAACAATTAACTTTTTCTGGACTTTTAAGTCTTTACATAAAGACATTTTTCTGAACAAATCAACTTTTTCTTTGTGGCATTTTATGTCTGTGACTTTTTTTCCTCCATCTTTTGCCTTCCTTTCTCAGAATTTCCTCTATGTTAAGCTCTTTCTGGACTTTTCAACTTCCTTTTTCGATCATTTCCACTTTTTTTAGTTTTGACTTTACCTCAACATTTACATGTTTTTTTTTTCAGCCATTGTTTAATACAGTTTTGCCTTTGCTTTAAAATGAAAAAAGAAATCTTCTCCCTCTCATTTTTGTGCCTGATCCTGTACACGTACAAACAAATGCCTTATGTAAAACTTTTTTTATATTTGAGTCTTTTGTTGCTCTTTTTAATTATTCAGAAACATGTTCTTGGTATTTTTAATCCATAAGTTTGCTTTTGGAGAAAGATTTGTTTAAGGCATGCTATACCTGAAAACATATCTGCAATATATGCATTTAAGAAAACAAACATTCAATATGCAATCTCGTTGTTTTTGTCCTTATTATCCTTGCAGTGCAGGTGGATCAGCCTGATTAAATGTCTATAATCAAGCAGATCATTCTTGCCAAGCTCTAATCTATAAGGATCATGAGCTGCCTAAAGCAGGACGACCCATCAGTGTCCTTCAGAGCAGGAAGAGGTGGGAGCCTCGAGTGAGACGACAGCAGGAAATGACTGCTCATACAGAGATTAGCATAGATGGTAACAGCTTCAGTAGCAGTTTTGTCAGATTTTGACCACATTTCTTTATCAAATGAAGAACAAATAACACTACAAAGGTCTCCACAGTAAGGATATTTTCACTCCACTTCTGACTTGTTTCGTTTTACAAAGTGGCTCACATTCGGTCCTCTACGCCACGGCAGTAGCACCTGAGGCATCTTCATAACTAAGATGATTATTATGCTGATTTTTACCTCTGGATATTCTGCTGGTGCATGGCTTTGTGTTTCTGAATGCTTAAAGGGATAATTTGGTATTTTTTAAGTGGGGTTGTACAAGATTCATGTCAGTGGTTAATGCATTAAGCGGGGGCTGTTTTTGTCCCGTCTTTACCTCTTCCCGACCAAGGACGGTAAACACTAGATATCTTACGTCTTATAAGATTATCCTGTGGTTTGAGGTGTGTTAAGAGTGAGTTTGTCCCGATCATTGGCTCTGAAACAGGTCGGGCCCGACTATTGGACATAATGAACTTCAATATTTAATTTACAACCAAAAATCTTTGTGTGTGGGGAAAGCCGACAACTCCCGAGTCATGACTCTGTGAACTGTGACGTGAAACAAAATGTAGCCAACAAGAAGCGACCTGACTGAGGATCAGAAGCAGGCGTAAATAAAAACAAGCACGGCCGACCTGAAACACAAACATAAAGTTAGGTGGACCTCAGAAACGGACGACCAGCTCATGTGTTCACACTGTGTCCAGGATTTTTCCACAGTCTTTCTTTTATTTAGTTCCCGATGTTCTGTCATAAATAGTCCCAAGACCACCATCCTTCCTCTCCCATGTTGTGTGTTGTGTTTTCCAGTTGTTGTCATAGACATATACGTTAATGGTTGTTGCAGTGTTTCTTCTTCTTTGTTTTTCTTAGATCACATTTGATCATGCGACATTTCTGTCTTGGAGGACTAGATTCTAGATCGGTGGTGTGTGTGGTGTTCTGTGTTGAGATTATCGGAGCACACCACACACAGTACGATCCAAACTGTTCACTGTCTGATTTTTTATCTTCATGTGTGGGCTCTTTAACAGATAAAAGATCTCTTCAGATTTAGAAAATCCATATGTGTGGACCCCACTTTAATCACAGTGATCCTGGTCAGTCCTGCCCCTGATGTGAAAGAATCACAGCAGAAGTCGTGTTATATATTGCTGCAGATGGGGCCAAGGGAACTGCAGATTTCCTGAATTTCAGGTGTGGGCAAACTGAAAAAAACACATTGGGGTGTTTAGTCTGTACTGAACACATTTAAAGTAGTTTGCTTTTCAGCTTGCACCCAATCTTCTTAGTTCAACATCGCTTCAGACGGAAGGACACCTGAATGGAAAGGATGCATTTCTACCAAGCAGTCTGGTTCAGTGCAATTCCCAATAAGGTCTTCTGCTCTAGCTCATCTGCAAACCTTGATTATTAGAGTTCAGAAGTTAGATCAGGCCCTAAAAACCCCGCTTGACCAAACCCCAGCCCATTTAGTTCTCTCTGCAGTGGAAGCAGTTTTACTCCCCCCTCTCTCCATGGTTGTGCTCCTAGCCACACCCCTCCTCACAACCAATCCACTGTGTTGGTGAACTTTTAGCTGCTATTAGCATTATGCCAGTGTAATGTATTTGCAGCCACAAGAGACACAAACCACATGTCCCTTCATAAAATTAACAACCTGTGGAATCTAAACAAAAGCTAAAGCTCAAGAAGTGATCCAATAAGAGCACTGTCCCTATACTGAGCCCTGATTGGCCAAAAGTGGGTGTCGCTTGCTAGATTTTCTAAAAGATCAATACAGCGCAAGGAGGGATCACAGATGTCTAATGATGTTTCATGTGGCTTCAGCAATAAGAAATTGACAGGTAATCATATTTTTTTGAGCCAGTGACAAAAATAAATTACATACTGCAGCTTTAAGTGATACAAAAGAAGCCTAAATTTGACTTTTTTTCCATGAAAACATGAATGTGAATGTGTGAATATGAAGATTTTCTATGTAAGGAGAGGTGAAATCTGTCAAACACCTTCGGCAATATGTTGCTATCTCTATAGAGAAACTTCCTACGAGCTACGACACCAGGAAGTGACTGTTCATGCAGAGATTATAGATGCTAAAAGCTTCATGAGCAGTTTTATCAGATTTTGACCCCATGTCTTAATTAAATGAAAACACCACTGAAAGCACTTCTTGATCTAAAGCATTTTTTCTCCACTTTCGACATGTTTTGCCAGGAGTTTACTTTACAAAGTGGCTTACATTCTGTCCTTTGCGAAAGCAGCACCCACCTATTACATTATCGACATATAAAGAACATGATTGATTGAAGGATCGTCCAATCACGTGCTGGATTTGCCTTTAAAAGGTTCTGCCCTCTCCAAACACTTTCTATGACCTCTTTCCCAGATGGACTAGTGAAATATATTGAACGCTCCATCTGGTGTATCAGGTTAATTTCTGCCAACTTTTGCACAAATGTCCTCTGACTTGAAGATTAACTTATTAAATTTTAGGTATAAGGTCAGGGGTCAAGTGGCCCACCTCTATCACTCCCTCATAATGTCAACCTAGCAGTGGCAGGAAGTTTATTTTAATATTGATAAAAAAAAAAATACACTTTACAAGAATGAGGCGTGTTTAGGTGTAGAAAACACAGTCATTTTTTTTGTTTTTGCTTTCTGAATAACATCATCCAACGACGGATTTTTTTTTTAAGTGAGTCTTAAAATTTTAACAAGGATCTCTATTTTTTTTACTTTGCTGTTACATTTTTTAACAAAAAGAAAATTACCCTGCATTTCGATTTAGATTTTAGATTTTCACAAGACAATCAGATATGTTGTTATGATAATGTTGTTCATATTTGTTTTAAAAACACAGAATAATGATTAAAGACCAAATGATACACTGACCCCCGTTATACCTGAATTATCCCTGCGAGTTTCCGTGTGCGGAAAGTCTGGTGGGGTGTTGAAGCGACAGAAAAAGGCTCCCCTGGTTTCGGAGGGGGTCCTGAAACGTCACACAGTGAACGCAGGAGGGAGCGTGTTGAGGATCTGTTCAGCATCGAGAGGAACAACCCGCGGTGCAGTCACTGATCTCTGGATCCCAGAGCCTCAAAACTAAAGGATACAGGAGGATTTTTAACTTCTTATCAACCATGAAGCTTTTACAATGCGGACTGCAGCTCCTCCTTTTCTTCATAACTTTTCCCTTCATCAGTGGGACACCTTTTCATTATAGCATGTTCCAAGGGAACGCGTATTCAGGCTCCGACCTGAGACAGAGGAACAAGTGAGTATCTTCTGTGTAGTTTAAATTATTGTTTTTTTTTAATGAAAGAGCTCTCGCTGTTATTGCTGTGTTGTACCAAACCGTGCGTAAATTCAAATGCGTAAAAGTGCTCCATGCAGCGAGTGCGCACCGACATAGGGGCTAAATTATTGTAATTTTCATTATTGTCATTTTCCGCAGAAACTGGTGCGCCTATGTCGTGCACAAAAATGTCACCTGTGCCGTGGTTGGAGGTACGGAGAGTTTCGTGCAGCCAGAGGCTCTACCGTGTCCACCGGAGCTGCCACACTGCGCCCAAGAAGTGGTGTAAGTTACCTCAAGTCCAACACAATGAGTGGATGTTGTTAATATATTCCAACAGTTCAGACAATACTGTTTCCATCTTTATACTTAAAAAAAATAATGCTGTATTACCGTAATGATGCAGTAATTTGTGGTAGGTATAATAGTTTATAGAGAGTCTGAAGATCTGAACTTTTTCTCCAGTTTTAAGTCATGCAACGTTTTTGGGGCAAATTCAGATTGGGTGTGATATGGGTTGAATTCAGAATAAAGAGATTTTATTTACTTACTAGGTGAATGACATCAAACTTTATTTTCTCTGAGACCAAGCCACACTAATAGGGGAACAGGATACATGTTCAATAGGGAGCTGACCCTGAAATTTTTGGGGTGAGGTCAGTGGCATCAAAAAGCATGGACTCAGAGGAATGCTCTGCTAGATAATATTAAGACCTGAAATTCAATCTGCAGTTTAAAAAACAAAGTGGAAAACTTGCTGAAAGATGCTTAGATTTATAATCACTGAATGGTTATATCACTGCTGTTACTTTGCTTTTCTGTGATGTACGTCTTTGTGCTGCCGTGTTTCATCTTTTAAAGTCTAGTGGTTTTTTGTGACGTTTTTGTTTTAATCCTACTGAGGGACTGCAGATGTAAGTTAGCTGTAAGATAACTCTGGGACAGTGCAACAATTGAAAACATTTTTGTTTGGTCCCTTTACAAATAAAATGAATGAATGAATAGTCTTAGCTTTTATCATAAGGTTTAAAAAATTTGCCCAAATGCTCAACTTTTTGATGAAAGCACATAGTTATGTACAACTGCAACAAAAACAAACAAAAGATCTTTATGTGACATCGATATTTTGGTTATTTAATTATTTTAATCCTGTCTCATTCACCCAATTAGGGTGAGTCTGGAATTTTTAATGGGGGGGCCAGGCTGGGGCACTGACTCAGAGGGGCGTGGAATATTTAAATACAACATGAACTGAACATTGATGTTTCAGCCCCTGTCTCTGGTAATAAAAGAGGCCAGTGGTTGATTAAGGACCATGACAGACTACCATCATGATTTCTACAGCTCAAACACCTCTTATTGGCCCTTTTTGACAGATTTAAACCTTGTGAAATGTAACACTACTTATCACAGGCAAAGCTCAATAACTTAAAAGATAATTGCACTCAAACATTATCCACATTTCCAATCCCTATGTCCACCTTGAAGCCTAAGCGCCGGGTCCTCACAGACTTTTATGACGTCAGGTGTGAATACTCGAGTCCACGAGGGCTTGAGATAATGAAGAAAATGAGTAATGGACATTAAAATGAGTAATGAACGTTTATGATTGTGAACATACACCAGCAAACATCAGAAATGAACTTATGAACCTGGTTTAAGACAAATGACTTTAAAATGATGGAGAAAAAAAAACCTTTATTGGCCAAATGCCATGTCAAGTATTGTTGTGTTGCAATTCCAATCTCAATTTTGTGATTTTTGGAAGTCTGTGTACATTCTCTTTAGGATAGTTTTGTGCTGAAAGTTTCCAAGCTGGTGATTGGTTTATTTTTTTTTTAAAGAAATGTAAGTTAGTGGCTTTGATTTGAACCTACTGTGGTCTTGCTAGCTAAATTCTTGGAGTGGTAGGTGGTAGTCAAAACTTTAAACAAAATGTCAGACAGGGATGGTTATCACACACCAAAGTCTTTATGAGGGGGGAAAGTTTGATTTGACTGTAAGCATATCCTGTGTGAAGTGATTGAAGACTGAAATATGTGCCTGGGGGTCAGCGGCCCCTTTGGCAGGGTGCTAGAGGGTCTCGAGGGTGCACAAGGCTATGTCAGCTATGAGGTTGTCAGTATTTGTTTTACAGATATTATCTAATGCAATGATAACACACTATCTTCAAAGGTCTTTGCTCACAAATGCCCATTTTATCTTGATTTTATTTCTGTGAAACTTGTTCATGTATAGGTTCTGGTGGGGGGTACAAATAGAGAGGCTCGAAAGGAAAAAGAGGGATTTGTTGCTCTAGGTAATACATATGTAATACAGACTGTCTAGTCTTAGAAGCTCAAAACCAGATCTTAGAAAACTGTTTAATTCAGGCATCTGTGTTGAATCCCTGTGCATGGTAAACACAGCCTGACTGCATTTCGGTTCTGTTTGGCTTCATTGTCCATTGAGCAACAAACACATGAGAGATGGAGTTAATCATTGGGCGGGTGAGCCATGTGGGCCAAAAGAGTCCTCATAAAGGGGAGCTGGTGGAAGAGTAATAAGCCCATCCTGCCAACTGCATCATTAATTAATGGAAACTTCAACTGGTGTTTATCTGGTCATAGATATCAACAGACGAGTTATTTATTGTGCTGTGATTGTGAGTTTGCAGGAAGAGTTATGCAAAGTTTAATATGAACTATCTTTGGCTGGACTTTTATTGCAGATATTTTGCCACAGCATAAACCAAAACTATATTAAAGCATCTATGTTTTCTTACAGATACCGGACACACTTCAGACCGGTGTATAAGATTGCTTACAAGACTGTGACAGAGCTGGCATGGAAGTGCTGCCCGGGGTACCAGGGGCACGACTGCAGGGAGATCAAAGACATGAGGATGATCCAAATGGAGCGTTTTCCTCACACACACCCATCTGCTTCAGGACAAATTCCGGTCCCTCAAGGTAAAATGATCATTATATCTTTGAAAATGGGATTAAATTACATACCCCGACGCCAAGACAAATAAGAACATTGTGTAAAATGTGAATGAAAACAGAATACAGTGATTTGAAAACAGTTTGCAACCCATATATAATTTGGTACTGCGCTGAGAAAATAGTTATAGTTTTATGGGGGGGCTAGATGCACATCTTCAGTTGCTCAACAGTACAGGGTTTTGTGTTTCATAATGCACTACGCCTGTAGGATATTGAAAAAAGATCAACATAAAATCACACTGATCAATATTGCAAAAACAAAATACTTTGTGATCATTTAAAAAAGATAAATAGTACACATAAGCTTTGATATTGTGTCTTAGCCTATGCTTTGTCATGTTTAATACACACTTATGGTTTAAACATCTATGTTATGAATCTAATGGAAACCCATGACACTTTGTTCTCAACTTTATCAGCACAAATAAAGCTAAGAGTAGCTTAAAGCCTGCTTTAACTTCATCAGAGGCGTCAAGATGTGTGAATACAGGACCAATTTACCATGCCTCAAGGAACATTGCTTCATGACATTATTTTTATTATTTTTAATAAATAAATTCAAACGGTTAATTCAGAGGCTCAGATCTCGATATTTTACACTGTCTATCTATCTATCTGTCTGTGTCTTTGGACAACTTTTGAACTATTTTGTGTTCACTCACAGTTACTCAGATTGACAAATGTCCTTTAAAATCACACTATACACGATGTCCCAACTCTCTTTGAACTGATGTTGTGTAGTAAACAGACATAAACATTTACATCATTGCTGGAAAAATGTCAGAAAATGTAGTTTCATGTTCTTGTTAGCCAACCTTCGCGTTTGTTTCTCCCTGTAGCACCATCACAGCTGACAGACATCCAGAGGAGCCATCCATGGGGAGGAGAGAGACAGCCTGGAGGTCAGACAGGTCACAGGCCACTGGGGGGTCATGGAGGGTCGCAAAACGCACAACACCTGGAGAGCGAGGTTCAGAGACTGTCCCAGATGGTTCTTGACATGCAAGCGAGAATGACAGACATGTCGTCCAACCTGAGACTGGACCTTCAAGAGGACGCCAGTAAAATGTTTGCCACGCTGATGAATAACCACAAACAGGAGGCCAGCGCTGGAGGGGAGGAGGCCCAAACAGGTCAAGTGCAGGGCTTTACCTTTGAACGTGATCCAAGGGCAATTGATGAGGTCATAAACAAGATCACCCAGGTGTCAAATGATCTAGAGTCCAAGAGGAACACCATAGACGACCTGCTGGGACGTGTGAACCGCCATGATGGACAAATTCATCTACTGATGGAGGCTGCCCAGAACCCCTTGTCCACACAAACCCCAGCCTCTCCAACAGGTGATGCAGATCTACGAGCCTACGTGGATGAGAAAATCAGTGCCTTAAGAGAGGAGTTAATGGAAGGCATGGAAATCAAAATGGCGGACTTGAAGAACTCCTGTGATTACAAGATCATGTCTGTTCAGGAGCAGTGTGAGGGAACAGAAGCAAACTACCTGAGCCTGGCTGAGCTAATGGACTCAAAGGAGAGTGACCTTCGCAGTGAGATCCAGGACCTCAAGACTAAGCTTAATCGTGAAGCCGACCCCGTTCTGGCTCGCATGGAGGACCTTGAGAACCGCCTGAACTCATCTGAGACATCAGTAGTGTCCCTCTCAGTGAAAGGGGAGCTAAAGAGAGAACAGGAAGCGGCATTCAAAGATCTGAGGGAGAACATAGAGGACAAGCTAATCTCCATGGAGGACAGACTCACCACCATTTTAGAAGATACAAGCACCAACTCTTCAAGTGGTGGCCACCAAGACAGTCAAGGCAATCTACAAGGGGACATTCTCTCTCTAAAGGGATCTATTCAAACCTTGGAGGATCGCTTCAACGTCTTGGACCAGTTCTGCTCAAAGGAGTGTAAGGCGAACTCGACTGTAGTAGACATCATTCAGCAAGACTTCCAGAGCTGCAGAACAGCTATGGATGCCGTGGAGACTGGTCTCAAAGCCAGTATGACTGGCCTTGGCACTATTGAAGGGAAGCTCTTGAACTACAGCACAAGTGTTGAGAATGTACATGGTGAGCTGAACGGTCTGAAAGGACACATGGATCGGTTAGAAGACTCACTGTCAGATGTAGTCAACCAGCAGTCTCAGACAATCCAGAGCCACAATGCCACTTGGGGTCAAGATAGATCTGGGGCCGAACAGGAAGCCAAGGACCTCATGGAGTTCCACAAGACGCAGAATGAAGAGCTGAGGAAGCGCCTGGATGTGCTCTCTGAAGAGGTGAAATTCAGTGTTGATAACTGCCGAGAGCAAACAGACGACATCGGGAAGGAGGTAGCTCACATGGACAGCCGCATCAACGCTATGGAGAGTTTATGCGGGAAGCTGGATCCTATCTCTGGCAGCCTACAGAGGATTAAAGAGGGGTTGAACAAGCACGTGACCGGGCTGTGGACTTGTGTGAACCAGCTGAACGTTACGGTTAGAAGTCACGGCAGAGACATCGGAGGACTAAAGGAAACCAGTCAGAACCTCCAGAACCACATCAGTAATGTTGCTAGATATCTTCAAGAGCTCAATGATGCAAGGACAGGTAAGCTGTTACACACTCATTAATAGACTCTTGTAACTGCCCCTAAGTATAAATGGTTAGTTTGTTACTGAGATACAGCTACACAAATATTTTATAGAACTTATCAAAGGGTAAATATGGAGTCCACCGTAGATTTAAAGTTTGGTTCTTTTGGATATGCAAATGAAAATTTGGTTGTACCTATTAATCTGAGTGAGAGTGCCCATATTCTCCATTTTTTAGTTTCGTATGTCTAACATATTTAACATATATCCTTCACATAATAGAGTACTTCTGTGCACCAGACAAAAGTCTGCAGCATCAGGACCTTCCTTCTCCTCTTCTTTGCAACATCAATAACTGCCTGAAATGGGTTCAAACTTAATTATTATTTGGTTTGTTTGCTCATCCATCTGTGAGCAAGACAACTCAAAAATGTATTTTGATTTAATTTTCAGCAAATGTTGATCATGGCACAAGGGAGAAGTGATTAGATTTTGGTGGTGATCTGGATTCAGATGCACATCCAGGAATTTGTTTCAAAGATTTGTTAGCATTGCATTAAAGGGCAGTTTTCCACATTTTCAGGAAGAAAGACGAAAGGAAGAAGTACTCCCTCGTGGGGAAATTCAGTTCTTCATACTCTGTCATTGACATGCTAAACAGACACAGGCTGAAATACACATGCACAAACAGGTCCTACAATCATTCTCTAATGCCAGAGTGATGGTTTGCTTCTCTAGAGGAAGTGCTACTGAGCAGTTTTGGGGTTCAGTGCCTTGCTCAAGGGCAGTGGCAGGGAAGTCAGTCGGCACCTCTCCAGCCAACGAAACAACTTCCAAACATAATTGGGTCAGGCCTTGAACCAGCCAACCTCCAGTCCTCAGTTCTTTCTGGACTGAGCTACTGCTACCCCAATTCTCAGTAACAGCGTTCCCAGCGGTGTCAGAAATGCCTTGGCAGAAGTTTTACCTTTCGGAGCACTTTGTGTTTTGTTTGTTTGTTTTGTTGCTTAAAAGGAAAATAAACTAATTGTTTCATAGCAAAATATTGCTTTTCTCCTCAGTGACCCCTCGCTGTTCTGGCCTCGCTGACCTTTTCTGTCCGCCATGATTTTTTACTTTTTTGTTATCATTTCTGCTGACTTCCTCTGACAAGAGCAAGACGTCTTTGATTTGCAAGGCATGCAGAACAAAGTGGAAGGAATTGACAAGGGAATTAATAAGCAAGAAGACTAACAGGGTTCTTTGAGGGAGTTGTTATTAATTCTCAACTGGAATTATTATTGTCAAATCAACATCTTTGGTTTTAGAAAAAACTACCATTAAGAGTCCAAATTTGAGCAAAGACAGTGCTGTTTGATTTTGTTTTTTTTTTGCTTGGATATACATGCACCACACATGTGCCTCCAATTGAAAAATAACATGAACCTTTACACCCTGATGAATAAGCATATGCCTTGACAGTTATTGAACAAGAGCTGTCTTTAATCGGGTGGAACAGAGCATGCCCCTCCAAAACTGTGAGTGAGGGTTAGGGTTAGGGCTGTGAGTTCACTCATGGCCAACGCAGATTATAGTTTCATCTCAATCTCCACCAGCATTTTCTGAGTTAATACCAGGCTAAACTAACTTAATCATCCAAAATTTTAAACAGAGTTGAAGCTTGAGATCAGTCAAACAGTTGTATTACTTCCCAACATTTTTAGATCATAGCTTGGAGCAGAGTCCATTTGTGCATCACATTCTGGCTGGGTTATTGTCGAGGCAACAGCATTGAAGCGTTTCTGTGTGAGCAAGGGGAAGTTGGATTTTCATTTAACCAAGTTCTTGGTTGAAGGAGGCAGGGTTGATTAAACACACATGCTCGGGTGAATAGAGCCCACTTATGTTGAGCAATACCTTGGCTTTAACAAAAAAAAATGCTCACTCTGCCTTTTTTGAGAACCATGCTGGTTTTTATGTCTGTGTCTAAAAACTCTACATATGTTCATCTTTAAAGGCATAAACATGAGAACATCAGGGTGTTCCCTGCTCACCTTGCTCGACACCACATGGATCCATGGCTGTTCTCTCACATCATGCTGGATATTCTTGCTTTGGGACTTGGCTACGCATATTGTAGGGCAGTGATTTTAATATCTGTACATATGTTCATACTTCTTGTATGATTTCACTCTGTAAGGATGCCTTAGAGACTCAGCTGGACTTCTCTGGCTCTCACTGTAGTAAACGTGAGCTCAGATCACACCCACTATGTTTACAAGCCAAGTGTCTTCCTGCGGGAGCAGTTAGCTTTCAATCACGCGTTTATGGAGCAGGTGATGCAGCATATGAGCCAGTCTGAAGTCTGCTGGGAGGTCAGGGAGGGACAGAGTAGTTATGGCTCTTGTTGTGGCGCTGAATCAAGCCCCAGACCAGATGGTTACATCCATATAGGACCGAGCAGTATGTCGAGTTTTTAAGATATAGCAGGAAATTTTCAAATTAAACATATGACAAAAGAATATTGTTCTATTGGTATTATTATTTTTATTTAAAATAATGTACTCATGTGATTTCATATGTCCATTTATGAGGTCAGTGTTGAAAAATTTGACTTAATGCAATTTTTGAATGAGATCTAATGCTCAGTTAAAACATAGTTTAAGGTGTCGTGGGTTGCAACCGTGCTCTTACCGTGTATTAAAGCTGGGGTATGTAACTTGAATGTAATGGAAGCAGCTTTACTCCCCCCTCCCTTCCATGGTTGTGCTCCTAGCCACACCCCTTCACTTTTACACAGCCAATCCACTGTGTTTGTGAGCCTTTAGCAGCTATTAGCATTATGCTAACATACTGGCAGCCACAAACAAGCCACAAACCACTGCCCTTCATAAAATCAACATTATTTGTACAGTCTAAACAACAGCTAAAGCTCATTTGGACATAACAAGCACATAATACTTGGTAGAGGAACCAGTAAGAACACTGTCCCTGAACTGAGCCCTGATTGGCCGAAAAGTGGGCGTCCCCTTGCTAGATTTTCTGGAGACTTCATACAGAGCAAAGGGGATGCACAGATGTCTAATGGTCTCTTATGTGACTTCATAATAAGATGCTGACAGGTAATCATATTTTTTTGGGCCAGTGACACTCTCTTCTCTTGTGTGGCAGCCAGATTTGAACCCTGTCCAAGTAAACAAAGTGAGAAAAGAAAGAGTGCTTGAGACATCATGTACACAAGAAAGAACATGAAAGTCCATGACCCTGACCTTTGACATATAACTTTTAAAATCATATAAATTCATCCTTCAGTCTCAGTGGACATCTGTGCAATGTTTAGAAAAAACCCTCTCAGGGAATGCTTCAGGAAATTGTGTTAAAAAATAAGGCATGAACATGAGATTCCATGGCCTTGACCTTTGACCTATGCCCTCTGAATTAGATTTTTCTCCAAGGTCAGAGTGGACATCTAAAGCAAAATCTAAAGGACATTCAGGAAGCATTCCCAAAATATCAGATTTACAAGCAAGGGATAACTATGGGGACCGTTGACCTTGACCTTTTGACATGTGAACTCCAAAATCAGTCTATTTGTCAGATTGAATATATGTGCCAATTTGGAAAAAAATACCTGAGAGCATTCTTGAAGTATTGCTTTAATACAGCTGCATTTACTAGAAAAAAAATCACGACTTAGACCTTTGACCTGTGACCTTAGAGATCCCAACACCTTATCTGTTCACCAGCAAGGTAACACGTGCAAAGATTGAAGAAAATCACCCCCAAATTTGTGTGACATATCATGCTCACGACAAAAGAAGAACATGAAATTCAATGACCTTGACCTTTGAAGTATGACCTCCATTTGGTGCCAGTTCAGCTTCAAGTGAGTGGATATCTGTGCAACTTTAAAGAAAAGCTGAGGAGCCTAAGTTATTGCGTCTATAAATAGGGGATGAATTTGAAATACAGTGACTTTGAACGTAGACCTATGACCTCTAAAACTGAATCAGTTTACTTTCTAGTCTGATTGGATGTTTGTGAAGTTTCAAGAAAATCCTTCAAAGTGATCCTGAGCTGGTGGACAGGCAGACAGACAAACAGACAGACAGAGAGACAATCTACACCCAGACCAAAAATAAAATGATGTGTTATTTTCTCTTTCTATTTTCGGTCCAAATTTTCCAGCCCTACATCAAGACATTGTTCATTTCCTTCCTTTGATACGCCTCTGCGGCCTTTGTTATTAAGGGATGATGATAACTGGGACATGTTGCAGCTCCGCCCTGCAGTTGCCGTCATAAAACTGTGATTATTTCATCATTCTTTCAGAGGGAAGTTTAGCAAGCCTAAGTCCTTTATGCACATATTCCACTCCCTGGGTGCTGCTTCCAGGAGCCATTTTGCCTCTTGTTGAGTAAAATCTTCAGTTTGTCTGCCCTGTCCCGGCTGCCTCTTCCTATTGTCTCTGCTTATCTAAAGAGAGTGGAAAATGCTGCTTGGAGGAGTCCATTACAGAGCATCTCCAGCAGCTTATCAGTGACACCCTAACGGAGATCACTCCTGGGCGTCGCTGCTACTGGTTCAACAGCCTCACATTTTCCTCACACCCTTTTTAGGCTTTTATTTTATTTTACTTCTTAAAGTATGATGTTAAATTCCTTCAGAAATCCAATATATTGATATTTCCACTTCCAGTAGTGATGCACTATATTATCTGTATGATATCTGTATCGGCAGATAATTGCTTCTGAAGGACACTGAAGGAGCACAACAAATGTATTGCATTGTTCTGTAATTGATTAATAGATTTAATTATAATTATCATCATATAATTGACCTTTTTCAGCTGGTTTATTAATACCTGATAATTCTTTTTTTTTGTAAGTCTGGCTAATAGGCTCAGGTTTATGAATTATCAGCAGCTTTGGTGTGTTAATGGTATGAAAGAGTGAGAATGTGAAAGCTTAAAGTCATAAAAAATGATACTTGCATAGAAACTCAGAGCCATCAGTGAGTGAATGTCCAATTACTCTCTACCACTTAAAAAAAAATCATACAATCTTTCAATCAATCAATCTATTGATACTTAATTAATCATCATTTATTTTTAATCGATGAATTAATACTTGATAATCATCAGATGATTTATGTTTTTCTAATAGTCATTTACAGTTTGTAAATTAAAAATTCAAGTTTTATTATGCATCAGTACGTGTTAAATTAGCATGTTATTCGTGTTTCTTATTAATTTAAAAATAATTTATATAATTCAAGCTGTAATATGAATTTGATACTTTAATTACATAATTTTGTTTTTGATAGATTTATAGTAATTCATATAATTCAAGGTTAAACAAACTCATCGACACTTAACAATTTCACTTTATTTTTACTCAAACAAAAGTCATATAATTCCCATTTTGATAATTTTATGAAGTTTAGTTTAGTTTAAATCTTTTATTTCTAACATGGAAGAAAATCAACAGAGAGGAAAAATATAATGAATCAATAACACGATATTTATGTATTATGTAAGTAGTTAACATGTCCAAATAGGAGTGGGAAGAAGTATTCGCTTATTTAATCCCACCCTCTCTCCAATAGAATTTACTTTACTCATTCAGTGCTTGTATTTTTTTAAGCTTGGGTAAACCATTACTTTATCTTCAAGAATTTTTTAAAACTGTATATTCTTAGTAAAATCATTGTTTTTTTAAAAGATCTTTACCAATACCTCATAAATCATCGCAAAGTTTACATTTTTTTAAGATTGAATGAATATATGCATTTTAAGCAAAGTTTATGTTTTAAAGACATTTGTCAATCATTTTTATTCATCATAGAGTTTACTTTTTTCAAAACCTTTATCTAAAAATTTTAAATCACATTTGTCAAGACTTTATTTATTACTTTATACACTTTTAGACCTGTGAGTGAGGATAAAAGCACAAACTGTTTAAACTCCCTGATTTACAGCCAATCACAACATGCTACATCATCACAGAAACCTTCAGCCTATCATAGTGTGAGCACATCTGATCATTCAAGCAGATTTACTCACACTAGATTTGAGATGATCCACTGGGGAACATCCCTAGCTTGTCCTTAAGATTTTTATACTTTTGGCCTTCATGTATCGTTACTTTATGGGCCTCTTATTTTTCTTTACTGGACGTCTCAGAACAACCATAAACAGCACAAACCTGACGATGCCTCTGCAGAAAACACTTCCTTTCCCATTATCTGGATTTTTCTGCAGTGAAGGGACTTTATCAGAAAACTACCTTTAATCAGCTGATTCCGATTTGATGCTGATAATGTTGCTATCATCTAATGCTTTTAAGTCAGTCTTTGTCTTTCTCATATTTTCAACTTCCACGGCTCAGCTCCTCTCCTGTGGAAATAAACAAAGCAAAGCCTAAAAGGCTCCCAGAGGCCACATGTCTACATGTTTACCATGATGTCATAGTGGTGTAAACCTTGAATAAGAGGGTCGGCAAAGGGCCGGAGAGAGAAGCAAGATGTCAAACTGATCATGACTTTTACACTCAAATTTATTATGGCTTGTTGACACAACATGAAAGAAACACAAAAACCACCGAGCTTTAGCTTTACAGCCCATTGCTTCACAGAACAGTTGTCCAGATATGTCTGAGTGAGTTAAAGCTGCAGCTGCTCAGGGTAAACAAACTGTTAAAGCTCCTGTGGGGAGCATTTGGTTTGTGTGGTCCTGAGTAAACTGAAAAAAAGTCTATTTTGCAGTGTGCTGCCAAGCACTTCTTCTATTTCCCCAACCCACCTTTGATTTGGTAGCTAAAAACTCCTTACAGGACCCTCGCAGCCATACTTGCAAATCGGCGATTCTTCTATAAATGTTGGCACTATTTTCTCCTTTATTATGTTGTTTTTTTAAGTTTTATATACCCTCTAGTGTGTTTAACATGCAACCTTGCAGTATCTGGACTCCCACCTCTCCCCCTCTTTACAGCACCACCAGCAGCTTTAAACATCTTGTTCCCCTAGCCCCCCAGAATAGACCTACCAGTGTGACATCATACTATTGTTTCATTGTCACTTTGGCTGGGTGTTGCAAGCCCAGTGCAGAGTAAAGACAGTAGAATGAAGAGTTGTTGACAAAAATGGACCTGAGCAGCACTGAACTGACCAATTACCACAGAGCAAAGTAGTTGATAAATCATGTTGGGCAGGGCCCACGTGAGGGAAGGAGCCTCAAAGGGGCCACAGAGTGTCTTAGACAGATTGAGAATACATGTAGATCAGGGGCCCTCAGTATGTGAAACCTTTCGCCAAGGGCCACATGTTGAAAATATAAGTATGACAGGACCACATCAACAGACCTGTCTTTAGAGTTTTAGATTTAGTAAATCAGTCCAATCAAAGTCAACTGTGTATTATCGAAGAGAAAAACTGACATCCCAGTTTTATTAAAAGCATATATCCAGTCATTGATAAGGATATCTGAGATGATCTATCAAAAAGCAAAGGGCCTTGGTCTGCCCTAGTTTACCACTGGACCTGCCAAACCTTCAGGAGCATTGGTGCTCGATAATTGGCTCAAATTGATTGGTGAATCGGACCACAAGACTGAAAACATTTAAAGATTTGTGTTGCTATTTAACAACATGGCACACCAGATAGACCATATAATACATTTCCCTTGTTCAAAGCATATCGGGCAGGTGATTGGATGTCTATTCGATAATGCAGTAGGCGGGCACTACTGCCGTAGTGTAAAGGACAGAACTTGAGCCACTTTGAAGAACAAGCTCAGCAAAACATGTCGGAAGTGGAGCAAAAGTATAATTTCTGTTGAGAACTTTGAAGTGTAATTTGTTTTTCATTTGATAAAGAAATGCAGACCAGATCTGATAAAACTGCATCTGAGGCTATTAGCATCTATGCTAATCTCTGTACGAGCAGTCACTTCCTGCTGTCGTCTCACTAGTAGCTCCCACCACTTCCTGCTCTGAAGGACGCTGATTGGGCCGTGCCACTTTGGGCTGAACTTGGCAAGTTGGATCTGCCTGATTACAGACTTGGAATCAGTTGGATTAGGCTTGTCGAACAGTTGAGCAGTTTGCCCTGGGCCATAGCTTGGACACCCCTGCTCTAGAGGTCTAATGTTTGAGCCCACGTTAAGGTCAAATTATGAGCTCTTAGATTCACTTAGCTTTATCTGCAGCATTCTAGTCTATCTGTTGGCTTTGTGAAAAGTGCAACTTTGCTGCAATGGTATGGCTCACTGGACTCCTGCTCCAGAACAATGGTGAGGGGAAACACTGCATTAATGTATTTAAATAAGTTTTGTCTTTAGTCATCATACTATTTCCACGTAGACTGCCTCAAAATAATTGACCTCCCAACTAAGAATAATAAAGGTATAAGGCCATAAAATTTAAAATGCTACTTCCTCTCCTTAATTAGTGTATTAGTTAAAGTCCAATCTTCTTAATCACCTTATTTGCATTGAAGTAATTCCTCTTATGTGGGATGGTCTGGGAAACAAACACACTTTCCTGCTCCTGACAAGACTCTGTAGTTGTTCTGGTGGAGGGGGGCGGGGTCATGACCTGCGCAGATAAGGTAACTTTTAAGGTGATGCACTACTCTGAAGTCAAACATGATAACCCCGAGTGCTAAAAACAAGACAGGACCTGACAGAAACCCCTGGAGAACAATACAGGCTGTAAAGTTTGGTGCCTGTTTTATTTATTCCCCGTGATCCTGACAGAGCGGGCGTTACAGTATCAGACCAGAGTCATTTAACCATCCAGCCCTTTCCTCTGTGGCTTTAATGGTTCCAAAATTAAAGTCTTCAGAGCTCGCTTTGCTTTCATTTAACGTGACTCATAAAGTCAACACGCTCTAAATTGCAATGCAGTCATTATTATGTGGTGTGTAATGTGGGAAACTGACATTTTTTGACATATGGGCTGTTGCAGCCTGGACCCAGCAGGGTTAGGATGGAGTTATTTCACTGTCAGCCGATCCAGCTGCTTTTATTTACCTCACCTCTTTAATAATGACATGCTGTTTTCATGAAAGAGCCCCAAAACCTACAGAGACTAAATAAGCCCTCAATGAGGTGAGTGTTTTTAAGCAAGTCAATCCAGCACCCTGATTACATGTTAAATGACAGATGGACTTGAGCATGCACAGTTCTTTTATTGGTGTCTGACCACATGAAGCACTCTTAAACCAAAAGTCACTAACCCGACGCACCAAATTGACCATTCAGTTTATTTACTAGTCTATCTGGGAAAGAGCCCAGAGGAAGAGTTTGGAAACCGGCAGAACCTTTCAAAAGCATTTCCAGCAAGTGATTGGATGATTGCTGCATTGATCACATTCATTATGGGCCAATCAGATAATGTATCAGGTGGGCAGACTGCCATGGTGTTGAGGACAGAATGTGAAAGAAACTCTTGCTAAAACATGTTAGAAGTGGAGCTGAAATATCCTCTCTGTAAAGAAGTTTGTAGTGTTGAGCTATTTTACTCATTTTTGAGCCTTTGTGTTTGATTTTTGGAAGTCATAGAGCAGCTGCACACGATTGCCCACACATAAGGCTTTGTAGATCTTCGCCTGCAATATAAGATTTCCTTCAAGTTGTGCATTAAATATACCAGTCAGGTGCCAGTCTTAAGCCTTTGACACCTGGCAGCACTTGAAGCTCAAAACAAAAGTGAGTACCAATAGGAGGATATTGCAGGGGATTTTGCACATTTTTGGGGGGAGCTACCCACACATAAAGTGGTTTTGCTCTTGCTACATATGCTCAACCCTTACCAGTTGTACCTTGTTGTAAAGGTGACTAATCAGGCTTTCCAACAATCTAAAATACAACACCAACTGCCGCCCTCCTTAGTTGCTGTTACTAGGTTTGACAAATCTGTTGACTGTTCTAACCTCGCCCCTTTTTAAAACAATTGAAAAAACTCACTGTTTGACCAATTTTTGTTCTTAATTGTCCTTTTGATTCTTTTTCAAGTTTTGCAGAAGTTAAAGAGCAAAAATACTGTTGTGCTGTGTGGGAAGAAAAGTCAAAAAAATTAAGAATCCCTAAAAATAATTAAAATTATATCTGCGTTAATTTTGACTCTGCATACACAGAAAGTGTGACTTTGATGCTCTGATCAGGGATTCTTTGATTCTGAAGGGTGAGTCAGTAAACCAATCACAGGGCTGACAAAGAGTCAATTACATAAACATACTGTTAGTCTCTGCTAAGTTGTCTCACAAATCTGGTTGCAGATGAAATGAGCCGCCAGCTGTGACTTTAATCCAGCTTTTTTTGTCACAGTGTCTATAATGACGATGTCTGCTGGGGATGTGGAGAGAGATCAGACCACATTTAATGTTGAAGAGCTTTGTTCAGATCAGAGCTAACTTTAGCATTCAGTCCTCTAAAGTCCTCTGCACAATGGAACAAGAGCACATCCTCCCACACTGGCCTCCCTCCTCTTGCTCCTGCTTCAATGTAAATTTAACTATTGTTTTTAAATCGTTACGAGGGTGAAGACCCTCGTATATTTCAAACCTTAAGCAGTTGCGAGGTCACCGCTGTCCACTGAGTAGCTGTTTTAAGCCGCTCCAAAGACAAAACTGAAGACCAGAGAAGATCATTCTGCTGTAGCTCCTCATGCGGCTTGGTAATATAAACTAATATTCTCAGAGTCTTCTATGACACAGCAAAATCTGCATTGACAAATTAACACTATCAGAGTTAATAGTGTGGACCCATAAAAACAACACTTCATGGGTCCACACCACAAAGTGTTGTTTTCACTCTTTTTGGAGATTTGGTGCTTTAACTCTCATCAAGTGTCATAGTTGAATCTTTCTGAAGTTAAAATTTAAAACTGTGAAGATACCATGTTTAGTTAAAGCACATATATTTAACAAAAAACATTTGCACCGCAGTTTTAAAGGGATGCGCCAACTTTTTTTCTTCTCATGTCTTGCCTCACTCCTGAGTCCAAGACAGGCCCATAGACACCATTCTTTCAACTGTGCGTGCAGTAACAAGGAAGAGACATTCATTTGAGAGCTATCCTTAAATGCAAATTGCCTGAAAAAATGACAGCTGCAAATTGGTTCTCATTGTTCACCTAAAAGAACCGTTCAAAAGATTCGACTTGTCCGCGAATATCACCTCTCTAGTGCAAACCACTGTAGACCTTGTAAGCAGGTTAACAAAACAAAGCCTCTGTTTACGAGTACAAGAGGATAATATAATATTTGGTAGAAGATAACATCACACAACGCAGTAAAAAAACGAGTCAAAACAAGCACACTGGACCTTTTAGAGTTGCTGAAGAGTTTATTTGATGACTCTAGGCAGAGGCAGGCTAACACTACCCACTGATGTCCAGTGTTTGAGCTAAGCTTATTCGTGGTGGGCGAGCTCTGCCCGTCTCTTCCTTGTTACTACATCCACAGTCAAAAGAATGGTGTCTATCTGCTTGTCATGGACTCTGGAGTGAGGTAAAACATGAAAAGAAAAAAAGGTTGGCGTATCCCTTTAATGACGTGGGCTTGTGGCATCTGTTGGTTCTTGTCCAATAATGGTGGACAGGTGGGATGATCGACTCTACAAGTGTCACTAACAGGTTCAGAGTTAAAAGCTCTGAGTTAAAGATCCTACAGTATGGATTTGATTTGCTGAAACATAATTTTTCCACTTGTTTTTTTTTCTTGTTTTTTTTTTAAATAGTAACATTAACAGTGATACAAAAGAGACAACAGAGAGAGAAAAATAAAATAAAAGAGAAATTAATAGTTACAGACAAAGTATTGACATATACAAACAGGAAATGTTTCAGTAGTTTGTGGTTGATGTAAAGCACAACTGGGGAGGTAGATTTTCTTATCGGATATCAGGTAAGCAAGAGCAGAAGAAAAATGGGGAAAAGAAACAAATAAAAAAAGAAAAACAAAACAAATAAAAATAATTAAAAAATAAATTTAATTTTTAAGTTTTGGGACATTGTCGAATAGTGAATTCTTTTTGACAGGATAGCTGATAATGATATATTAATATATTGATATATTAATACAAATTTAATATAACCATTTTTTTAACATTTGTTTTTGACACCAACTCTTCTTCAATATTTCAAGGGATTTGACTCCATCCAGAGTATAACTAATTCTACACCTGCTGAAATTTTCCCAACACTAAAATTTTAACTCCTCTTCATTTGCTGTGCTCCAGAGATCTCTCTCAAACTCATTAGTATCCCATCATCTTGTTCTTCTGGTTGTTGACCAACACTTTCCGTCATATTTTTACTGATAAATGAACAATGCTTCTGTTCTCACGTCACAGGATCTGAAATCAGTTTTATATCCCTCCTGTCAAAGGTTGCTCTCTGCAGCACATACCTGAATTTATACGAGGAGAGAAGACTAACAAAAGCAGACCAGTGAAACTCAAGCACATGTGCAGACTTTACCCCCCATGCTGTTTTACGGTCACACACCGGTTCCCCTGCACATGGTGTGTTTAACAGGCAGACCTCTCTGCCTTTTATACCAAATTACCTTTTCCCCCGGGGGCCTGAGTGGACGAGCTGTGTGCTGATGGAACATGTGGCCCGGTATGCTGCTGGTATGCCTTTAATGTGCCTTTAATTTTCCCCCTTTAAACAGCAGAGCGGTTGTCTGATCATGGACCAGAGGGAAAGAGGGACAGTGAGCCCCCCAGCCAGGAGGAGTGATCTGTGATAAAGTCCAGGGTCTGTCTCTGGAATGCAGGATTACTGTATGATACTTGATGGGGCAGGGGTCTGTCATTTTCTGTGTTTACAGCTACAGTAATGGGGTCAGATGATCACTCTGTGTTAGGATGATAATGAGAGTCAAGGGGGCGCTCTCAAACAAAAACACAAGAACAATATCCTCCTAAAGTGAAGTGAAAGTGGAAAGAGATTCAAATAATTGCCATGGTATGCCAATTAGTTGCCATGGCGCTGTGGGAAAATGGCTGCCTCTTTAGGAGCTCTCCAGTTTTATTTATTTTTTTAGGTTTTTTTATCCAGTTTCAGCTTTTTTTCCATCTTTCTGCTCTTCTCATGAAGACGTTTTTTGTTGTTTACATTTCCCATGGATATTTTTATCTCTCCAGCGCTACCAGGAGCCAGTTTTCGCACTTATTCAAGAGAGGAACTGCTGGCTCTGAAAACAAAGGGATGAGCCGGGATACGACACCCCATCCCAGCAGAGTTGAGGAGGAGACTGCAAGGCTGGGGCTAAGCTAAAGGCTAGGCTAGCGGACAATCAAGAGGCGCTACAAAACATTGATTCCCTTTTGTCATTCCCATTTGTCATCCTATTGTCATTCTAAGAGGGTGTTAAAAAACTAATTCAAAGTCTGAAACATGGAGAGGTCAGACATCAAATTTCACTGGCTATGAAATAAAGACTTTGTCATAACGCTTCAATATAAAGAGCACCTATGAAAATCTTATGATAAAGTGAATTATCCTGAATTTTAGGGGGAAAGGCAGTCTGAAAATCGGAACCAGTTTCAAAAAAGGTTTGGTGGCATTACTGCCACCAACTGGAATTGACGCAACTTTTAGTTGAAAGGGTTCTGCACGTGTGCCGCACATCATCGTTTTCTCTGGAAATGCTGATTCCTGTTTACACGGAGAAGGATATGAAAACATTTTCAAAGCTTTTACCTCTGGGCCCCGGTTTCAAAAGTTTGCGGATTTGCCTGTTTTAGTTGTCTTGTAAATGACCCCTACATGACTGTAGTGTCTTAAAAATAATAAAGAAAATAATTCCTTACACAAAAAAGGAAGTAAAACCCCTAACCTAAGACCAGAGTTGAATCCAGTTTTATAGCTGACCCTGTAAATATCCTCTCATTTTTGTTGTCATAGATGATGAGTTTAAACATGTGTGGGTCATTCCAGTGAGTCAGCCAGGGTCAGATTTATGACTCAAATTGTACATATTTACAGTAAATACGTCTGTAACATGGAGATAAGTACAGCTGGCTCACAGTTCGACTCCTGCCGGTCAGCAGGCTGCCTCACCACTTCTCTTCTGCTCATAATTTAAAGTTCTCCCCTACCGAGGATTATGGGAAAAAGTCTCCCAGAGTTCCCGGGATGATCTCTGTAACCAGCTGCTCTGTCAACACGTCTGACCTCCAAACATCTGGACACACATCTGTCTTTGTCTGACCTGCAGCCTCAGCCTCATCGCTCAACACCTTATCTGTCACTTTCAGGTGTGAGCGCTAACGTGGACGACGCAGGACTTCCTCAAGGTTCAAGTCAGAGCCTCGTGGTGCCTGTCGGGCCCCTCGACCCCACCCTGCTGCAGCCCACCATGATGGAGACCGGAGAGGCGGGACCCCCCGGCATGATGACCCTGTCCAAGCTGCCTAAGGGGACGGACGGCAGCACCATGCCTGTGCAGGGGTTTGCAGGGGCTCCAGGTGAGACACACACACACATAAACACTCTGCTCTGCAGGTTTCTCAGAAAAGTTTATAGTTTGTCCTCTTTTGTTTGACAGCTTCACCGTCCAAATCCACTGACGCTCTGAAACCAAGTACACCAACTATTACGGGTAACATCTATTTACTTATTCATTTACTTAGTGCTAAAAGTAATAACAGTGAAAATCTGTTCCTATTATGGTCGCAAAATTCCAGAAATTCTGAATATTTGCATCAGACTTTACAGGAATAAACAGGTTATGTATCGTACTAGTTTGGTGATATTTGCCGTGGCGATTGTATACCAATTCAAGGCTGCCAAGTATCAATATTTTTTAATGTATTAATTCACAACATTTAATAAAGCTTTTGGTTCTAAAGAAATAAAAAAAGGTACTTTTTAAGTCCTCATATTGTTGAGCCATTTGCTGATGAGGTCAGCAAAGGTCATTGTGCAGGAGAGAGTTAGTAAGCAAACATGGCACCTCAGGAGAGACAAAAAGATCATCATCTGCATTTGATCCACTGTCATAACACCAGATGTGTGCTTGAAGAAAAGGACAACACTTGAAATCCTCTATAAAGTTTATCTTTCTAATCTTCCTGAAAAAGAAAAAGAAGTGAATAAAACTGTTTTTTTTTTCTTTTATCATCTGAAGTGAATATGCAGCACAGTCAGTCACCACAGAAACCCACTCTGGCTTCAGGTCAGTGTTTGTCTTTACAGCACAGTTTCCTGTCTTGGATACATAAAGTATGTGATTTATGTTGTACTTTGGCTTTTACAGGTGATGCAGTGTCGTTCTCAGCTGGTTTGACACTCCTGCCGTTCCCCGGAGAGATTGGAATCATTAGATTTAACAAAATCCTCGTGAATGATGGAGGACACTATGACGCTCAGACAGGTAACTATCACTGCTCTCACTGATTCTACGTTTTGGACTGTTACAAAACTGAAAGCTCCTCACAGCTACATGATGACAGACATTTGCTGTTATGTTTTTGTTTTTAAGTGAAATATTTTTGGGTTCAGAATCTCAGTCATTTTTATCAACCCCGTAGTCTTCTTTAAACTTTGTTACCAAAGCAATACAGCATTTTTGTGTAAAATGTCTCTTTAAATGCAAACTAATATGGAAAAATGTTTTTGATTGACCAGGGTTAAACTTTTATCACATTTTTCGCCTCTGTAATCCAGTTTGAATCCAGCCCTTTGCTGGGATCAGGATGATCCAGATGATTTGTATTACAGTAATCCTACTGAAAAGTTTGAACCCAAACTGGAGGTTTTATCAGGACAAAAACAGAACTTGATATCCTGATCTAATCAGGTTGTTGATCCTTCTTTTACAACCTGATTATAAAACTAATTGTACTTCATAGCTTTTGAAACATTTGGTACGTCGCTGTGGAGTTATAAAGATCTTGCTTGGCTCAGAGTGGCTGATAAAAATTAATTATTTTGATAATTTAGGGGGTCTACACTGTGGCCCAGGACCAATCGCGGCCTGCAGGGTTCTTTTATTTGGCCCACAGCGATCTTCAGTCTTGCCCACAGCGATCTTCAGTCTTGCCCACAGTAGTTCCTCCACTGGTGAATAATGACAAATGGATCACAAAACTGGCAGCACCAATTGCTCTCGTTTCGTTAATCTTGTGCAGCAGCTGGATCTGCCAGATTCAGTGTCTGTAATCAGGCAGATTCATCTCGCCAAGCTCAATTTTGCAATGATTATGAGCGGCCCAAAGCAGCACGGCCTAATCTACGTCCTTATAAGTAGGAAGAGGTGGGAGCTACATGCGAGACGACAGCAGAAAGTGACTGCCCTTACAGAGGTTAGCATGGATGCTAACAGCTTTAGTAGCAGTTTTATCGAATCTTGACGGCATTTCTTTATTAAATGAAAACCATATAACAACACTGAAAGTGAAGTGTCTTCTCAATTTCTTAAAAATATCTGAAGAGTTGGCTCAAAACCTGCTTCAGAAAATGGCAGCTAAGATGTGCTACAGACGTACGAATTGTCTTTTTCAAATTTGTGCTTTTGTTACCAAAAAAGCACCGAGGCAGGCAGAATCCAAGACAAAAACAAAGTTTATTAAAGTTTCACAGAGTGAACAATAACAAACCAAGAGTTGTAATCGATACCAAAAAGCAACAGAAGACTGATCTGCTGTTGACCTTCTTTTATGACTGGGGCTCTTTCCGTTTCGTTTATTCTTGAACATAATTGTGTAATATTTCCCGTCCGTAGGCCTTTACACAATCCTAATGGTGTCTAAATTTAATTTATTATTATTATGCTAATATGCACAATATGGCATTTTCAGCATTTCTGATGCTGACTGGTGCAAAATGGCTTCTCTCTGTCAGACCCAAAAATGGCATCACTTCCTGCTGAATTTCCAGAAAACTAAGTCTTTTCTATAAACCATGTCAACACAAGTGGCCCCTTTTTGGGAAATAGAAGGTTTCCATTAAAATAATTTTTTTAACTTCAGCTTTCACAACTTTTAGGATATGACACCATTATATATGTATTTTGGTTTTATGTGGAAAAAAACTTGTAATAAAACTATCTAACACTTGTGATACCATTATGTTTGCTTATACATTGTTATAAATGAAAAAAATGACCTTTTAATAAAACCAAAAACAATTACAGAGAAAACATTTGTGTGATAACTCTACTTTGTGAGATTATAAAATTAAACATTAGAACAACCATAAAAAATACTTCCTGTGACAACTCTATTATGTGAGACTCTACATAGGTTTAAATGCTGTTGTTTGAGAAAAATGAGAAAATATAATAAAAACATTATAAAAAAAATGAAAAATAATATGAGAAATAAAAATATGAGGCAAAGATATAATAAAACCTTGTGATCACTTAACTAACAATATAATGAAACCTTTTGCTTACAATAAAACCTTGTATAATGAAACAAACCTTATGATGATACATACTTTGAGTACATGCTATAAGTGATCAGATCAAAATTAATCAGTGATTAGTACATGTTCATTAATACATATTCAACACATATTTTCCACCACAAAAGCATCTCTCATTATGAAGGATATTTTTGCTCCACTAGGACATGTTTCGCCAAAAGTTTGTTTTAAGAAGTGGCTCATGTTTTGTCTTTTACACTGCTGCAGTAGTGCCCGCCTACTCCATTGTATGATTAGCCCATATTGAATGTGATCGATGGAACGATCATCCAATCAACTGCTGGATATGCTGTTGAAAAGTTCTCCCCATTCCCAAACACTTTCTATGGGCTCTTTCCCAGATGGACTAGTGAAATATATGGAATGGTCCATCTGGTGTGTCAGGTATCGGCTACGTGTCCGTCTAACAGAGTTAATCATCTTATCAAACCAACACCCTTACAATGTCAGGCCTTTAGCTCATGCTTTTATATTTGAATGCGGTGATAAACCGTTACCATCATGCTAAGAGGCAAGTCAAGTGGTAGCCATGGCCGACCAGAGACCCCTGGGATCAACTTGCCATCAGAAACCTCGACATTGATGGATGTTGTCCTCACATCCCATTAATGAAAAGCTGCTTGGTTTGACTGACACCCTCGTGATAAATATTTATAACACAAACATCTCTTTGCGTCCTCAGGTATCTTCACAGCTCCCACAGACGGACGTTACCTCCTGACCGCCGTGCTCACAGCCCAGCGAGGCGACAGAGTGGAGGCCGTCCTCTCTGTGTCCAATCGTAGCATCCAGAAGTTGGACTCCTGGGGCTTCCTGTCCGGATCTGAAGCGCCGCAGACGTCACACTCTAACTGCACCTGCGGCAGCTCGGCCACGCTGAGTCTGGTGGTGTCGCTGAAGAGAGGAGACCGAGCGGGGATTGTTATGACTGCTGGAAAACTCGCCATCTCGACCTCTCCAGAGTTCCTGTCCACGTTCAGCGGAGTGCTTCTTTACCCGAGTCAATCAAAACGGTAGCCCCGCCCCTTCTAAGGACATCTATAAGCCATAAGTGGCGTGTGTGCGTCAGCGATGGTATATTATTTGATTTATTGGGTTTTATCAGCAGAGAGACAATCTACTAACCAGAGAGACAGGGATCAACAAAAGTATGAAAAAATGAATCTGTATAAATGTTTTTATCTCAAGTACTAATATATAGTGTTTTTACATGGCAGTGATGTTGGTTAGAGTTTTGTTTTTGATCTAGAATTTACAAATGTATGTTTTGCAGAGATCTTTGTTTCAGTCTTAAGCCGGGGGGACACTGTGGGATTTTGAGTACAACTGGTTATGAAGTCTGATTTCAGCCTGATTTTGTTTTTATTTGTCACAACAACAGATAAAACTGCTCAGGACAGGGCAGATGACTTTGTGGCATTATTGAAACTTGAGTTTTTCGACTGCACATACTTGTTTGTGAAGAGCAGAGCCAGTTACTGCTTCACCAATTTAAGGTCTTTGTTCCTGATTGTGATGGTCAAGCTGTCAGGCTTTGTCCTAAACCACATACCACATACTACTACTGCATATTCAAGCAAAGCCACTGCAAACTGTACAAAGAGCTAATGGTTAATATTCTCACCAGGTTTTGTTTGCTGGGTAGCTTCATATAAACTATGGCAGAGGATTAGGGCCAATGAAAAAACAAAAATAAAGAAAAAACATAAGGCTGAAAATTCTTTAAACAATTGTAAAAAAGTCAGAATTAAGTCAGAACTCCAGATTAAAGTCAGAATTCTTATGATATAGTCAGAATTCCAGATTAAGTTCTACAAAAAAAATAATCAGGAAATTCTGACTTTACTGAAAGAATTCTTACTTTAATCTCGTAGTTCTGACTTTAATCTGGAATTCTGACTTCAATCTCATAATTCTGACCATAATTTGGAATTCCGATAATAATCTCGGATTCTGACTCTACGTTCAGAATTCTAATTTTTGATCTCATAATTCTTCCTGTTATGTGTAATTCTGATATAGTCTCACAATTCTGACTGTAATGTGGAATCATGAATTTATTTTAAGATGGCTTTAATCTCAGAATTCATATAGTAATCTGGAATAATCAGAATAAATTCAAATTGTGACTTTACATTCAGAATTCTTAGTTTAATTTTAGAAGTCCAAATTAAGTCTCAATTTCTGAATTTAGTTTTAAATTCTGACTTTTATCTCATCATTCTGATACTTATAATTCTGAATTAAATCTCAGAATTCTGAACTTAATCTCAGATCCCTGACTTTAATCTCAGAATCTTGACTTTAATTTCAGAATCCTGACTTTAATCTCAGAATCCTGACTTTAACCTCAGAATCCTGACTTTAATTTCACAACCCTGACTCTAATCTCAGAATCCTATTTTAAATGTCAGGATTCTAAACTTAATCTCAGAATCCTTACTCTAACTTCAGAATTCTGACTTTAATCTCAGAATCCTGTTTTAAATGTCAGGATTCTGACCTTAATCTCAGAATCCTGACTTTAACTTCAGGATTCTGACTTTAATCTCAGAATCCTGACTTTAATTTCAGAATCCTGACTTTAATCTCAGAATCCTGATCTTAATCTAAGAATCCTGACTTGAACCTTAGATTCCTGACTTTAACTTCAGGACTTTGACTTTAATCTTAGAGTTCTGACTTTAATCTCAGAATCCTGACTTTAATCTTAGATTCCTGACCTTAATTTCAGAATCCTGACCTTAATCTCAAAATCCTGACTTTAATCTCAGAACCCTTTCTTTAACTTCAGGATTCTGACTTTAATCTCAGAACCCTGACTTTAATTTCAGAATCCTGACTTTAACCTCAGAATCCTGACTTTAACTTCAGGATTTTGACTTTAATTTCAGAATCCTGACTTTAACCTCAGAATCCTGACTTTAACTTCAGGATTTTGACTTTAATCTAAGGGTTCTGACTTTAATCTCAGAATCCTGACTTTAATCTCAGAATCCTGTCTTAAATCTCAGAATCCTGTCTTAAATCTCAAGATTCTGACCTTTTCTCAGAATCCTGGCTTTAATCTTAGAATTCTGACTTTTCCACAGACTTGGAGAATCACTGTTTTTCTGCGCCTCAGTGCCGGGTGCTCATAGTCTGGCATCAGTCTGTGGTTCAGTGGTTAGGGACCTCTGCTCTGGTTGGTCCTTGTTATCCTGAACCTTACAAAAGGAACTACTGAACTGCAGTCAGACGTGACTTCCACCTCCGTCTACTTCACTGACACTTGTAAATGTTCTACACACAGTCAGTGTGAGCTTCAGGGTCACGTGTGGCCCATCTGATCACATTTGTGAGCACATAAATTGTGGGCATTGGTCATGTGTCATCACTTTTAGACCAAAGTATGAGCTGATGATTTGAAATCTGAGTCTGCAAGGCATTAGAGTAACCAAGTACCTTGAACCTACACTTACTCATAACTTCTGTTCTCAATGAATTGTTTACATTTAGATGTTAGCTGGTCATATTTATCTCTTTAGTTACTGAGCTGAAAGCATAAACAGTGTTTGACCTGCAGGAAAAAACAACTTCAAGTTCTCAAAGAGTTTACACACAAACAAACACATACTTTCCTTCATGATGGTGCAAAAATGATTTAAAAAATGTTGAAAATCAGCTTTTATTGTGTCCTCAGATACATTTTTATTAAAGGATTATCCAACATATGACATTTGATTCAATTTTTTACATACAGTAGATAAACTGTGAACATTTTAAATGTAAAAGTTCTCAAATACATTCAAACTCAACTCACCTTTCAGAGAGAAAACATAAATGCTGTTTTATTTCAGTCATCACAAACATTCTTTGTGCTTTTATCGTGACATAAAACATTCTTTAGATTACAACAAACAGCTATCTCTTGAAAACAGCCAAAGCAGCAAACCTGGAAATGTTGTGTGATCTGTTCACACAAAAATGATTCACTTTCATAGAAAGAAGTCTTTTCAATCCACCGTCATGTTACTGAGTGAAAAATAAGAGGGTCGACTATTTACTTACTGCATCGTTCATGACAAAAACATCAGCAGAGTTGTCAAAAATAAATCAAAAATAGTTTCTTACATATGTCTAAAGTTATTTTTGAAAAATACTAAGTACCAAGCTGGAGCAGCGTCTACAGTTCAGAAAGTGCTTTTGTCAAGTATGAGAAAAATCATTCTTCTGTTCCATCTTACCAAAAACTCAAACTTTAAAACAATAATAATGAAAAACAATCAGCTGGCTGTTTATATGGACTCAAGTATCCTGGCCTTGACTGGGTTTTTTTAAGTTTTCTGTTTTTCTGATAATGCAGATCCTGATTTCAGAAACCATGATACTGAAGGTTCCAAGAAACCTGGTTTTGCTACCTGGAAAACTCTGTTAGAAACATGGAAACATGACCTGTTCCTTTAAAGTTTACAGTCTATTTGTGTTATAAATAGATGTAAAACAAGAAAAACATTTATTCTTTGATAAATGAAACTTTGGATTTATAAAAGTGGACATTTGGTGATGAGGTAAACCATTATACGACATTGTCAATCTTCCCATTTTAAAGCTCATATATGGAATAATTATGGCCAACTTATAAATTCAAACTATCATCTGTAAGTATTGGCTAAATTTCATATCTGCTTATGCAGATAATCAACTTTTTAGGCAATTATCTGCTGATACTGATGCTGCTCCAATAATAAAATGCATCCTCATGTTATCACAGTCATTGATGCCTGTTATAGTATTTTAAATCATGAAAATCTATAAGGTAAACACTACGTATTTTATATACATCCTTCAGTAAAAGATTTTATCATTTTAAAATACTTTGTATCAAAAAAGGAGCCTATCAACAATTCTGACCTTACTTTTTACCATTTAAGTGCAAAATATCCTAAAGCTTAATATATATGTAATATACATGCATCTTTAACAAAAATAAGAAGGCCTTAAAGGGACAAAATGATATGTATCGATTTTATGACAGCATTCTAAGAGCAAAAAAGCAACACTGCATTATTATTTTACACTTATACCAAACAATTGTTAGTTTATGAAGAGTATTTGAAGCTTTAATGTCTAAATATGAGGGCTGTTTTGTTCTAGAAAAAAAACACATTTTTAAAAGTTTCAAGAAGTTGCTGAAAGAAAATGAACATTTCTTAAAAACAGACAAAATTGTCCTTTTGAGTTGGTTAGCTTGATGCTAACATATAATCAAAAATGTCATAAACAGGCTAACAGGTTTAGCATCACACCATAATAATTTTAACTTAATATATTATCCATTTTACTTATTGATGCTGAGTTAAACAGGTTGTTTGGTTCTTCATTAACTTAACACTCAGTCTCACATTACTGCTCTTTTCCACTTTAGTTTTTAATAGTGGTTTAATAGTTTACAAATAGAGACTGATTGATTGATTGATAGTGGTCAGCAAACAGCCTTTAGAGGAGCTGCGGCCAAGTCCAGCTGTGGCGCTTTTTCTGAACATAAAAACTAAAATTTTTATACAAAGTGTTTTTTTATAAATTAATGGCTGTTCAAATATTGCAAATTCATGACACATCCCTCTAAACAAGTGCCTCAGCATTTTCTTCTTCTTGCACTTAACAACATAAAAAACAGCTAAATATGAATTCATATCTCAAAGGCTTTGAATAGGCATAACTGTGCAGCTAAAGCTCAAAGGAATCTCAGCGTGTGCATGACAGGAAAAGTCCTGGATGAAACCACGGAGAGCGTGGATTTGGAGAATGAGGGGTCCCTCGTATTTTGAGTGTGGGTACACATTGTGTAACTTTACTCGCCCCTGTGACGTCGGTGGCGCAGTCTGATAGTGAACTTGGTCTGGTGGTGTGCTTGGTTAGTAATCGGAAGGTTGCAGGTTCGAGCTCAGCTCCTGGTGTCACATGGCGATGTGTCCTTGGGCAAGACGCTTAACACCAGGTTGCTCCCGCTGCTGCGTCAGTGGTGTGTAAATGGTCATGAAAGGGCGTGACTGTGTTAGCTGATACTGATGGATAACTGACGAAGAAACTCCAACCATCAGTGAGTGAATGGGTGTGAATGTGTAGATGTGGCCTGTGGTGTGAAGCAGCTTTGAGTCGTCAAAGACTAGAAAAGCACTTTATAAGCTTCATTTACCATCCCCTGTGTTCTGACTCATGAGCTCAAACACAGCAGCAGTAATACTGAGAGAAAAGGACGACACTGATGAAACCTGTTTGCATGAATTCACGCGTCCATATTGAACGGTGAACATGAAAAAGCAGTTCAATGTTTTGATGAGAATAGTTGCATGCCTAGTTCACACCTGACATTAAGGATTACCACTTTTTATGCCATTTCACAGATCTGGTGTTAATGCTAGGTGTAAACTGGATCTTAGTCTCTTTACTAAAGCGAAGGTCTCAGACGGTTTTTACTTCTCCAGTGAAAATGACATAAACTTCTATTACACCAGCGTAAACTTCATCTCTGAGTTCCTTTGATTTCCAGCACTTCATGAAAACATTCACCTCAGTCTGAGTCAGAGCAGCTCCTCCAAACACACCTCAGCGATGGGCTGTCTCCAGTAAGAGAAGGAGCTGAACTCGGGGCAGCTGAAGGTGGCGTTCTGCTGAGAACTTCTTAAAGGAAAGACATGCTCTACCAGCTCGCTCAGCCGGCTGTATCTGCAAAACAAAAGCAGCAGCAGGGAACAATAAGTGTTTGTCACATGGGCACAAACAAGGACTCCACTGAGTGATTTAAACACTCACGATGTTTTATTGCCTTTGGCTTGCTCCAAGATTAACTCTCCTTTGGGATTGACTGTGAATATCCGACACACGGGCACTCCCACATGCTTGTAGGCAAAGACATCCTAAAACACAGAGCAATAAGAGCCTTCTCAGAAAAAAGGCTAAGAATATAATGAGGAGATGTGGTACTATCAGCAGATGAAAGCTCACTCACATTTTCTCTGTTTCCGAATGCTGCGTAGAACGGAAACATGTTGGGGAAGAAGAGGTTCTTGATGTCTGTGAGGCATTCAATCTTGAACTTCTCAGGCTTCTTTTCAATGACCTCTCTGTCACAAAGAAAAGGAGACGTAAACTTTAAGCATCAACTCTTGATAAATATGCCAAGTGATAATTGAAACCACTGAGTAGAATTTTGTCATAAAATGCACATAAACAGATACACTGTGTCAATCCATAGTGGCGGAATTAGTTAGAATTAGTGGCTTTTATACAGAATATAGCAGAAGAAAATAACAGACCATGAACATGGGTATCAAAACTATGAAAATATTAATGCCAAGTACAAAAGGCACGAGTATGAAAGGAGTAAGTGATGTGCAAAAATGGCAAAGACATGGGGAAACAAAGCAAAAGTACTGCAAGATGAACATTGCTAAAAGTTATAAAATCAACTCAGTCCTAAGATTTTGTAGCCCCTTGCAGTATCTTTGTCTAATGCCGAAATGATTCTGCATGATTTATGCACAAAAACAGCCTTATAGTCGAAGGGCTGTGAGATGTTGGCCGTAAAAATCTGTTGTTTCCTCTTGTGAAGTGTGTCGGTGACTGACGACAGAAGAGTCTGGGACGCCCGCAAAAGGAAGTCTCATGTGTTTGATTTTTGTCCTGCCTCCAACAACATAGTGGTCTAAGAATGAGTCTAAAAATGCAGAAGTGAGTTAGCATTTAGTACCTTCTGGTTACCAAACCTGAAACTACATGGGAGGTAGAATACCAGTTTCGGATAATTGGCTGAAACAAGTTTTGTTGTGGATACACGCACATGGGACTTTAAATGTTTAATCTGAAATAATAAAATGCATCTGATGTTTCCGGTTTTTGAATCTTAAACCATCGTTGTGTGTTAACAATGCAAGTTGCTAACAAGGACTACAAAAATGGCTGGGGACCCAACAGCAAGCATTTCTGATTGTTTTTTAATAATCAATAATTCATACACTTTTGCCACATCCATAAGATCCAACTTGCTCAGGTCACTCGATTGTGAGAAAACTCTCAAACAAGACGTCACAACAAGATGTTATATACTGGAAATATTGTTGCTGCTTCTTCAAACCACCATGCTGTAGTTCATAAGTAGCTCAATAATAGCTTTTTACTCTCATGGATTACGTTTCAACTAAAAAAATCATAAAAGGTTGGTTCTCTTGTTGAGATCATCATAAAGAGCAGAACATGTGGCGCTAACTTTCACGTTGGTCTTATGTCCTGCAATATCAATTTTCTTTGCTTTTAATGTTTGGAGGGGCTTGCGGGGGCAGAAGAACATTAAACCTTTTACTAAACTCTCAGTTCACATTGAAGGTTGATGTGCCTTTAAAAAACACGCCCCTTAATCAGTTTTTTACTTCCTCTGGTTTATTACGTCACAGCTATAGAGCCTCCGCCTACATCTGTGGATTTTCTGCTCTTCACAGGCAGACAACATGACTGTTTTGAAGGTCGACTCTGCTCCCTGTAACTCCCCCATCAGACATCGTTGGGCAGCCAATCAGTTCAGAGCTCACTGTCATAGCCTCCCCACCTCCTCAAATCTGAGCGTTTCCAAAGCGGAGGGAAAAAGTGCAGCATCTGATCCTCTAGAGACATTTTTCATTTTCTTACTCAACTTAAACCAAATCCTTGCTTAATAGACACCCAAGACATGATGTAAACAGTCAACCACAACAGCACATGGGACCTATAAGTCTGACAATCATTGAGGTTTCCTTCATTTACAAAGATGTAAAATAATTAAAGAGGAGCACAAAACAAGTGAAAAAGATTTTTTGAGCATAATAGTCAAAGCAATTGTGAGATTCTGTGCTTTCGTTGGGTATGTTACCTGTGAAAAGCAGAGAAGAGGCTACTGGGGGAGAGCATGAGGGGTCCCTGAGGCAGGAGGGTCCCTCTGTCGTTCACCCAGTGTAGATACCCTCGTGTCATGTCCGCCATGCCGATCGCTCGGGCCGAACAGTACAAGAACTTATAACCGTTTCTGTGGCAGGAAGAGATATTTGCAATGAAGTAAAACTTGAACTCAACTTGCTCCCTACAGAAAAGTAACAAAGGCTGCAGTGATTTAGTCCTTACTCGTGCACTGAGTGGTAAAGTTTAGCGATTCCTTGGTGAGTCCAGTCCTTTCCGAGCTGAGGTAGAATCTGTCCAAACACATCTGACCTGAGGGAAGAAAATGACCAGCAAGATTAGATAAAACATCTGTGAGCACCTGAAACCCTGATCCTGAGAAACAGAGAGAGCCAGTGAGGCTCGCTCTTACTTTGTAATGGTGCCGTCGATGTCAGAGATGATGACTTTGTCGTCCCAGTTCCACAGGTAGATGGTTCCCTCACAGCGACAGGTCCCCTGGTACTGAGTGGTGATGCTGAAGGTGACATCGTTTGGACCGTCTCTGAGCTTCAGACTGGCCTTAAAGGAATCAGTGGAGCACATAAGTTTCTTAATCAACCACAGTTTGATTCAAACCTGATTTAGGAAAACAAAGTAAAGACATTAAAAGAAAACTCGTCTTACTATTTGGTCAGATGATAGTCTGAGGGATTTCTTGTAGGAGTGACCTGATGCTGGTGCTGGACCTTCACTCTGCACATGCTCAGGAGGTTTTGGAGCAGATGCCACAGCGTTCAGCTCTTTAGTCTCATCATCGCTCGACCACTCTGCTGCTTTGTGCCTAAAAGAAGAGATGACGATTCAAAGTTACCCAATTAAAAACTATCCTGTAGCAAAAGGTGAAGTGATATTACCACAATATCACAATATTTATTTATTTATTTATTTCATAGGGACAGTGCACATTAATGAACATCTATTCAGGAAACAATAGATGTAAATATTCCAGATTATAGCAACAATGCTAATTTACATCCCTCGGAAGGTAACACAAAAACATGATGCCGAAGACACCACACAAACAAAAGCAAAATATAAAACAAGGCAATATATAACAATAAGAGCACATCACAAGACAGTACATTTCTTAAACCCTAAGAGTCAGTGGTTACGGGACTGGTTTGCTTTCAGCCGCTGCTTGAAGTGCATTTGGAAAGTTTGTAATGTGGGGCACTCCATTATGGAGGGTGAGAGACTGTTCCAGATCTTACTGGCCTTTACAGAGAGAGTTTTAATAATGAGCACATTTATCCCTGACAATGCCTTCATAATCAGCTAAAATTTGTGCAGACTCATTTACAGCCACCAGAGGGCAGCAGATATCCTCCTGCATATGGACAAGCTTTTCTGAACAGTGAATTTCCAGCTTTTTTTGTTTTTGACGTCTTCTTTGAGAACAAAAACTGTATTCTTACTTAATCATATTTAACAAAAAACAGCTCTAGAACAAACAATATGTAAAATATGACTGAGTTATAAAACACAAGCCCTGTTCTCTAACTAACATGCTAATCCAGTCTCAGAGGGCCATGTTTATCTGACACAGCTTGTGTTGGTGCGTGACAGACTTGAGTGTTGAGGACTGAGCTTTGTTGCTGACTCACTGTGTTTCAGGGGCCCGATGAAGGGCAGGACTGTCGCTGCTTAGAGACTCCTGGCTCCCTGACTTAGCCTCTGATGACTGAAGAAAGACAGAGACATAGAGATAGTTACCACAACAAAAGTTATGAAATAAATGTGCTTTCGTTACTTTAAAGTTCTACCACAATAATGCAAAACAAGCACTTATGGTTCTTTAGGCGTTTGACAAACCTGTTCCTCATTTGTATAAAGTAATTTACAATTCAAAGTGACTCATTGTAGGACCCTTAGTGATCTCATGGCACCGTCGACATACAGATACAAGTCTGACTCATGGAGGCTTTAATATGAGTCACAGATTTAGTACCTGCTTCACGCTGCTCTTTCTCCAGAACCACCAGCGCCCAGACTTTTTGGGCATTTTCTCCTTCACCCAGGCCTCCTCTGTAGCCTGCAGATCATATAATTAATTAGTAAAATGAATATAAAGAGCAGATATAGTGACAGTTAAGTGTATCACTTCAGAGCAATGGTTCTCAGCTAATCAATATCAGGACCGACAATCTCCTTCATGAGATGCTGTCTAGGAAAGTCTCAGAAAAATGTTCTTCTATGAAATGTTTCCTAGATCAGGGGTAGGTAACAGCTGGCTCATGGGCCAAAGGAAGACACTTTTGACTTTCCATGCGACTGAGTCAATATCAGATATAAAGAAGTTTTCAATATGAAGAAGACATGACAAAAATCCACCATGAACAAATGGATGTAGAGGTATTTCTAGAATAAGATTTAAGTTCTGGTATATGTACATTTCTTAGAAAGAAATTACAAATATCATATGTAACTGCTGCACTTAGTGAAAAATCTTTTCTTTAAAACATTAATAAATGCATTTGAAAAAAACAACTTCTAAATCTGTTCACTTTTGGAACAACTGATTCTGATGATTTATATCTTTGTTACAGCTGTAACTTTCAAGTCATTATAGTCTTAAAATATGTGATGCCTTACAATCTGGAACAATTTGGCCCTTTAGTTGAGAAAAATGAATGTGGACTCTCCAACAATGGAAGCAAGGAAGGTGCACATCTCCACAGTACTGCACTGTTTGGTGTGGACATTTTTTAATAGCAAAGGTAGTCAAGAAGTCACTCACTCTAAATCCACAGGTGATCTAAACATGACACAGCACATGCTTTTTATCTTAGCTACTGCTGCAAAGACTGCAGAGTTCTTAGCTCCATCTTTCGGGGATGGCACAGATCATTTGAGTACCATTCCCTAAACTTGACAGTGGAAGCATCTCTAACTGCATATCATGCCAAGACAAACTGAAGCAGACTGCTTGGTGAAAATGTGCTATAAATAACCAAAGTTGCACTTCCCTGCCTGAAGTTCTATTCATGATACATTAACACAAAAGCAACACAACAAAGCTCCATCATCAATACGCCGCAAGACATTCACGTTAATTCTACAAGGACGTCATATTTGTGTCACATCATGGTGTAGTGTGGCTTTGAGGTCAGGAAGAAAGCATGACAACTTGCACCGAAACAGGCAGACACAAGTGCTGTGCTCCCCCCTCATTAAAATGAAGCCTCTGAGCTAATTGATGATCGACTTGACTCCCCATTATGTCTCCACGATGTTCACAGAGAAGGCAAAACACAGGGGTGTAACATATAATGGCTCAAAGTGGCAGCATAGATGGGTCTTAAAGGGATACACCAACAGTAACAAGAAAGAGACAGGCGAAGCTAGCCTACTAATTAGCTTAGCTCAAACACTGGGAGTCAATGGGTAGTGTTAGCCTGTCTCTGCCTACAGCCATCAGATAAACTCTTCAGCAACTCTAAACGGTCCTGTGTGTTTGTTGTGACTCGTTTTTAAACCGCGTTATGTTTTGTTATCTTCTACTATCATCGTATTATCGTCTTCTACTCCTAAACAGAGGCTTTGTTTTGTCGACCTACTTCGTGGTGGTTTGTGCTATAGCTGTGACGTTTGCAAACGACTCTTGTAAGTGAACGATGAGAACCGATTCGCAGTTGTGAGAGAGCTGTTTGTTGCATACTTACAAATTGCCTGCAAAATGTGTGATAACATGGATTTGATTTATTTAATGGAATTCTCAAGAAACTAACACTATCATGAGAAAACCAGCTTTGTTATCTCAATGTAACAAGATAAACAAGTCAAGATGGCATTAAAAAAATCATTATCATAGTGAAAGAGAATAAAATAAACCACACGTGTACTATAAGGGCTTTGGTACGTCATGGACTTTAGAGACATTTTTTTATCAATGTACTTTAGATACATTTTTTTTATGAACAACCAGTTGAGAATCACGACTTTATACCAAGAGGATACCTTCGGAAGGTTCTTCTGAAAAGCCTGCATACTGAGTATCAATGGTGCTGCCAGGGTCCAGTTGTAATACCTGAAAGAAGATCAGTCTTTACCAGGTACATGACTTAAAATGATGACTTGATTTTAGAGATTTGAAAAACAGAACAGGAAGACTCACCTGTTTGCAATTCTGACTACCAGGTTGGGATTATCGATTATCGCTGGATTCTCTGCAAATTCATTGTAAGTGATGATATGCTCCATGAATTTTTCTGAGACAGAAAGGACAAAGAATCGTAGTTACACGTGGAAATGCAGTATGGTGCTGAGAAATGTTGGTTAAGCTCAATAATACTTGTTCTTAGCTCCTATGAGAACCTTAAATTTGTGTCGATTTTTTTTGGACAAGGTTTGATCATTTTCTTCTTTGTCAGTCTTACCCTGTACTTCATGAGTAAGTTTTCATTTTCTAGAAGTTTTTTTTAATCCTTTAACAAAATGGGAGGCAATGCAGTGAGAAAGAGGGATGAGAAGGCAGAATATGATGTGCAAAAAGACACAAGTTGGACTGAGCAGATATGGTGCAACCCAACCCCTCGACCACTGATGCTTGTACTATTTTCTGAAGCAACTAAGGATTTTAAATAATGCAGCATTGTGTGCTCCAAACACACATAAGGACTATTGCATGCACAGGTAAGTTATTTACCTGACTTACAAAACAAATGTGAGAGCAAAGGTATCCTGATGTTGCTGCTGGTAGAGTTCACTGCTCACCTTTAGAGATCTCTGAGTTCTCACTAACACCTCCACACAGTGACAGGGTGACATCAGGCAGGTCTCCGGCAGAGTCAGACAGACACTCGGTGCCACTGTCTGCTGCTGCGCTGCCAACAGACTGAGGAGACTGAGATCCAGAGCGAGTCCCCACCTCCACCCAGTGTTTGGGAACCTGCTCAGACTCACTACAGACAGACCAGAGAAAACAGAGGTATACTAAGAAGCAGCATTTTTTTGTTTAATTTGTTGAAAACTTCAACCTTTTATTGTATTTTGTGCACTAAAATGCAAAGATTAAAAGCTCCTTGGATGCAAAGCTAAAGTATTAAGTGTTACCCCTACAGACCGGCTGTGGTTGAAGTAAAAAACCACTCCACCTCAAAGTTAACTGATGGTGTATGATTTAAAGCTTATGGTGAACAGACTTTTTGCAAACACGTGATTATGAAAACATCACTCGCTTCAGTCAACAGTTCTCCTGAATGAGACATTTCCTGCACACAGGTACTGAAACATAAGCAAAGCCTGCTAAAGCCTCAGAGCTGTCCTTGTTAATGGTCTGTCTCTTTGTTAAAGCAGCACTGTGATGCTTTCCCACCTTAGAAGTTTCAAAGTTGGAGCGTAACATCTTCCATATATAATTGTCAAGAAATATCAACACTGTACAGGACTAGTCACACACCAGCTTTGAGCTGAAAAGAAGCCAGTTAGCCTATCTTGTTTCTGTCTGGTATGATGGCTGAGACCAAAGGCTCACTCACACTAGCTATTCCCCCCTAAAGTGTGAATCATTTGAGTACTGAGAGTGCTCCATGCCGTGCTTAAGCGTGGTTCACTTTCCTGACCCTGGCACAATTGGATGAGATGGGTTTTGGCACGGCACGCTTGCACATGCACAAGCACACACACTGGCAAGATCAACCGATGCCTTTCTCTGTTATTTCACTCCAATGATCCTAAATTGGCAGAGTGATGGAGGGCTGTGCGTCATCAAAATGACCCAAAATATGAAACTACAGAAAGAGTAAAGTTTCATCTGTGTCTCAGATTTCATCTCCTTTGTGCCGTCAGTGAGTTTGTGGTGCAAGCGTGACATAAGCATGCTGTGGTACTTTGAGAAGAACATTGAATTGTTCAAGAATGCTTATCTGGGATATTCTTTAATGGAGAACTTGAGTTCTCACTCTGTTCTTTACTCCTTGTTTAGTTGCAGGTTGCCATTGAACAGTGTTATGATTGTTAGTATTAGTGTTGGCCCTTCTAGTGCTTCTGTTGCAAACACCTCATTTAAAATAATCAGTGGGTATCTAATACTGAAATTCAAAGCTGAAACACTCTGCTGAAGAGCAGGAGATAGCTGGTTGGACAGCCTATGTGGATTCTCATGGGAACATGAGAATGTGTTTGGCAAATACATCCACTCCGTAACAAATCTAGCAAAAGGTATCAGGATCCTTCATTTGTCAAACCTTCATTCTGTTCCAAAGTAAGATTTTACTGCTCTGATTCATCAGAGGGACCGTTCAATACATTACACTAGTCCAACAATCGTTCCCTCAGTCACACTCATTTAGGGCCAATCAGATAATGCAGTAGGCGTGCACTACTGTCCCGGTGTAAATTATAAAACATAAATACAACACCAAAAAAAACCTCTTGCCAAAATATGTCAGAGGTGAACCAAAAATACCCACCCTATCAAGAAACACTTTAAATTTGTTATTTATTTATCAGTTCATATAGATTCAGATCTAAAAAGACTGCTAGTAAAGTTGTTAGCATCAATGCTAATCTCTGTACAAGCATCACTTCCTGCTCTCGTTTCACCCTGCTGTGTCAGTGGTGTTAATGTGAATGAATGGGATTGGTTACATTAAATGGCAGTCTTTACCATCAGTGTGTTCATTAGGTGTGAATGTTTAAGACCTGTGGTGTAAAAAGTGCATCAAGTAGTTGGATGACTTGAAAACTGCTGAAAAACCACAATTTTGTAAGCCATTCGCCAAATACTCCCTAAACTTGGGCGATGTAATGTACTCATGTTTGTACCTCTTTGGGAAGTACCGGGCCACAACATCAGGCTCAAGTGCAGTTAGGTCGTCTAGGTAGATGTCTTCAGGTCCCTGATGTTGGCTCCTCTTTCTTACATCTAAAAATGAGCAAGAAGGGACACTTTCTCTTAAAAAACAGCTGATTTTATCTTTTCTAACCCAACCCAACCTACTTCCTTTTCTTTGATCTGTGCATGTGAATGCTGCACAGACCCAGACACTGAATAAAAACACCAGCCTAAAACAGGAACCACATCCTTCCTGTAAACATTTTACTCACAGTACATTTGAACTGTGTGTAGAGAAATGTGGCCTTTAACTGAAAGTTTCCCATGCTGTGTTTTTTTAAGACTGATCAAAGATGATTATAATCATTTGAATTCTTTTGAAACTTAAGAACTGAGAAATGACCTTGAACCTTTTTCAGCACTACAAATTGTCACTCTTATTTCTTGTCAAAATACTTACATCACTAAATATAGGCCACATTTTCCTGACAAGTACAGATAAATTCGGCATTTTAAGATATTACAAGCAGCAAGCAAATTTTACATTTACGATGTCTTGAAATGAAATGTTATTTAGTGTGTAAAGAAACTTTTGAACACATTTCCAAGACGCTCAGTTCCTTTCGTAGAAAAACTCCAACATACTGGCTCAAATGTGCAAAAACATTTGTAATGACTCTGTGTATTAAGGTTGTAAAAAAAGTATACTCCTAAAAGTTATGTCTCAAAATGCTGAAGAGGCCACTGCCTAAATTGCACAAATAAGGTGGCAACATTTTTGAAAGTGAGTGGAATAAGCAAGGAGTCCTTGTCCTACTCTGCATTACTATCATTAGTGCTTATGAGATTTTATTATAGTTTCATACCACAGCAACAGAAAGAAAAGTCCTTGAGGTCAATACTGGGTAAGTTATTGATTTCAAGCCTCTTGAACATGACTTGAAATCTTCAAAATATCAGAGCTCAAAGTGTCATTAAGCCTCCTTGAATATATGATGGAGAAAATCATTTCTAAGTTTTAGAAAATCTTGTTCTTAACAGCTTATGTTATCCGTAAAGATGATTTCTCAGGACTGGATGTTTATTTCTCTTATAGGCTGAGTTAGTTATTACATCATAAATGATTGTCGAAAGCCTTCCCACTTTACATCCAGTTTATGAGCACCCTCAAAAACTTAACTGCTAATATTTCAACATTTCTGGGATTATCAAGGCTCTATGTGCAAACGAGTTACAGCTATCTGCGACCCGGACATAACTAGTGTCCTGTAAAACTTTTGTGCTTCCTCCTGTAAAGAATACTATGAGAAAAATAGCTCAACTTTTTAAGAACAAATAAAAAAGTTGCTTTACTTCTCCTCTTGTTGGACGAGTCTGCTGCTTTAGACGTTTTCGTATCAGGATAAATCGCCGCTGAGCCTCCGCTGGCAGCAGAGCCGCTGTCCCTGCGACTGGGAGGAGAAGACTTCCACCTCATCTTGTGTGCAGCTTTTGTGTTGAGTTCAGAGTCAGTGGGAGATAACTCAGAGGTTAAAGAGCTTGGACTTAGATCGTTAAGGTCTGGCTTTGAGATGTGCGTAACATGTGAAGAAGCTTCAGGTGGCTGCGGTTTGTAGCCGCACTGATCAGCTGTCCGAGGCTCTGGCTTCACGATGCTGCAGAGGGGGTCCGTGCATCTGCCTCCTTCTCTGGACTCCTCCTCCTTGGCTTCAGTGCTTAAGATGACCCTGAAATGCGTGCTCTCTGAGGGAGTGATTGTCAAAGTCTTCGGCTCAGATTTGTCCTTTTTGTTGACCTGGATGTAAGACAGAAGAACACAAAAAACACCTTCGCAATTTAGTAGCATGGCTAAATGACATTTGCATAAACTGGTGGTCTGATACTGAAACTTTCTGGATATTTCAATTTGTGATATAAACTTTTCTGAGAATTTAATCCAAATGAATGCAGCTTATATAATTGTATGCAGGCTAATGAAATTTGAATCTCACCGTCATAATACAAAATAAATTAAGCTTTTATAACCACAAAATTTGAAAGAAACAATCTGAGGGAACATGACAGCTGGCTTGGATTTTATTTGACTCCAGGAAATTGATGTGCAAGCGGGTAAAATATACACAAGCTGACAGAAATCAGTTGGCATAATGTTTTTTTCTGATCTATTGCAATAAATGTTGGCATTTCCATTGCACATTATGGTTTATCTTATATTTGAATAACAAATAAAACATGATTTATAACATGATCCTAATCTGCATGCACTTCTAAAAACTACCGCTCTACTCTTCTAGATTTGAGCCTCACCCTGGTGGATTCTGGGAACTCTCCCCAGCTCCACTGCATGTGTGATTCAGTTCTGAGCATGCTCTCCGTGTGCTTCACCATCAGCTCAGAGTCGCTTTTTGGAGACGAGGGATCGGACATCTCACTGTCGTAAACAAACACAAATATTTCCACGGAGTCATCAGTAAGAACATGGTGGTACTCAGTGTGTGATGATGCAGATTCGAATTTTTGACACCTTGTTTGTTTAAAAAGTGTAGATAATTACGTACATTTTGCAGGGAGCCCAGTCTCCATCAGAGAAAGGGTAGCTGTCCCATTCGAGGGCGGTGAGGGGAGAGTGCTGCTTGTGGTCCAAATTTTCCTTCACCAGCAAAGATGCCCTGAAGGTAGAAAAACAAAGAGAATCAGCAATCAGTAGATTTTTAACCAGCATTTATTGATCCTTTATTTTAGCAGAGTGGGCCTACTAAGATGGAGTATTTTTCTCAAAGAATGCCCTACAGCAGGGTCCCCAACCTGTAGACCTTGATCTACCAGTAGATTTTTTAGACATTCCTTGATCAACAGGCATAAATGTAATAAAGAAATGCGGGGTCCGGATCTGATAAAACTGATACTGAAGCTGTTAGCATCTATGCTAATCTCAGTACAAGCAGTCACTTCCTGCGGTCAGCTTTCTCTTAGCTCCCGTCTCTTCCTGCACTACAGGACGCTGGTTGGGCCGGGCCACTTTGGACCGCTCACAATTGTAGGTCGGAGCTTGGCAAGATGGATCTGCTTGATTACAGATATTAAATCAAGTTGGTCCATCTGCACTGCAAGGTTATTAATGAGTTTGAGGATTCATAATACACCAGAGCCTGCTGTAGAGCATTATAACAAACAGACACTGAGATAAATCATGATTGGGTGAATCATCAGCATAAAGATGAACTTTACAGGATTTTTATTCTTCTGCAATGTCACTGTTATCTAACATTAGAAAGGGGCCCAGAATAGACCCCTGGGGCACTCCTATTCTAATAATCTTGACACTGCCTTTGCATTATATGCAACAATGGCTTGAGTCCTACTGGCAAGAATCAATTACATTCTATTTCATTCAGAAAAATTGCAGTTAGCCTTTATGATAAAGTAGAAAAGCTTATGATGGATCAATGAGGGCAAAAGATTCTGACCTTCATCAATTAAATGACAATATCATTTATCACAAGAGATGCTGGCAGGATTGTACCGTGACCTGGTCTGAATCCAAACTGATCCGGGGGAAAGAACATTATTAAATGTGAAGTAAGTCTGCAGCTGTTTATTTAGTATTGATTCTTAAACTTCCACAAGACAGATAGGGATTTTACTGAGACCAGCCCTCTAAATAATAGTAAAATATCTGTACCTTTTCATATTTAAGAAATAATCCTAGTCAAGGTAAATAAATTAAGACTATGCAGGATTAGTTTGACAATTTAAAAAGAGCATGTTTACGTACCGTCCATTGTTTGCATTGTGCTCCTCGTCTGAACTGAGCTCACACAGCTCGATCTCCCCCACCACAGCCGTTGTTTGCTCCTCTTTCCGAGGCTCGGCCTTGTGCTTCCTCCTGCGTCTCTTCCTCTTCTTCACAGCTGTGTTGGAGCACACTTGGATGTTTCCAGAGGCCAGCTCTTCAGGACTCTGAGGCTGACTGCTCTCTGCTGCTGATCCCCCACATCTGGGCTCTCTGCTCCAGAACAGAGGCTCCTCTGTGGGGATGGGCGAGGTCACCAGGTGAGCGGGCACGACTTCCTATTTCAATGTAAAGAAAAGTGATAAATAAACTCAGTTTCACAGATAAATGATGCTGTCAGCATTCTACTATGCTATCTAACATGTTCTTCTTAGTATAGTCTGTTAGCATCAAACATGTATTTAAAACTAATCACAAGGTTAAACTGAGAATGATGAGAGAGGAAAAAGTTTTACACTTCTGGAGAAAATATACAAATGCATCCTTAATCACTTTAAATTTCACAACAACCTGATTAAATCATTTTACCAAAAATAGAAAACAAAGCAACGTGATATTTAGGTAATGCACATCATAGCAAAGGTGAGATTCAACCTACAATTTTCTCTTCGCTCCATCTTGTACTGTTGATAACTCACATTGTTTTGTTCCCGGACGAAAAAGGCTTCTCCATTGTCTCCAAGCTTCATGTGGAGCTCTACGGGTTCTCCATTGATTTCAATATCAATCTGCAAAGTCAAACAACACAAACCTGCAGTAAATGCTCTGAACAATGCTGCACTGTGTTTGCTCAACACAAAAGCAACTTAAGGACCTCTGCAGTGCAGCTTGGGGGGTAAACACAGAGCTGTGGCACAGATTTACCTGAAGAATTCGAGTTAAGCCACAGAAAAATAAGGAACAGCACGTACCAGAGCTCACTATTCTCAGAAGACTTTGCATTCATTTATTAAACAGACAGGGCTTTATTTGGACGTGGAATTAGGTTGTTGGAAAAGAGTCGCCCATGTGAATTAGAACACTGTATGTAAGCTGTAAAGAACTGTAATGCCTTTGAGCGTGTTTACATTATCAGGGAGGTTCAGAAATCAGCAAAGATCAGACCACAGACCACCAACAGATGACTGTCTGAACTGTCTGGCTCACTGGTAAGCTCATAAAGATAAGGCTTCTCTCTGAATGGGATGAATCTTCACAAGCTTTGAATAAGTGGCTAAATTGAGATTTAGTCTGTGAATCCCACCTAAGTGGTCAGCTGATGACTGCACGGAGTCTAAAAATAGAAAGAAAGGGCTGTCTGCACTTGTGAGAAGCAGAGTGGATCAGATGGTGATGTTTCGAGAGCTACTTAAAAGGAAAGTGAAGAAGCACAGGGCGATTAGAAAGAGAGAAAATCCAGGAGCAGCTTCATCACAACACACTGACAGGGCTGGTCCAGTCTGAACGTAGTTATTATACGTGTTACTTCATGTTTTTGGAGAAGTACAATCAGATCATTCAGACAGTTTGCAGTAATAGGTCCTTAAATGCAGAAATGACTAAGCATTTTAATACTCCCTATTCCTTTGTCTCCAAGTTTACAGGATTTTTGATAGGTTTTTATTCAGCAACATTGAGATCCTGAAATAATGGTTTGGTAAACACAGGCTTTTCTTTCTCCAACATAAAATAACATCTCAAAGTACCACACATGTGATTTTTTTTTTTTAACCCTTTTCATGTTCTAGAAAAGCCAAAGTTCCCTTCTCCCTCCCACCTACTTTTTTGCTCTATTCTGTTCCTTCCTGTGATCTGTAGGGCCTTAAAGGGGTCTGTCCTCCCTAGTGGAAATGGTTGATCCTCTGTAAAGTGTCCAAAATTAATTTCAGTGACATTTTGAACATCATTTTCATCACTAAAATACCATGAATGAGTCATAGCCAAATTGCACCAAATTGATGGCGTGACCCTTACTAATAAGATGGTATCACGCTGAACCATGGTGCAGTTCCTCACAAGTCTAACATCGGCTTTACTGCGGCTGATTTGTGTTCACTTGAGAAACCAGAAAGCACTCCGAGAGCACAAACCTCCACTAAGGTAGCTCATATATTATCAGTTAAACAGTTATTGACCAAAAATGATTGTTCACTAATGGCGGTTATCTGGATCACCACCAAAATCTAATCATTTTTAAGTTGGGCCATTATTAACGTCTCCTGAAAACTTCAGTAAAATCCGTCCAATACTATTTGCGTAATCTTGCTAACAAACAAACAAACAGATAAACACATGATGGCAAAAACATAACCTCCTCAGCAGAGGTAACTATGGGTGGTGTTATTGGTGGAGTTTCTTGATGTAGAAAATAAAGAGCCAATAGTTCAAAGTTGGCACTCACTATTTTCTCTCTGGAGCGCAGCACCCCCAGTTTCCCGAAGCGGACGTGAAAAGGGGAGCACTGGAACGTCCCATCAGGCTGTCGGACCACGATCACGTCGATGCAGCCCGACAGCGTGGCCTGATTGATCCCCTTGTAAAGCTCCTTCACTGTCACCAGCACCTGGCCCGCCAGCTGCCCCACGTAGTTCATGGTGTCAACCTGGAAAACACGATGAACAAGCACATGACAACAACATACTCAATTTCTTTCCATTTTAAAACAGGCTTTAAGCTTATCTGAATTTTGGGACCAAATCTTTACCCTGCAATCAGATTAAAAATTGATAGAAATATGGACAACTTAAACTGGTTTGATAAAAATATATGTGGCAATACTTGTTTTTTAGGTGATCTCTGCTTTTGGCTTCTCCTTACTGACACTGGTAGCTGAAGCAGAGGCATTCATGACAGTCAATTTTAACGAAAATTGCTTCTTGAACTTTATACATATTGTCATACATGCCATATTGCTAGATCTACCGTAGGGTTGAAGAATATATTCAGTAATTAGAAATCTCTCAATATTCTTTCCAACAATATACTGGCCTGGGCAAGACTTGGTATATGAATGTAGTTTGCTATGTTAAAAATGTTAAAAGTCTCAAGTTTAAAACAACTGATTTGAGAAAAAAAAACAGACGCTAGTCATGTTGACACTGTGTAGCTGGCTGTTTATGAAAATGCCTGTGTGACATTTAGCTCATGTAAACTAGACTTAGACCTGACTTTTAAGTTAACTAAAAAAAAGGAAGTATCAAGCTCATATGAAATTTTGCCATTGAATCAGCCGAATCATCATGCACATCACATTATGAGTTGAGGGTGCCATTGCCTCTCTCCTGAATTGTGAGTTTAACAAAACCTGACAGACTATTTCCTGTTACATCTTACTAGGACAGTGACCTACAAGTTCAGCTCCTGTTTTTAAGAATAGCCTGGAAAGGCAAAGCGAGATGGTCCCTGAACGCAGCAGCTCTGTCCCATTTTCCTGACAAGTCCTGAGCTGATCGAGACTAAATCTGTCTCTGGACCGCCGCAGAGGAGTCAAGCAAATACTGTGGTTAACACATTGATGGGTAAACATGGACCTGATTTGGGTGAACATTTGCAGCCAGCTTCCTCGGCTGCTGTCAGTCCCACAGTTTCCATTCTGCATGTTATTGGTGGTTGTCAAAAGCACTTTGGTAGGCAGGGGGGTGAAATTAATCAAAATGCTGAGTACCATGCAGAAGCATGACTGTTCTCGCTCTTAGTCCCCTGCTAGCCACAACCAGGCCCTAGCAAAATTACATCATTGCAACACCACAGACACACTGCTTACATCTGTGGTTTTTAATGCTTCTTCTTAGAGGACAAAACTTCTTTCATGATCTCCCTCACCCACTCACAGGAGGCTTTTAAGAGGGCCATGTTAAGACTGATAAAAAGGATTTAGTGGTGTGAATTGATCAGACTTTTTTGTGACAAATGCCATTATTGATTATGCTAATCAATCAATTTCTTTAAAAATTCCTGTAGTTTTTCTGTGTGGGCAAAATGCTGCATACACAGGTTTTTAATAGTAAACACATGGCATGATAAATGCCATGCTGTATAGATAAACACCTCTGCAAGCTGCTGGTGTTTTCACCCTTTAAATATTGAGAAGTAAGCGTTATTTTGTCAAAATTCAGCTGCAGTATGACAACTTCTGTCCCTTGTCTGCCATGATCTCGTCACATTATTTACTTCCTAGTTTTCATTTCTACTGACTGCCTGTGATGATACAAAGTCAAAGGAGTTGATGAAAAATATGTCATTGATTCCTTAAGGGAGTTGTTATCAATACTCAACAGGAATTTTTGATTCCCTACTCGGTTACATTATCTGGTATTATGTGACTGAGTATCACAAAACATAACGCGCTTTGTTGTACAGCAATGCGTAGCTTGTTTAGCTTAGCTGATTAGCATTTATCCTGTTGCTCTAAATGCGAATTGCACAGACACAGGCTTAAACACTGGTTAGATATTCCCAATTTACAAAGCTGTGTTAATCTTGACAGCACTTTTTAATTTAGTTTTAGTTATGGTCTTTTGCCTAAAATATCAATTAGTTTTAGTCATAATTTAGTCATCTAAATTGTATTAATTTTAGTCTAGTTTTAGTTGACGAAATTTCACAACATTTTAGTCGACAAAATCTACTGTAACTTTAGTCGACTAAAATCTGAATTGCAAAGTGTAAGGCATCTTTTATGTTTCCTTGAATTTCTGAAGTCATGTTTTACACTTGGATCCACCACCATGAAGCTAAGGCAGTTGTGATTGGATGTCCCCCTTAATTCATCCAACCTTTCCACACAACCAAAGTAGCTCTGATTGGATATATTCCTAACTTGTCCCTACTTTCTACATGACCAAATTCGGTCTGATTGGATGAAGTCTCTGTCAAACATTTTAGTCTAGTTTTTATCTGTTGATGAAAATGTCAGTTAATTTAGTTTTAGTTTGTGTCCATGTGCACTTGTTTTTTTTAGTTATAGTCTAGTTTTCGTGGGGGAAAAAAAGGTTGTTGACGAAAACTATGACTAAAATAATTAGTCAACAAAATTAACACTGAAGCCAAGTTCTGTAGTTTTGTTTTATTAAGGTGATGACAGAACAGCAGGCGCAGCAGATAAGTGGACAAGTGGGTGGATGATTTGTTGACATCCTGAAACATGCCATAAAACCACAAGTGATTGTATCGGCGACCATAAAGATAAGCTCGACCATAAATATTAAATATTGGGCAATCATGATTGGCTTTGATTGATACAGCCACCTCCATTAAATTACAATTACAATTGTAAAAATTATTTTTCTCAAGACGTATAAGTGTGTAGATTGACACATTTACCTAATATCCTCTCATATTTAATTCTAAAACGTAAACTATTATTTCAACTCTAGGGTAGCAGCGTGGTGCAGCAGGTAGTGCAAGACCTGTCTGTGTGGTTTGTCTGTTCTTCCCATGCATGCCTGGGTCCTCTCCAGGCGCTCCTGCTTCCTCCCATGGATCAAAACATGCTTATTAGGTTGATTTGTGGCTCTAAATTGCCCTTAGGTATGAGTGTGAGTGTGAATGGTTGTCTGTCTCTCTATGTGGCCCTGTGATTAGCTGGTGACCGATTCAGGGCGTACCCCGCCTCTCACGCAATGACAGCTGGGATAGGCTCCTGCCCCCCCATGACCCAAAAGAGATAAGTGGTGTAGAAAATGAATGAATGACTTTCAACTCTAGTCCTATCTTTGAGGAGTGACACCACAGTGTAGTAACTTTAAGGATTGTTTTTTTTCTGAAGAAAGAATCCAACACCAAGACACATGAGTCTGGTATCCATTAATCTGGATACCAGACTCCTTATCTCAAGTGGTCCTGGTTTCACCTTGTTTTATCTCTGACCACAGCAGTCAATGGACAATGGTTTATAATGATGAAATCAGCGCCACATAACCAACTGGATGAACTTTGAAACCTCAGTTTCTTAGACTGGCAGCCTCGGCACAATAAACTTAAATAAACTTAAGAGCTGGCAGGACAGGGGGTTAAATGTTGTTCAACATGAGGAGAACCAGAATTAAAATGCATTTATGAACGCAGCAAGCAAACCTCTAATGTAAACAAAAGAAATATATTTAGATGTATCCAAAGCTCAGCTCATACTGTTTGTAAAAATACATTTTTAAACAGCTAACTCACGACTGCCTAAAACCTGTTTGTGACCACAACTTGATCATTTTCAGGAGAGGCAAACAAACATCTCAGCTGTAATTAAGATTTCTGAGTTTAATTATTATCTGAATTTTCAGTATTCAATCAGTCATCCAAATTGCTTGAAGGGATATTCTCCAATCTTTCAACAAATGATTCTCAAGGATGAACAGATTATGGGGTTAAAGGTCAAGATCATCTAGCCTCATGTCTAAACTTAACTGCATGATAATATGACAACACTTCAGGGATTTTGATCAAACTTTGCACCCATGTCCACACTGACACAGGAATATTCTGATCAGATTTTGGAGATCATAGGGCAAAGGTCATTGTCATGGAGCCCCATAAAATATTTTTTTTCTTAAGGAGTGAATTTTATGAACAAATTGTTTTGAAAAAAAATCTTAAAACTTACAGTCAATTTTGTACAAAAGCTCACTCCAATTTAAGGACAAACTGACTCAGTTTTGGAGGTCAGAGGTCAAGAAGGCTGTAGTCATGCTTTGTATGTAAAACACATTATCTCTGGAACAGTCTCAGGGATTTTTAACCAATGTCCACATACACACAAAAATGACCTGATTAGATTTTGGAGGTCAAAGGTCGAGGTTATCCTTCCGTTCCTTTTAAGGAAATCCTTCAAACCTTTCACATTAACATTCTTTAACTAAAAGATAAACTGAGTAGATTTTGGAGGTCAAAGGACAAATTGTGTTATTTTACCCCTGACATTTAAAAAACCATATCCCAAAAAACGACTTGGAGGATTTTCTTTAAATTTTACAAATATGTCCAGTTTAAATCAAGATTTTGGAGAAACAAGGTGAAACATACTCATGATCATCCCATACTTCAGTACTTGACATCTCATCAAAGGTCACTGGATCCTAGGTTCATCCCTTTCCTATCAGATTTCCATGACTCATACAAACAATCTAGGTCTGGTCCTTCTTCCAGACCCACTGGGGTGCTTTCACTGTTTGCCATTTGTAGCCTGTCTGTGACAAATTCAAAGGAACAGCAGTATCCTTATTTTCCATTGCTCTGAAAGTAGGGAGACATTACTGTGAGGATCTAGATTGTATTCTGGTACTTGTAGAAGTTGCCCTTGCCTTAAATGTCAAAATAGAGCAGAGTTATTGCAAACTAAAATATTTTTGTGTTATTTTGATCGAGGAATTGATGTTGTTATTAGAAGCAAATTCATTTACAAAATAAGCTTAAAACTTGATCACATCTTTCCAGCTAATCCTTTCATAATTAGATTGCCGCATTGATGCAATGTCATTAATTATCCACATAATACTTCTATTTTATGGTTGCCATTGTCAGTCACCCTATAAATGTAAGCTGTCATCAGTCATGTTAGATGGGTTAAAAATCCAATAGTAAAATAAAGACTGGTTTAGGATTACAGTCAGTATCAGAGTTATAAAATCAGAATAAGGTCCATCAGGGCAGACGGAGATCCACAGCAAATAAAACCCAATACACATTCAAGGTCAAACATTTCTTTAAAGCATTAAGAGGAAGATTAACAATGAAAAATCTCTCACTCTGTGTGTTCAAACAGAGTCAAGCTAACCAGCACAATAACTCACCAGAGTCCAGGGGGACCTCAGGTGCAGCGTCTGATCGTACTGTGTCACAGGCGAGCTCTCTGAGTGATCCATGTCACTCCATCAGGACTTTCTCCAGCCATTAACCAGAACTAAAGCAAACTTTCAACTCACTGTGATAGGACAAAAACTCTACAGACAAGTAACCGAGCCCTAAAACCCTTACATAACCTTTCTTAGCCCCTGCCACCAATAACCTGCACTTAGGAAGTCTGTACAGGAAAAACATGTCGAAACGATAAACACTGAATAATAGAAGAGCCAATTTCTTAAAAACACAACAACAATACCAAAAGCTGATTTACCACATGTATATGAATGGATCTGTTTAACTTACTTGTACTCTACTGTGCATACAAAATTGAATTTTGGTCATGTTTTTCACCACAGCTTTATGAAGTATGGGCATAGCCTTTTTGACATCACTCATTGGTTTCTAAAGCAAATTCTGAGGCCAACAATGGGGGTGAGCGTACTTTAAAATAGTGTCTTGGGCTAACTTTTGATCAGTCAAGCAACAAGCAAGGAAGTGGACCTGAAGCAAGCCTTTGGACTCTTAGCAAAAAGCTACATGCCTGCCTTCTAGTTGGATCAGCTCCTTCCCTGATGCATAACTCTTAGCCTTACACTTATAAAAATAGATTCATTAAAATCACGTAAACCAGTAGAAGTAGATGAGCCAATCACTATTAGTCAATATGTAACAACAATGCATGATCCACTGACTGGAACTGATGCCTGAAGTCACTGATACAGTTTTCTGTGGTTATCACTCAATGCAGCACCTTTGGGTTGATAAGGTCGGCTGACCTTTCGGTCCCCTGCTGCACGAGCCGCGAGCCTCAATACATGGTATATGCGCGGATGTAACCCATTTAGCCACAGGCACCTCCACTTTGATTTAATGTCTGTTGGACAAGAATATTTATCCAGTTTTCTGGATAAGGTGAGCTAACAAACGAACTGACACCAGCAGGTTGTGATATGCTCAAGAGACAGATTGGCACACTATGATGTGCTTGTTAAAACAGCCATCAGACAAAGGTCAACATATAATGAGTTCACATCTTCAAGATAAGCAACTATAGGAAAACCTATAGTTGCTTGGAGGTGAGATTTGTTTGTTTTTTTGGCTATATTACACTGTTGCATAATGTCAGTAAACTGATGCTCTCAAACTGGTGGAGCGAGTACCAGAGGAGGGATTTTTGTGTTGGGGGGTTTGTAGACAGGCCACATATTCAGCAGAGTATTATCAACATAATATCAGCAGATAACACCTTAAAAAGGTGATTATCAACAGCCATAGATCAAAATTTCTGCAGATATTGACTGATATATTGGCCATGAAAGGAACTATTGGCACAATTTATTAATGTCCCATAATATCCAACCTTTCATTTCGAATGTCTACGTAAAAAAACAAAACAAAATAATTTATTAGAAAATAAATGTTCTTGTCTTGTTGCACATCTGTTTATTAGACAAACAGACCGACACAACAAAGGCCAAAGGTCAACTTTGGGCTCTTGACCGAAGAAAAAAATTGATATCAGTATGTGCTATGACAAGATTAGAATTTTTTGGTGTATCAGTTATCAGCAAAAATCCCAAAATGAATGATTTTAAAGTGTATTTTGCATAATATGATACTGGTACATGCATAATAACTGAAATGATTTAATTCAAACACAATTTACATACAGTAGGATAAATGTAAAGCAATGAAAAACAAAAACTAAACAGGGCCTCAAAATATCATCACAGACAGTAAAAATATTGGTTATCATTTGTCTCAAAACCTCCTTAAGCCTTTTGTTCTTTTAACAGCGATTCCTAATCAACTTGACAACTAAGCACCTCTTTAGGCTGTCTTTTGTTTCTCAACAAGTTACTTAATTATGTGTTTAACCAGACACTTGTGGCATGGTGCAGAATCACACCTCTTATTAAAGTCTAATTTTAGGAAAGCATTCTAATCAGTGGTTACCTGCTGAGAAAAGTTTGAGGCCTGCATAGCTGTGACCCAAGCTGATAATAGTATCACAGTGTTTACACCCCGACACTATTATCAGTGTCTCTCTGTGTATCATAACACAATGTCGACTGACTGTGCAATACTCTTGAAAAGGACAAAGCAGAAGTGTCTGGATGAGAGTCATCAGCCAAGATAACAGCACTGCACCACCAGATCTCTCCAATGAGCCGATTACACAATGAACACACAAAACAACACACCAAATTTAGTAAAACTCCCACAGCTCAGAAGCAGATACTCGAGGAGGCTGACTCAAATATTACTTGACATCCTTGTGATTTTTATTTGACAATCCATAAAACAAAGAAAGCATCATTATGATTAAATAATTTAGTTACTCACAAAGCCAAAATTCTGTGAAAATATCTCATCTCTGCAGAGTGTTGTTATCCTGTTTCCTCTCTTAAACAGTAAATGGCTGAAAGTCTTGATTCACGGTAACCAAACTGTAATGACATAATAGTTTAAGCCCATAAGCTTCAGTTTGGATAAATACTGTAGCCTGTCCGTGTTGGCAGAGCACCAGTCACAGATACAGTTGTGTTGTGTTTTTACTGTTTTGTTGTGTTGTTTATTTTTCTGTTTGTGTGTCACATTACAAAATTGCTCCCGGGTATACATGGAAACAAATCCATAACAACCAGGTCCCATTCAGGTTAAGAAGGTGTTAATCCCGTTAACAGGATTAGAACAAATCTAGCTTTCACTGTCCCTGCACGTTTGTCCTGCTCAATACGCCCGAGTGTCCAGCGAGATTCTGAGTCAGCCTGTTATTGAAGCTGATGTAGACCAGAATCCTTCTTACAATGTGGTCCATCATGTGTCCCAATGTTAAAAATCATGTGACTGTATTGTGTTGATACTAGAGATTTGTATTACAGTTGTTGCAGTCTTTAATTTTTGGGGTAGTCAGCCCAGCATTGAACTTTACTAAGTACTATTACATAAAATGAACAATGTGATCTAAGAGCTGTAAATCTATTTATTAAGTTCTTCTTTTACATCACTGCATTTCTTAAAGCTGCAGTGTGTAATATGGTTTAGCAAAATATTGGTAAAAGGCTCTTTAAGGAATTTTTAGCTGGTTATGTATCAAAAGCAAAACAGGGCATTTAGCACAAAGATGAAATGTTTCTTTAATCTTTAATGCTTGTAACCACTGGGGTGAGGCAAGTGTCAGACAGGCAGAGGTAGCCTTTGTTTACATCTTTCACAGCAAAGATAGTGAGTAATAACCGGAATAACCAGAATCAGTATAGATTTAAAGATCTTCACAGGAGTTTTAACTGAGAAATGTTGTCATTGTTCATCACTGACAATGTGAGATCTAAATGTGGCTTTAAAATGTTTTCTGGGAACCTTGCTTAGTATTAATTTTTTAAAGCGGTGTCTTGAACATGGGTCCAATAATATGGTAAATATGCTTTTTAATGTTTTTTTATTCAAAAATATGTGCCCATGTCAGAAATGTGTGTTGGCAAAACTCTGGCAATGCGATACATATCGCAATACATGAATCATTATGATATATCACCATGTTTCTTGGTACTATAAGCAGAGCAAAACATCATGAGTTCTTTCACTAGAAAGTAATTTAATTTTTTTCTTATAGCATTAAGTTCCCATAGCCTTGCATAAAAATCCAGTTTCTTGTCAGTTTTATTTATGTAAAATAAGGTCCATGCCACAAGTACAAACTTTGTCGAGTGTCCCAGTGATACGAATATTAAATAAACAATAAAATAAATTAAAATAAATATAACAGAGAGAGACAAAGTCAAATGGCCGCATGTCTGCATCCAACTTTTGCCAGATGCTACATTAAAAAACAAATGTCCCAAATTTCTTCAGATTATTAATTAATGGAATATCACAATATTGCACTACAGTATTGCTCTGCAAAATAGCACAATATATTGGTGTATCAATGTTTTTCTACATCCCTAGTCCTTCCAACGAACTCCTCCAACATGGGAAAATACCTCCTTTACAAATATGCAAGTTACCCATGACATGGGCACTCATATACCCCCATACCATCACAGATGCTGACGTTTGAATATTGTTCTGATTATCTGGATGGTCCTTTTCCTCTTTAGCCTGGAAGTCACAACATTCATGATTTCCAAAGTACTTTGAAATGTGGACTCGTCAGACCACAGCACACTTTTCCCCTTGGTGATACATGGTTTTCTCTTTGCATGGTAGAGTTTAAACTTGCATTTGTAGCTGTAGTGACAAACTTTGCTAATTGACAATGGTTTTCTAAAGTGTTCCTGAGCCCATGTGGTGTTATCCTTTACAGAATGATGTTGGTTTTTTTAAGCAGTGCCAACTGAGGGATCGAAGGTCATGGGCATTCAATTTTGGTTTTCAACCTTACGTGCCGAGATTTCCCCAGATTCCCTGACATCTTTTGATGATATCATGAACTGTAGATAAGGAAATTCCTAAATTCCTAGTAACTGTTGTTCACAAAGTGGTGAACTTCGCTCCATCCTTGCTTGTAAATGACTGGATAATCAGGACACTTACCTGTTTCCAATGAACCTGTTTACCTGAGGAATGTTCCAAACAGGTGTTTTGTCAACATTTCCTCAACTTTCCCAGTCTTTTGTTGCCCCTGTCCCAGCTTTTTGGACATCATATTCAAAATATGCGAATACTTGCACAAAACAATTAAGTTTCTCAGTTTGGAATTTTTTTTTTTTTTATACTTGTAGAGTATTCAATTGAATGCATGTCAAAAATTGCAAATCACTGTTGCCAGTTTTAGAGTTGTCACAACTTCATTGGAATTGGGGTTGTAAATCTGCTACTCTATATCTACCTTAAAAGTACATAAATGTATCTTGAAACTCTCTATATGTCCCTGCCCTATGTGTGGCAGGTTTACAGAAATGTCAGGGCTCTTTGTTAAAGAAATACCATTTCCTTCCAAGGTGTTTGTTTTTTCACACCTTCAGAGTCTACGAGGATCAGTTTCGTTCTTTCTCATGAACCAGAATTTTCTCACGGCAGCTTTAAATCAGCCTACAGTGGGCAAACACTTGACTGTTATCTACCTGGGATAATGATGTCAGATAATAAAATATGCACATTAGCCTGTGATATAAAGGCAGCCATTTTATCATGCACAAATATATATTACAGGTATGTCAAACATGTAGTCAAATTAGCCTCAGACGTGACGTCGTCCTAACATAATGAAAGAGACGTTTAAACAAATTAGAAAGTTTCAACAGAAACAATGGAAGTTTAAGCAGAACAAGAAGACAGGCGTGAGTTAAAATATCAAAATGTCGGTCTTTGGGATTAATTAATGCCTTAGAGGCGAAATGAAGGATCACAACAGCACACATGAACCGCTACTTTTCTCCTCAGGGGACTCCAGGGACTCCGGTACCGGTTTTTACGACACAAGAAAGCGAAAGTGAACTACTCATACAGATCTGGACCTGCTTTTTTGGTGCTCTTAAGCGTGTAAATGAGCACAAAGAAGAGAGAGGAGCTGATATTTGTCCTACCTGCCGGAGTATTCAGGCTCCCCCGCAGAGTCTCACCTTCATTCACTTCCTCCGCCGGTGCTTCAGCTCTCTCTCTCTCTCTCTCTGAGCTCGGAGCTGTTGAAGCTGACTGCACGTGACCGTACAGTGGAGGCTGCACGTCATAGGAGGTAGTTGTAGTTTTTTGGTAGTTGTAGTTTCTGTCCCAACTTCATTTGAACTTGGGTTAGCACCAGAACAGAGGAGCTATTTCCTCCGGTATGTACAGTGCAGTGTTGATTTTGCTGACTTATTATTTTCGTCAACCTTTTTTCCCCTGACGAAAACTAGACAGTAACTACAAATAAAATCAAGTGCACATGGCCAAAAACTAAATTAACTGACATTTTCGTCAACAAATAAAAACTAGACGAAAATGTTTGACAGAGACTTAATCCAATCAGACCTAATTTTGTCATGTAGAAAGTAGGACCAAGTTAGGAATATATTCAGTCACAGCTACTTTGGTTGTGTGGGAAGAGGGACATCCAATCACAGCTGCCTTTGCTTCGGGGTGGTGGGATAAGTTGGGAGAGATCCAATCAGAGCTACTGTCTTTATAAATTGATATATTCATGTACAGCAGGTTCATTGTTTATTGTCAGTTCTGGTATTGTAACTGAGATGCTCTGCCCGGTAGCCTAAATAAAGGTGACTGCATTTCACACAAAAGTTACATTTGTTTCTGTTCATTTATACATTCAAACTTTACTATCATTCAATAAAGGGTTATTAGATGTTTAATTTTATCCAAGTGTAAAACATGACTGCAGAAATTCAAGGAAACATAAAAAATGCCTTACACTTTACACTTCATATTTTAGTCGACTAAATTTACAGTGGATTTTGTAATATGCTGTGAATTTTCATCAACTAAACTAAAACTAAAAACTAAAAACTAAAACTAGACTAAAATTATAACATTTAGATGACTAAATCATGGCTAAAACTAAAAGATATTTTGGGCAAAAGACTGTAACTAAAACTAAATTAAAAAGTGCTGTCAAAATTAACACTGATACAGTGCTTTACAAATTTATTAGACAAACATCCAATATTAGGTTTATGCCACAGCTGCCCTAAATTACAAGCACTGGTAATTACCAGAATCATTTTTATGTTTCTGCAACAGTTAATACAACAATATGTAGAAGGTCTTTACCTAAAATTATACTTTTCATGCTAAAATATAATATTTATTGTTACCTATGAAATTTCAAATAAACTGTTTTACACAAAACAGAAAAAAGAGTAAAGCATATTATTATTCCTTGATTAAGATATCAAATTTTAGTTATTTATGAAAATTAGTTTTAATGGTGGCAACATGGTGGCGCAGCAGGTAGTGCACGTGCCTCATAGCACAGTTTTTTTTAGTTATTATTATTATAATTTTATTTTATTTTATTTTATGTATATCTAGCTTTTTTATATAGCGTTTAATCTACTTTTTGAAACTGCTATTGGAATCCTGATTTCCCTTAGAGAGTTTCCCAAAGGGATTAATCAAATTCAGTCTAATCTAATCTAATCTAATCTAATCTAGAAAGATGGTAAATATAAAAGAATCAATATATGACATATATTGATTTTATTTTTATCAAATCATGTTTGAACTGTGTTGATCTCTATGTAAGAGTCATATATTGACCATAATAAATTCACCCAAAATGCAGGAAATAAATGATGACAGCGAGGAAATTAATTTTCCACACTCTGCATTTTTAGGTCAAGGATCTTCATCAGCCTGGTTCTAGAGATGTTTTGGAGATTTGCTCCAGGACAGTTCTGCGGGGCGGATATTTGGCAATAAATAAACCAGGATCCTCAGCCAAACAAAGAGCAGCATTCATTAAACTTACATGAATGTATGAAGAAACATATGGCATGTGCTATTCTTGAGCACTAAGAGGAAGTAGGAAGTTAAGTTCCCTCAAGCGTAAGCTGAGTCAGGATATATTAACCTTTATTCAGGGTTTTTTTTTTAAGGAAACACTGTCACATACAGCTGCTGTCATTTCCTTTATTTTCAACTTATGTTTCAATTTATGTATGAGTATTGTTTGTTCAGGTTTTGCAGTCTTAATGTTTTTGTATGGCCACATCCTCAGTGAGGGGATACTAAAGGTAATACTGTTCTCTGCTGTTTTATGACAGCCATATTTATTTTTGCCTTAGTCATAACGTGCTTGAAAAGATAAAAACAGCGGCGAGCGAGTGTTAAAATAGTTGCATGAGCCATGTCTACACCGAACCTCTAATTTGACCCTTGTAGGTCTGCATTAATTCTGCTCTAATTCACAGTAAGAATTTCTGGTGTTTTCTTTGTTCTTACTTTCAACTAGTGAGGGCCTCACATCTGTGAGCCTGAGTCTGCCTCTCTCTGGGTCAGGGCACCACAGTATGACCTCTCTGACCTCTCTGTTACCCATACTATTGTATCATAAACTGACAAATGCGACACATCAAACCAGTAAAATGGTTCTTTATTTAGGCATATAACAAAAAAGATACATGTGGTGTAAGAGATATGAGAAAAGAAAGCAGGTAGAGTGCACCAAACACTGTTCTGTGAAGTGCTGCCTGTACATAAGAGTGAAATGATAAAATGACCCATGAGATGCATTTCTTTGACAAAGTGGTGCTACAGCATCTCCACTGTTGGTCTGGTACACAGTTATTCATGTTTCCACTGTTTAGGGTTGGAAAGGTACCACAACTGATCTGGACCATCCTTGTTTTAAGGCACTCTGCTGTCCATAGGTACCAGGTAACTGTGCCAATCTGACCCTTAAAGAGCCCATGTTTTTCAGTAACTCAGGTACATGTATTCATTTTCGATGACTGCAAGTTCTCAATCACTAATGTTAAAAAATATCTTCTAACTTTCATATGGAGAGCATCCTGATCCAGCTGTATTCTCACTCTGTCCAGGACGCATTGTTAGAGCTTCTGCCCCTTTAAAGCTCCCTTTCCCATGTGGGCCCTGTTCACTCTGGTTGACTGGTCTACTTTGTGGTTGTGGATTTTCAGCATTTTAGCATTTTATTACTTCCTTTCTTCCCTTATTTATTTTTTTAATAATATTTGTGTATATTTTTGATTGGTAGGACTGTTTATTTTGTTTGTTTATTTTTCCTGACTTAGAATTTAGCATTTTTAACATTTACGTGCAATTTCCTTCACTGGCTGCTCTGTGTGCCTTTAATTGCCCCCCAGGGACAAATAAGGTTTTTGAATTGAATTGCAATTAGTCTGTTAAGGGCTTCTTGGCATCATGTTTTCAACAACTCTGCATTTATTCTGATGTCCCTCCTCGGCACTTGGCTTGCTACTTTGAGCCAATGGGCTTAAGCTAACAACGAAACAATATAGGACGACATACAGTTAGGTCTATTTAGAAAGGACAGGGGAACGAGACATTTTAGGCAGCTACTGGCGCTGTGAACATGGGTAGAAAAAACAGTCTTGACGTTGCTGACTTTTTTTTTGCTCAAAGAAGTGCTCTATCACATGGAGGAGACATGTAAGCACACTAAAGGGCATACAAAACACCAAACAGCATAATATGGGCTCTTTAAAGTGATGGGCCAACTTTTTTTTTCTTTTTGTTTCTTGCCTCACTCCCAAGTCCATGACAAGCAGATAGCCACCATTCTTTCGTCCATGTGTCCAGTAGCAAGAAAGAGACGGACAAAGCTCACCCACCGTTAGTTAGCTTAGCTCAAACACTGGGAGTCAACGGGTATAGCTAGCCTGCCTCTGCCTTAGAGAATGGCTCGCAAACGATGGGCTCACTCACAACTGTGAATTGGTTCTCATTATTTACTTAGAAGAGCTGTTCAAAAGACCCGACTTGTTCGTGAACGTCACATCTCTTGTGCAAACTATCACTGAAGTAGGTCAACAAAACAAAGCCTCTGTTAGGAGTAGAAAAAGATAATATGAAGATAGTAGAAGATAACGTAACGTAACATACGCAATAAAAAACAAGTCACAACAAGCACACAGGACTGTTTAGAGTTGTTGAAGAGTTTAGGCAGAGGGAGGGCAGGCTAGCACTACCCGTTGACTTCCAGTGTTTGAGCTAAGCTAACTAGCGGTGGGTGAGCTTTGGCCATCTCTTTCTTGTTACTGGACACACAGACGAAAGAACCGTGTCTATCTGCTTGTCATGGACTAGGGAGTTAGTCAAGACACAAAAAGGAAAAAAAAGTTGCCGTATCGCTATGCATGCCTATGATTGGTCAAAAGAATCGTTACCGCTCGTGCACCAGTTGAAATGATGGACAAACACAGGAAGCACCATATTTAAATACCAGGTGGATTTCACAGGAGGGTACAGCTGATTGTGGAAACACAAGCCAAGATTCACCAGACCAAATTGGACAGCTTGGCGATAACACACCATTGCTTTTCTTTTTGTATCATACACTGACATGTGACAAGTGAAACATATAAATATGGTCCTTTATTCTGGCAAAGATTTAAAGAAACCGTATATAATAAGGCAGGTGAAATTTAAACTCAGTGCTTCGTGTACATGAGAGTGACCTCATGATCAAGTGTGGTGGTAATCTACTTTATAATTACTGGAAACACATTAGTTAATGTTATAAAAAGCCCACGCCAAGCATGTAACATACATGTGATTACTTATGCTGTGGATATGAATCCTCTCTTGACCCTTTTTCAGCTCTCTGATCTGTCCACCTACCCATCAATCTTGAATTTGCTCAGTAAACCCATGTCCATGATGATGATAATAAAACAAATCAAGCCTCAATCAAATTTGAGGAATTTGATATTACCTGTTATTTTTATTTAAAGGAGCCTGTTATCAAGAGATTTTGTCTAACCTACTGACAGTAACCAAGGAGGGTCGGGGTTGACAAAGGGTCATAATGGTATTTTATGCTGTTTCAGCCTCTGGCTCAGGCTCCTCCACTGGGTCCTCAGGCTGCTCAGGGGCATCTGATTGGTCAGTGGTTAAAGGCTGGTCATCTACTTCTCTCTCAGGATCTGAAGCTTTGGGTTCCTCTGTAGCCTCGACTGCAGCCTCCTCATCTTTCTGCTCTTCAAACTTCAGGTTGGCTTTCACTTCTTCCATTGGAGGAGGAGTTTTTGTGGCAGAGTCTAAAAGAAAAGAAATAAAACAACATATGACCATAACATGTTAGGCAGTAAACATATATGAGGAAGTATTTGTCTACACCTCTCTTACCCTTTCGCTTCTGTGTTTTTGTTCCGCTTTCTGGTGTTTTCATCTTATCCTTCGGGGTATTTGGGCCATAGACCACATTTCCCTCAGCATCCGTCCAATAAGAAGTCACTCCAAAGTCAGGCACTCCCTCTATGATCTCCAGCTGAGAGGAAAAACACCACAGTTAGATGTCAACATGTTAAAACCGTGTCTTTATTTAGACCACCTCTTTCTATGATTGATGTCCACTACTTACCAAGAAGGTTGAGTGTGGCCAAAATTATCATTGACTGCCAATATCCAGAAGTACTTTCAAAACAATGAATCTTTCAGAATGAAAACAGTCTGTTCTCACCAAATATTCAACTTTATGTCTCTCAAATTTTCTTTAGTGTAACGCCACATCAACAGAGTCAAAACCTGCCAGTGTCAGTAAAATTTACTTTTCCTTATAAATGTATTAAGGGGTTTATTCTTTCAAGAGATAATCACAATTTCTTTAGTGAAATTCAGCCACTACAGAGTTGTAAGTTTTCAGAAAATCACAAGTAAGTTGTACTATAATTCTGAGAAGATTTGGGAAAGTTCCACCAAAAGTTTTTGGCAACTTAAATACACTTTTATACCAAATTTTTAATACCTTTGTCAGACATAAATGAAATGATCAGAAACTGTCTATTTTTATTTTTTATTTTTTTCAAAATATTTATAAACCTTCATTAAATCTGGCAAATACATTTTTCTATTTTTATTTGGGGGGGAGAATTTCCTGAAAACTTTTAGAGCTTTTCTTGGGGTAGTCTAAGTCCTATATTTTTAGAAATGTTTGGTAATCTGTCATGTAAATCAATGGGAACATTTTAATTTCATTTTGACTGCTGCACAATTTTTGCCTAAAACTTTGACGGCAATTTTCATAACAAGTTGAACAGAAATTTGCTATTTGGTAAGACTTTTCTCTGAGCTTTTCAGAATTGTCTCCCAGGATTTTTGGTCTAATTTTTACATGTAATTTCTCACAGAGAATTTTAACAAACTTCAAAAAAAAAAAGAAAAAAAGAAAATATATTTTTAGCAGAAATTTAGGATGCTTTTTGAGGGTATATAAAAAAGGTGGAATCTTTTTAACTATCAATGTTTTCAAGGAAAATCTTGTTAGACTGGAATATTCGATGGGAATTTTAAAAACTTCATTCAAGAAATGATTTCATGAACTAAATTTTCATAAAATCAAAAGAAATGTTGTCAGTGAATTTTCAAGACATCACGTAAAGTCCCATCCCAACTTTTTCAGGAACTAAAACACAATTTATTTGAATTTTTCAAGATTTTTAGTTACACATTTACAAAATAAAAAAAAAATCATTGCACTTTTTAGACACTTTTGGAAACTTTCATGAAATTTGAAGACTAGAAGTTGACTTTTTTGTATTATTATTCAATGGTTCTGAAGAAACTTTCGGAAATTTACTTACGCAATTAAAGCACTACCGTTGTTAAGAAATATTTTAAAGTCTAACCTTCTTAATTCATTTAAATGTAGGCATTTTCTCTTGGACAGTTACACATCTTTGCCTCCAATTGTCATTACAGTTTTCAACACTACTAAAATAAAAATGTGCTTATTTTTGGGAGTATTCCCTGTGAACTTTCGACAAGTTTCTACCCAACTGTTGTCTTTATGAATCTTTAAATTGAATTTTTAGAGTATTGTGTGCAAGGTTTTCTTGCACAAAATAATCTTGCTTGGGTGTTGATGTTGCTCAGTGTTCTTTGGTAAATTGAAGCATTTTCACCACATTTTTTATGGAACTTTTACTTGGAATCTTTGATAATTTCTGACATTTTAGTCCTGAAACTTTCAAGAAATGTCTAAAAACGTTCACTGGATATTTCCTAGAATTTTCAATGGAAATTTGCAGATTTTTAAAATTGGGAATTTTCTCCAACTTCTGTTAATTTCATTAGGGAAATTCCATAGGTCTGGAAATTCTTCTCTGATAGAAAGAGTATGGAAGACCCTACATTTTATGTTACAGAAACACATGATGGTTGGGGAAACAGGGGAAACATCATTAGTTGTCTGTGAGGGTGGGTTTGTTTTCTCTACATGTTTTCAAAAATAGTGTGCTGTAAGGGTTGTGTCCATGCTGGTGGTTGATCTTCACAGGGTCCACTTCTACAGAAAAAATCATAAAAGTGAGTGAGTGAACATGGGGACAGAAACCAGAGAGAGAATCGTGAAGGGTGGAAAGTCAAACCAAAGTGAGGCAACTCAAAGAGGAAGACGACAGAGAGGAAGAGGAAGTGGGGAGGTACATGCGTCTTTTATTATTAGTGTCATCAAGAAACAGGAGACCAAGAAGTGATGCATTAATAAAAACTGTGCTGAATAACAGTCTTCATTACAGCGGCATCATCATCAACGTAAACACAGAGTAGGGATGCATCAGAATAAATAATCAAGGACAGAAGAGGGGAAGTACAACAGTGATGAATCACAGTGAAGCTCAAACAGACAATGGGAGACGAGGAAGGTGACGTGAGGATCACAACATTCAGATGACTGTGGGTGACACGAAGTACGTCATTTATTAACAAAAAGCCACATGGCAGGAAAAGATCATGTTTTAGCCCATTTCATCAAATTCTGTGTTTTTTTAAAGATAATTTTACAGAGACTTGTCAGAACTTTTAATCAGTTTAAGGCACGTTTTTCTAAGTAACAACAGTGGCACATATGGAGGTATTACCTCTAAAGTTTAATGGAGCATTGAGCATCAGATTAATTCATTTTAGTCTAGATTGTGCTGGAAAAGGCATAGTAAAAACTAGATAATGCAGTAGCTGTAGTATGAGCTATTTTTTAAGTTTTTCTTGTTATTCTATAGCCAACACTTTAACGCTCTTCCCTTCTGTAAATTAAGGGATATCTTCAAGCTTCATTTGTCCTGTCTGTTGCCCTTACAAACCATTTTAAAATGAAAATGTGCATCTTTAAATACCAAAAGTTAGTATGGTTTGATATTAGAAGTGGAAATATCTACCTTTAGAGCAGATGCAAAGTAATTGGCTCACTAAATCATGAACTAAACCAAGAAATTAGATTGCTGTTGCCTGCTTTTGTCTGGAGTAAAAACATTTTCAGTGCAAATACATGCACAAAAACTTTAAACTAGACCACTTTCTTAGCTGTTGTGTTTTGATGATTTTATTGTTGATTTTATTGCTGATTTTATTGTTGTTTATTTTTAGTCTTGTACAGCGTCCTTGAGTGTCGTGAAAGGCGCTCATAAATGAAATGTATTATTATTATTATTATTAGCTATAAAATTCAGGCAACAGGGTAAAATCCTTTTATTCAGAAAAGTGTGTCCAACTCTGCGGTGCTATGTGACAATGTGATGCGTTTTGCTTCTGAATACTGGACCACGCTGTATTTAAAGTTAGTAACTAAGTGCTTTTAGCCTTAACAAGTACTGTCTGACTTTTTTTTTCTCCAGATTTCAGACTTCAGTTTTTATGTTTCATGTTAAGTCTGTTGTCTAACTTTGTAATTTCTAATTTTTAAGTCTTCCTCCTTTTGGGACTGTAAAATAGCTCTTGTTTGCTCCTGGTTAGCACAGCTGTAAACTGCAAACTCTTGCATTTTGATTACGCTTCTCTGGGCAGAAATCCCTTCCTGTCAACCAGGAGGAGTTCTCCAAACTGACATGCCATCATCAAGAACCACATGTATAAAATGCTTTGGCCACCTCTACCAATGGTGAGGGTCCAAGTCTCTAGTCCTCTCTATATTTATTCAGATTGGCCTAGAGTCAATTGCAGCCAAAAACACATACATTTTGCACAGATAAATTATCTGAAGCTAATTGGCAGAAAAAAACACACAATTTGAATAAAATGGGTAAAAACATATAAATTCATCTACAGTTTGTTGCTTTAAGCTGGACATTCTTCTAAAACGTAACATTTTCCTTTTCATGATCATGATTACGTTGCTCACTGTTATCTTTCTAACGCTAAATAATGTTCCTTTTGTAGTCTGAGGCTAACTGAGCAAAATTATCTCTGCCCTAACAGCCCCCTAATTTTTCCCTTTAACATTTAGTTAAATCTGTCATTGTTGGACCTGATGCAAACATATTTAGTAAAATGTCACTCCTGAACACACTCTGGATTTTCTCTCAGGGCAGTGTGAGCTCTCATTTCAGATTCAGCACCTCTAGAGTTATTTTATATTCTACACAAAACATTCAACACATTCCTCAAGCCTTTTTTTGTAAACTGTTTCCAGCATTTTTTCATTTATACATATTTACGACAAGATTTGGACCGCTTTTATTTTTTCTTGCCGCCCGCCTCCTCGGGGATGAAGACACTTACGGTGAAGTCCCCGCTCTCTGTGCCATACTTGTTCTTCACCAGGATGCTGTACTTGCCAGAGTCTGACACGTTTACGCCCGTGATGGTGAAGCTGGCAAACTTGCCAGACGCGAACTTTAGGATGCAGTGATCGTCGGATGTGATCTCTTTGTCGTTCTTCAGCCAGGTGACCTCTGGCACAGGGTCGCCCGAAATGTTGCAGGTGAGATTGAGGGCCTTGAAAGAGGAAATATAACACTTTTAACATAACTTTTTATAACACAATATCCTGTAAAAACAACTCTTATCTTTGAATATTACAGAGAAACCAAGAGACAAATAAATCCCCCATCCCCATGCAGTGGGCTCATACTATGTTAAGTGTGCATTGATTCTACTCAGCTAAAAAGAGAGGGAATGAAATCCCATGTGCCGTCTACAACATGTGAGTTGAACCAGATCCTCTGCCATTTAGGGCCTTATTTTGACAGCATGAAGAGCATTGTTCAAAAGCGTGTGGCGCACAGTGGTTTGGGGCAGGCCGGTCTATATTTGACTTAAGACTGGTGGAGGAATGAGTCCAAAAACACGGAAGTGAGTTAGCATTTAGCACTAAATGCCTGAAATAATATGCATCTGATGTTGCCTGCTTTTGAATCTTCAACCATTGTTGTGTGTTTAAAGCACTGTTTGCAAACTAACTGCTAACAAGGACTACAAAAATGGAAGAGGACCCAATGGCAAGTTTTTTTTTGATTGTTTTTTAAAAATCAATTATTCATACACTATTGCCACAGCCATAAGGACCAACTTGCGCAAACAAGAGGTCACAACAAGACACTATTCATAAGAAATATTGTAGTTGCTTCCAGGACAAACTGTCACGTTGTGGTGTCATAGGAGCTTACTAATTGCTTGTGGTGTGATTGTGTTTTGCTGTTTACAAAGAAGTTTTAGTTGTCTGGTCTGAATTTCAGATGGATTATTATTACCTCTTCTTTAATTATGCTGCTACGCTCAAAGTAGTGATCAGATTCAAATGTTTTTTCATTAAAGCATCAAGAGCATAAGAAATTATCCAAAGCACAAGTCATGAACTTCTGCATCAAAGTAAAAGCAGAACTTCATCAATTATTCAAATCTACAGTTAAAACTGTCAGGATCAGGCAAGTTTTTATTTATGATAGACCTGTAGACTGCATATTAAATATCTGTTGGTGTTAAACAATTTATTATTTCATTTTCCTGCATAGATTCTTGGCTCTGTTCTCTACTGTGTGTGTAAAACACACCAACCAGCCTGTTTTATTGTCTGTGAGCATAATTATTTGTGAGATTCATTAGTATGTACACAAATATTAGAAATGTAGCTCTGTGTTTCATGACAGTCTTTAATCCTGTGAGTGTTTTTTCGAGTTTCTTTGAGTATTACATGCACAGGAGCGCATGAGAAATTAGTGAACCTAAGAGCGCTGTAAAAAAGGCACACTGTCTCTCAGCTCTCTGTTTCATTATGAACTTTAAACTAAATATTTCAATAAATGCTCTGATATTTAACAGCAGAGGTGTGATGTGTGCATCCCATGTGAGTGAAACAAGTTCAATAGAGTGTGTTTTGATTTTACAGATTTTTGCCAGCCTCTTGATTGTGTACTCAAAATAGCAGAAACATCCTACGCCACAATGTCTACGACTTTAGACCTTAAACCAGGTGTATGGAGGTTTAAAGAATGGTCAATTTCTGCATTCTCAAATGTCTATGTCTTCATGGATCCATTAGCTGCTCAGCACAGTGACATGATATCATGCTAATAAAATCAACTCCTTCTGCAGCATAAAATCACCTAAAATTAAAGGTCAAAATTACATGACAGCAGGAAACTTATGTCTTTACAACTGTATGAGGAAGACTGTATATTGGGTGTAAAATAGCATTCAAATACCAATTATAAATCAATCAAACTATAAGCAAGAAAAGGCTCATGTGTCTGGTGTGATAGTTTGTCTAAATACGCACGTACAGCACCACCAGACAGGAAGTTGTCTGCTCTGCTTCAAAGATAAAGGTGCATTTAACCTTCTAAATAACATTTCTAGTATACAGGACTAGCGTGCAGAAAAGCCACAAAGTCCTTTCAAGACTCAAACTCAGACAGTTTGTAGAGGAGACACCGTTGTCTAAGAATGCTGCTTTATTAACTTGCACGGTTCTCTGCTGTTAAACTTGAAAGTTCATATAAAAAGGAGAAAACACCAGAGAGCATAAAAAATGTATTTAAAGTAGACTTAAGTTTAGTAACTCCTACTCCTGTCAGCATGCTTTTAACAGTAGAATCAGGTGACACAGTTTACCTTTCCCTCCTGTATAGTGACCACATCAGGCAGGCCTCCTGCTACACGAGCACGGCCTGAGATGAACAAAACAAAGAACATTTTTTAGAGGAAAAAATAAGATCAAATAGACTGAAGAAATAATGATATTTCAAATATAAGAAAGGCAACAACATAAATATTGGCAAGGCGAGACAAGACTTAATAACAAAAAATGAACTCTTAGTTTAGGGACAAAAATACGAAGTCCGCTCTATAATTCAGCATCTATCCTATCAAATGTAAAAGCTGTTTAACTGAGAGATACTTTAAATGTAATGTTACTTACTTCTTTCTGCAATCGCAGCAGCTCTAAAGAGGTAAAAAGAAGGAAGAAGAAGCAACAAGTCAAGGGAGCAGAGAATAAAAAAGTAAAGTCAATAACCTCATTCTGCCTGAACTTCATGTGTTTTCTGCAATAAAAAAAAACTGTCTTATGTGTGCTGTTATTGTGACTACAGAAAGCCGTTCAGTGTGACTCACTTGAGTCTCTGGAATTCTGCAAAGGCATCGTCAAATGCTGCAAAACAGAAGAGGGTTGTGAGAACCTAAGCACCAATAACAAATAATTACAATCAGATCAGCCTTTGTAGGATTAAACTACACTTTGTCCTATTAGTGAACAATAAGCTAGTTAACAGTCTCCCTATAGCTTATATAAAAGTTGGAAGCTCAATAACAGGGATGTTGCAGATGACCATGCTGTTATTCCTCTATAGTCTGACATAAGCTTTTGACTTTTGCAGGTTGATTTACGTTTCAAAAACGATAGACTTGAAGACTATCTTGGAGAACAAACATGAAAATTCAACACAGGTATTTTTCACCACTGAGCTTATTTTCAGCAGTTTTCCATAAGACTATCTGAAAACACACTTGGCGTGGTGGTATGAAGCTGTAGCTTGCAGCTTTTCACTTGTCATATATTGAGGCTCCCGTCTCATACAGGCAGTCTGGGTTTCAGTCTGACCTGCTGCGTGTCTTCCACGACTACGCTGGTTCTCAGTTACTTAAAAACAATAAGGTGACATCTCACATACTTGTTTTTTTTTTGGAGATTCAAAGAAAAGACTGAAGTCCAGAGTCACAATTTAAAGTTGTAAAAAAAAAAAAAAAGTTCCAGTATAAACATTAACTACGAGGAATAAGGTAAAAAAAGGGAAAAAATGGACAGTGGTTAAACTGCGAATACCAGTATTAATACTACATTTTTAAAGAGTTATATATGAGTTGCAAATGTTTTAGAGAAAAGACAATCCTGAAATCTGCATGGTATAATTTCCTCTTTGTAGTTATAATGTCCTGTTTTGTGAAGAACTGTTAAAACACATTATTAAGAAAAACAAAATATAGACATTTCCAAATAAATCCAACAGACACCAGTTGTTACAGAGCCCACATTGACTTTTGCATACAGTCCTCCTCCAACATGGCAAATAACCAATCACAGAGCAGACTTTTGGATTGGCATCCGGGGAGGCCAATCCAAATTTCAAAGGTCCAGGCCCCACTTTGGCCACGCCCCTACCCAGACAAGTTGGACAACCCTTGGCGTTCGGGCATGCCTCCCCTTTGGAGTCACATCCTACTCTTTGAGAAACACTGCCCTACTCTTTGCTCCCCTTTCCAGGTCCATTAGCTGTCCCGCCACAATCAATAAAGGTAAAAAAAATCTCAAAATTATCTTTAAAAAAAATCGACTTTTTGTTGAGGGGAACAGTGCCACGCTAATTTTCATACTGGCCCCCCTCTCCTCTCACCTTGTCCAGACAGCTCCACAGTCCTCCTCAGGCCTCCTTTCCCATCATTGAACTCGATGGCATATTTGCCCATGTCCTTCTCTGTGGGCTCTGTGATCTGCAGCCACAGCTGCTCCCCAACCACTCCACTCTTGATACGGTCAGAAAAGGCGATGGCTGAATCCCTTTAAGACAGGAAACAGAAACAGCTCTGTGACATGGGAACAGGACAAGAGGTCATCTAGAAAATGACAGGTTTCAGTGATGTGACCCCTCAGAGGGCTGGAGGGCAATAAGAGTCACATTCAGCTTTGGCTACTGTGCTGAGCTGCGGCACAGGCTTTTTAATTTTCACCCCCACAAAAGGACGTGTTACGAGCCATTGAAACCACAGAAATATAGAGATGTAAATGTATATGACATGTTTCAGGTGCTTTGGACTTGCATTCAGAAATCAAGACATTATTTATATCACCAAAAACGACACAGCCCTACAGTGATATTGATAAGATAATTATCTACAGAAATAAGGTGGTTTTATGAATTTATGCAATGTTTATGTGTTTGCTTTTATAATTTAGGGGGGGAACAAGAAATCTGTCATCATCTGAAGATTGGTAAGTAGTAAACTAGCATTAGCATCTATAGTATCAGTCTTACAGAGTCTGCAAAGATGGATGATTTTGGCTGAAATTTGATGACACGTCCAGAGTCATGATTTTTTGGCCAAATTTTGAGTTTTTTCAAAGATAACCAATTTTGGCTGAAATCTTGCAAATTATTTTTAGACTCATTGTCATTTTATTGTAGGAGGTAATATTCAAATCATGCTAGCATAAGAATTTATGTCAGAATCACAGGAAGACTGTTTGGAGCTACTGTCTCTGCAACTTATAGAGTGGAGCATGTGACAGTAATAATGCACTATTTGCTCTTTTCTCTGAGGCATAACAGTTGCAGTTTTTCATAAATAAAAATAAAACTGACTCTGGATTAATCCTGCAGTTGGGAGACATGACCACCGATTTCTCAGTGTAAAGCAGAGGGAAGTGTTCAATCAAATGAGAGATTCAAGCATAAATAAATACATAAAAATGTAGCAACTTTACTTTTTAATGTCATAAAAAATAGATGTTTGCTAAAACACAAATAAAAGAACGTACTTGTAGTGCCATGTCACTGAGAGTAAATCATTGTAGTAGCTGACGAAGGTGTAAAGTCTGATGCCCTCGGCTGTGCTTGTGTACTTCAGTGGAGTGGAGGAATTAGCTGTGGGAAAAGAACACAAAAAGTATATTAAAATATCTATTTTGAGTCATTTCTAATTAAGTTTAACATAGGGACACACTATTTTGGTACAAAGATTTTTTGCTCTTACCAATAAAACTGAAAACTTCATTCATCAAGTCTTTGAAACCTTGGAAAAGAAAAAATAAAGATGATGCTAAGCAGTGAATTTTCTACACTTAATTGGTAAATAGTTAATTTTTGGAGCCCTGTTTGTACAGTGTAAAATGCACTGTCTTCAAGTACACAGTGAACAGTGATATTTGGTGCGGCCATCTATATTTTGCCAAACTCGGTGCAAAAGCAAGTTATAGAGAGCAAAGGAGACGGATCATGTGTGAATCAAACCAATCAGAGTCGCCGCTATTACTCACATTAATAACAGATCTTTTGTTGATGGCGTGAAGTGCATTGTTTTGAAGTGTATGGCTCACAGCGGTTCGAGGCGTGTCAGTCTATATTTTGATATATTGAGGATGCATGTTCTAGGTGCAAAGCCAGACGCAGGGTGCATTGGGATGGATTATGTGCCTTGTTTATACATGGGGGTGTTTAAGGCACAGCAGAGATCAAACCAATCAGAGTTTTGCTCTTTTCACAGCAGTTTGAGTTGTTTGGCCTGCGCTCAGATGGAGTTTTTATTTTCTCGAAGAACACACGCAGAACACTGTATGAAATACAGTAATGTTCAGATTAAAGTGCTTTCTTTCATCGAATCATTCCAGAGCATAAGCAATGATCCAAAGGACAAGTCAGTTATATATAATAGGTGGACATACATGTGTACATTCATACACCATTGTTAAATAGTAGGAACACACTGACCATAGATCTGGGACTTTTGAGCAAGTTTTAGGTGGTTTAAGGAGCAGTTATTTACTGTATCAGGAATGGGCAAGCTTTACACTTGACCACTGGCAGTGTAGTTCAGACTGTAAGGGCTTGGGCTGGGGACCAGTGGGTGGCTGGTTCAAGACCCGATCGAAACATACTTGCTTGGTAGTTTGGGAGATGCAGGTCAACTTCCTGGGGCACTGCCGTCGGTTACAACGGTTGGTAATGCAGCAAAGAGGGGTAGGTGTACCTTGGACGTAGAATTTGCACCCTTGTGCCCTTAAACTCCAGCACACGTTAACGCATAAAACTGAAGGAGGGTTAACGTAATGTTGCTGGTGTTGCAGAGGAGTCACAGGAATGATGAATGATGAAGTGCTGACTCGGCATGTTCTCCCAAATCTGACCTGACCTGATTCCTCATCTTGAGACAAACATTATCGGCTGCTAACAGGAGTGCATGTTTATTTGCTGTTAAATTTACCTTGATCAGTCAAATTCAGCGTAGACGTGTCCTTTCCTCTGTCATCCCTCAGAACCACCTCGTACACACCGGAATCTTTCTTGGAGATCTGACAGAGAAAACACAGGCGTCAGATTCAGCCCCTCAAAAAACATGACACACCGAATATGATTTGAATTCATCTGAAAAGACAAGCTTTTCTCTTCTGCTATGTGTGCTGCAGAACACACATATATGACACAAAAGCAAAAAAGCAAACAGACAGAACAAACAGGAAGCACGCGCAGGCAAAAACAACAAAACCAGAGGGTGGGCGTTGGCCCACAGGTTACAACAGAAAACTGATCCCAACTTTCAGTCTTCTCCAGATTACGCTGCCCACATAGTCTGCTGAGTCTGCGGGGGTGTCGCGCTGAAATGGGACACATGTGACATCAAGTTTAAACATGTTAGACTGACTAAACAGATGTCATGTCACTGAACGCCACATGGACAGATGTTTGGAGACAGTACAATGAGATGGGGATGAATTATGGGGTAATGAATGAAAAAGAAAACTTGGGGCAAGCAAAAACTAAAAGACAAAAAGAGGACAGTTAGAGACAGAAAGTGGTAAAAGCTGTAAACAAACTGAGACGTATGTGATGTATAAAGTTTTCAGAGCTGGGCACAAGTCTGTTGATCAATTATCATTAATTATTTGCATTATATATATTTTTCTTAACGATACCAACATTAAAAAAAGAGCAATGAAACCTTTTCCTCTGGTAAAACTGTTTTACATGAACTCAAACAGATCATTTTAAAATATGTGAAAAACAGATTAAAATCACCTTTAGCCTTTTACAGTTAATAAAGTGCTCAGAAAACAGCCAAAATGTGTCATTATTTATTCACTGGACCACAGCGTCAGCCAGTAAACTATTTAAAGTTTGTTTGCAACGGGGATAGTTGCTAATGCTAATAATAGCGTCGCTAGCCTTGCTAACCTTCGAGTATCCCCACAGTTTAAAGTCCATATTTCTGATTACTTGCTGGAAATATACCACAAGCAATATGCTGCTTTATATGTGAGTATGACCTGATAATGCCTACATAACATTATCTTCCTATGTTTTTAGATCAAAACATAATCAAACAGTTGTTAACACACCGATGCTTTCTGTTTGTTCTGAAGCATTCACTCAGTCTTCTTTTGTTTACATCTGCTCTGGAGGTTGTTTGGAGACAAGACATCAGCCATTCTGTTAAGCTACAGAGATTGTTCATAGATGGCAGCCATGTCACAGTTTTGACAAAGCATTTGACAGGAATTTCAGACCTATATCGAGGAAATGTAACAGACATGAAAGTCTGACTATTTAGTAACCTGCTTTTAATCATTTAGCCAACTATCAACATGCATCCATAATTCCAGCCATGATGAGAGAGAGAGAGATAGTTCGTGAAAGATGCTAAGACTTTAACAATGTACCCCTCGCTTGCAGGTGCTGGTACAAGAACGGTTTTCAAGATGTAGTTTCCTCTTTAAAGAGGAATTTGTTTTGTTGTCATCAGTCAAGCCAACATGTATCAGGCCAACAATAAATATAGAATAAAAATAACATACAGTAAGTATGCTAGAATCAAAAAGTAAAGTGTCAGGGAAAAGGGTACTGGTTATCCTACAGTTTTTTGTTTACATGATAAGAAGGAAGGATCCTGACATCACTCTCATCTAAATAGAAAGTAAAATGGATCATGGTAGATCAGAGCAATAGTATACAACCTGCTGTGCTCTACAGAGCTTATAAAGTAGCTAAAATGACAAGCTTGACCTACATGAAGTGCTTTTGGAGTGCCACATGAGTGATGACAGTAATCATATTTCAAAAAAGTTTGTATTATTCGAAGATTTCCCTAATAGACATGTTTAACTATGGTCTTTAAAACTTAAATCTATTGATGGTGCAAAAAGCTTGTGTTTTTGAGGTAATATTTATCACTACTAGTACCTAAAGTTATTTCTCAATTAACTGATTAACAGCAATACAGTTAATGTTTTTTTTCCACATAAATATTTTTAAAAAATAGAGAAAAAATGTTTCGTTAAATATCTTTTCTTTGCTTTTTTTGCTTCAACTTACTGACCTCCTGTGAGGAATCCAAATATTTTGTTGCTGGAAGTCCACAGTTTACATTCATATATGCAAATGAATTCAACAACAATTATATAGCACATAAATATACAGATATATCTCTACGTGAATCAACGTTTAAGAAAAGTTTTACCTCCTCAATTCATACCTGAGCAATTTCCAGTTTGAGGACTCCCTCAGTGAAGCCGAGGTTATTGTCCGATTTGATCTCGTGTCCGTCTTTGTACCACAGCGCAGTCGTCTCCTTCTTCATGTTGCCCACCTGAAATACAACACAAAACATGCAGGAAATTAAATCAATGCAGCATTTTTTTCCCCATAATTTCTTTGTTAGTTTTGACTATTTTAAACATTTTCACAACAACCCCAACAGGCAACTGACAACATAAATACACATTTAAAATAAGATATCATAAAATACATTGATTAACTGATTAAGTACAGATAAATAAATCTAAATGGGCAAATAAATAACTTGAAAAATGTGTAAATAAGTAGATAAATTCAATGGGGGGGGGTAGCTTACAGACATTAATAAAGAAAAGTACGAGGTCTTCCCTCAGTCATATTTATTTAACACTGATGCTTTTCAGAATATCAGGGCATTATGGCTTTCATAGGCCTTCATATAAACAAAAGATGTTTCCTTTCTTGTTCATGTTGAAGGTGTGTTGCTCCAGTCTTATGTTTCATTTGCTGTTTGTATAAACTGGTTGAATGTTGGAGGTCTCTGCTGATTCCAGTTCACAGGAAGGCAATTTTTCGCTAAATATGATATGATGGCAATTCTTTTCATACATATGGTATAGGATCTAAAGTCTTATTCAGTTCTATACCAAAAATATATAATGTTGGTGTAAGGACCAGTGGAATTTTCAGTGCTTTAACAGTAAAGTAATGTAAATTCTGCCAAAATGACAGTTCAAGAAAGATTTTGACCTGCAGTTTCACATTGTTTATTGCTAAGTACAGTTCAGATCTCGTTGCCATAAACTTTAGAGTAGGGTCCAATAAAGCTTTTTTCAGGAGAACAGAGATTAAAGATCCCTTTAAAAAATCTGTCTCACCTTGCATTTCAGCACAACACAGCACTCTGGTGTCACCTCATAACCCAAATACTCGATGAAGTGGGGACCTGTGAAAAACAACAGAAAATAACTGGAAACAATAAAACTGATGCTGAAAGTGATAAACGCAGTGTTGATCATAAAGTTTAAGTCACAACAAGTAAATCATGTTACTGACTACAGCACAACATGATTTACATTTGCCACCTTTGTTGAAGAATAAATTAAACAACAGAATACAAAAAAAATCTTGTTGAAAAAACTACAAAACATGTGCTCTAATTTTTTCAGCTGTTAACACATAAAACAAATAAACACCATCTTTGCTGACTCAGAAAACTGCCAGTAGTTTTAACCTTAGTTGGATTAATCAAACCTTAAATGGATTAATCATGTTTGAGAGTCCTCAAACTCGCTCTGGCTTTGGTAAAAGAGCTTTTCATATTTTTCCTCCATCCTCTTAGTCTGAACTTCAGAGTCACTGTCGTTATTTGTGATTCTGTCCTTTTTCGTCATCCTTGTTTTTTGTTATTTCTGTGACTTTTTTTTGCTGCTGTCTTGGCCAGGACTCCCTTGTAAAAGAGATTTTTGTATCTCAGTGGGAATGCTCCTGGTTGCGTTACCTTGCTTTCTGAACCATTCTTTCCTCTGGAACTCTGATTCCTTCTGCAGCTCCTTGAACACTGCAAAGACAATAAAAGTTCTTGCATTGACATTTCCTTGGTTGATAAAAGACACAGTTTTGCGTGTTTGAAAAAAAAAAACAGAAAAAACAAAGCCAATCAAGCCATGAAATCTTACCATGTGATTATTCATTTGGTTGCATATATATAATAAAGTAAATGTAATTTTGGATCTGATGCCCACAAGACTCTGCACTCTAAGGCAATTTTTTAATATGCTGTTTTATATTGCACATATTTCATCGCATTTCCTCACACCTGCATCATACCAAGTTTTTAAAATTCCTTGATTTTTTGGTTCCTATATAATCTATTTGCAACATTTTTCCAACTACCTTCTCAAAAAAAAAAAAATCTTATTGTTTGCATGTGCAAACTTTTTTTTTGCAGCAAACCCTTTATGGATTATTTTTTGGTATCCTCACTGCCCTCTTGTGTTCAAACTGAGCTCTGCACTATGACAGCATACCAAGCAGGCTTTTTGGCTGATTAAAAAAAGCATCGATGCACTGATTCTTCCATGAACTGCTGATTTCTTGCAGCCGTTAACTGATTTTATACAAGCTTAAACCCTCTGAAGTGTGATTTTAACTTAACAAAATGCCTAAGGACCCTACCTAGAACCCAAAAAGTGGGTGTAAACAATCCAGGTCCAGGGACTCTAAATTGTTTGAAAAATACAAAAGGTCTCTATTTCATAGGGATGGAAACACTAAAAGTGTATTGCTTTTCAAACCATTTTAAATGCCTGGATTACTCCCACTTATTGGTTTGGAAGTTTTCCTCTTTTTCCTTGAACCGCTTCCCTCCCATGAGCACCATTAGTTTGAGGGACACCAGCACTCCTGCTCTCTCTTGCATTAACAAAACTTTTCTTGACTGTTTTAAGAGTGTCCTGTTTATGAGCTGTATCATGGGTTTGATCATATTAAGGATATGTTGTTTACATGCACACGGAGAAACCTGGATATTAGTTCCCCTGTAAACATGATTATCACTAGTAACCTGGTTTCCGATCACTGCGTTTTATTTGTGCAGGTGATTTGCAGAGTGTTGCAGCAGGCTGGCAGAAACCAGAATAAGGCCTGACACAGTATCTAGGTTTCTATCAGAGGTATCCAAGTAGCAGAACCACTAAACTCATTGATTTAAGTCTTTAATGGAGACAGGAGAATAGATCTTGAGGACAGATTTTGTCTACTTAAACATACCATCTCCTATCAGTACCAGACTGGACTGGTTTTTAGCTTTCCCGTCCTGCAGCTGGAAGGTGTAGGTGCCCTCATCTGCCGGGGTCAAGGAGTCCATGGTCATCTCAATTACACCAGTGTTCTTATCGAAGTTCATCTTGTACTTCTGCAAAAATAAACAAACAAATCAGTTAAATAAAATGACCCAAGATGAGCGGAGACATTTCTGAGTGTACTCATCTTGTTGTGGACTAACCTCCCCCTGAGAAAGAGAGTTGTCGTTGAAGATGTAGTCCACTTTGCCGTTTGCAGAGATCTTGTCAGCCTGAAGCCAGAAACGAACTTTTCCCTTTTCCAGCAGCTCGACGGCCAATTCAGACTTCAGTGGGATAACTGGAAAAAGAAAGAGATGCCAATTCAATAAAACAGTCAAATAAATCAATAAAACAAAACCATCTGGTTTACTCAATAAACTGTTTTTTATGTCTTTTATGTCCAACTCTAAACTAATGAGAGTATATCAGCAAGAATCATTTTTTGTTATTTATTTTACTTTCTACATATTGAATTGTTTCTATGTTTTGTGTTTGAAAGAAAAGTCAATTTCGATGTCATGAAATGTTAAAAATGAGAAAAACTTACAAATTTGACTCTAAGTGTTTTTTAAAGATTGTTTTTCTTTCTGTTTGGTCAACTTCACTAAAACTGCAAAAATTAAAATGGAAATCCTGAGATTATATGTGAATAAATCATCAAAATAAACAATTTAAGTTCATTAAACTAATCAGAATTAAATGTCTCTAGGTTTGTTGCTAAAGATGACTGATGATTGCTTTCTTTTTCCAAATATGTTTTGGTATCCCCATTTTTTTTTTTTTTTTAATTTTAGCTACTTGTACATGAATCCAATAAGGTAAATTTATGTTCTTTTGTCAGCAAACATCTACTATGGAGCATATACAAGTAAATTCCACAAAAGCTTTCTGTTACATAAATCAAAATTAAACTTAGGGATGTACAATATTGTCAGACCAATATAGGTATCAGTAGATACCTTCCTAAAACTCTGATTATTAAGCAAATATTTTGAATGTACAAAAATATATCCCATAAAATGGCTTTGTTATTGGAAAATATCTGGTGTACCATGATAGTTAATCATCACTGACTGTCCACTTTAATAAATCAAAAGTATCATTAATTAAATATTAAATTATTGTTTTTCTTGCATCACAGCTGGGGGGCTACATCTTTATAACAAAATATCTGTGGTTATTAAAATGTATGCTCCAAAAATGGTTGAGTTTGATTTTTTAGGAAAAGGGATAGCCGTATTGGATACCAGCAAAAATCCAATATTGTGCATCCTTACTTATATTCTGATATTTAACATTTTTTCTTATTGTAAGAACAAATGTTGAAATACTCACTGGGGAATTTGTGGTCATGACTGATCTCCAGCAGCTTTTTCAACTCTGAAAAGAACAGAAACATTAATAATTCAATTTCTTTGACAAAGTTAATCAGGGTAATATTTCTTATCTAGACTCTGTTTTCTACCTTCTTCAGAGAGGGTGTAGCTGGATGAAGCACCATCAGTGTGAGTGACGAAACATGAGTAAATGCCGATGTCCTCCTCTGCAGGAGTGTTGAAAATAGCTTTGGTCCTGCAGGAAAATCATCATGCATTAGAGAATGGAGTGGACTTCAGAGAGTCTTGGTGAAAATAAGAAAGTCTGTTATCTCACTTGTTCCCCTTGGTCTCTATTGTCAGGCGGGACAGATCAGACACGTCCTCATAGTTCTTGGACCAAACAAATTTGGAGTCGGGGGTCATATCAGAGCATTCAAAGTTCAGGGAGATGATACCATCATCATCAACATCCACAACGATCTCCTTTGTGCCTAAAAAGAATGTTAGGTGTCAGATAATTTACTTTCACTAAAAACTTGTTGGTTAATCAGATGTTTTTCTTACCAGGTTTGGTCTCAGCTGTGACCGGTTCTGTCACAGACGAAACTTTACCAACACCAGCTTGATTCTGAGCACGCACTCGGAACACGTACGACTCTGTCTCCTTCAAGTTTGTGATCTGTGGGATGAAATAAAACCACCAGATTACACTCTCACACCTGAAGATGTAACAAAGAGAGAGAGAGAATCACCGAATAAGCAGAAGTCAACCTTGAAGTATGTCTTCCCCGTAGCTTTGGTGTTGACTCCTCTCCACGCCTCCTCTGGCGCCTCTGCCTCCTTGATGTCAATGTAGAACCCGTTGATGGGGTCACGGCCCTGGTATACGGGTGGTTTCCATAGCAACACCAGGGAGTCACCCCTCACCTCTCTGATCTGAAGGTCATGAGGAGGTCCTGCGGCAAAATGTTCGTAGTGCAGGAGAGTAAACAAACATGGCAGCACAAGAGAGAGAGACAAAGCAATGCACCATGGACATTTAAATCCATGTGTGGACTTATTTTGGATGTTCAGAGGGATGTAAGAGATGGACATGACTTATGGAGTTTTAAGAGTGACGCATGAGAATAAAACACAGGGAATGTAAGTCTCACCCAATGTGACACCTCCGATTGGCAGCGAAAGCCATTGATAGAAAACCTAATACTAAGCTAATGCTAAGCTAACGCTACTGATAAACCAGCCAACACTTGAGATGCTTAGCTTGTCAAAGGTGCCAACTAGTTCTGAGTGATCTGAGAAAATAGCTCAATCTATATCTAACTTTTTGTGCAAAGGCTTCATCGGTATGGCAGTTGGAAGTGCAACTGACAGCTGTTGGAGTCCCCTGCCTCTGGAGTCTGAGGCATAGGGTGTGCACTCCGGTGCCCTGAAACTTCATCACACGCAAATATCTACAAATGAAGTAGGGTTGACTGTCTGGTGGTGCAGATGAGTTGTCAGGAATGATGAATGGTGAAGTGTCAACCTGGCATGTGCTCCCAAAACTGACCTGACCTCATCATGTTGTGAAAACAAGGGCTGGTTAGAGTCCAGGTATGCGCCATCTTAAGGCATTATTTACCCAACAGCAACACCGAAACTCTCCGGAGTAGTGAAGCCAAAAGTTGAAGAGAGGCTGAGCACAGCAGATTAATTGGCTACATGTGGCCTTTAGTCTGTGATTTTTACTCCATTGTTTAATAAACTTAGATGACATTAATGTGCTGAGAAATCTGACTTATCATATTTTATAGAATCCTATCTTTTTTCCATTTTGGATGTAAATGTAGCCGATAAAAAGTTATATAACATAATGTTAATTACCGCATATAGCATATCTTTAAATATTAAGAATTGCAATATAATCAAATCAGGACTCAAGTATCATGATAATGGGGGCATTTTTGTGGGGCATTTTTCATTTGCAGCCCAAGCTAGTCGCAAAGCAAACTGGAATTGCTAACAGCATGAACCAGGAAGGTCACTTCTAACAGCTTTTCGCCCTCACTTGGCGTACACTGTACAGTTTTTGTTGGAGAAGGCAATATCTGACTTATGTTAAGCAGGAGAGATGCCTCAGCTGACAGCACATGTTGAACAGTTGTGTAATCTAAGTTAAATCAATTTCTAAAAATTAATGTAGACACATTAGGTCAAAAATGCCACATATCAGGGCTTTAAAAAAGTGGCCTATCTGACCTGGCACAGCGATGGTCCACTCCTCACACAGGAAGGTGTCACTAGGCAGTGAGGGGATACCGACACCCGCCATGTTCGCCGCACGCACCTGGAACTGGTACTTCTTTTTCTCCTTCAGGTCAGACACCTGGAAACAAGAATGTAAAATCATTTTATAGATCATAAAAATGAAAAGATTTCTGTATTTGGGTCGAAGATTCGTCACATCATCTCACCCTGTAGGCCCTCTCGCTGATGGCCTTGACGTTGGCCTCGTGCCACTTGCCCGGAACGCCATCGATGACCTCACGGTAATCCACAAAGTATCCTGTGATGTCAGCACCTCCAATGGAGGTCGGCTGTTTCCAGGCCAGCACCATGGAGTCACGCACACACTCCAGGACGGTGATGCCGTAGGGTGGAGTAGGCGAGGCTGACATGACAGAAAACTCCAATCAACACCATAATCCCTCAGCTGGGAGAGAGAATGATGTAATGGGAAACTGAAGCGGTGTGCTGAGGCGATACTTTTGATTCTTGAGCTCATTTTTTCACCTCCGGCTGCTCAAATTTACCTTCAGTTGATCATTCATATTTTTGTTAATGATTATTTTAAGAAAGTTTTGTAAGTATAATCCCCAATTCCAATGAAGTTGGGACATTGTGTAAAATGTAAATAAAAACAGAAAGCAATGATTTCCAAATCCTTTTCCACCTATATTCAACTGAATACACTACAACGACAAAATATTTTATGTTCAAACGGATAAACTTCATTATTTTCTGACAAATATTCTGTCATTTTGAATTTGAAGCCTGTAACACATCCCAAAAAAGTTGGGACAAAGTTGAGGAATGCTCAAAATTCTCCTGTTTGGAACCTGAGGTTTACCACTTTGACAGCATAAGCAAACAGTTCAGCAATTTTCTCAATATTTCACTGTGAGGAATTTAGGGATATCATAATCTACAGTCTATAATGTCATCAAAAGTTTCAGTCTCTGCATGTAAGCGGCAAAGCAGAAAAACAATATTGAATGCCTGTGACCTACGATCCCTCAGGTGTCCCTACATTAAAAAACAATATCATTCTGTAAAGGATATTACCGCTTGAGCTCAGGGACACTTCGGAAAACCATTGTTTGTTAACACAGTTTGTCGCTAAATCTACATGTGTAGGTTAAAATTCTACCATGCAAAGCTTAAGACAAATATTGACAACATCTAGAAATGCAACTGGCTTCTCAGGACCTGAACTCATCTGAGGTGGAGTGACAAAAAGCAGAAAGACTGCTGTGGTCTGAGGAGTCAACATTTTAAATGGCTTTTTTTGGAAATCATGGACGTCCTGTCCTCCGGGCTAAAGAGTAATAGGACCATCCAGACTGTTACCAGTTTAAAGTCCAAAAGCCAGTATCTGTGATAGTATGTGGGGTTGTTGCCTATGGCATGGGCAACTTGCACATCTGTGAAGGCACTATTAATGCTGCAAGGTACACGCAGGTTTTGGAGCAACATATGCTGCAATCTGAGGGACGTCTTTTTCAGGGACATCCCTGCTTATTTCAGCAAGACAATGCAGAGACTCATTCTGCAACAGAGACCCTGATCTGTTTAGCAACTGATGCCCTCAGTTCCAAAATGCTTATTAAGTGTTGTTTAAAGACAGGTGATGTAACATAGTGGTAAGCTTACACCCGTAACAGCTTTTTTGGAAAGTGTTGCAGGCATCAAATTCAAAACTAATAAAAATTCGAAAGAAAAAAAACAATAAAGTTTATCAGTTACAACATAAAATATCTTGTACTTGCAGTGTATTCAGATGAAAAAAATATGGAAAAGGATTGTAAAACATTGTTTTCTGTTTTTATTTATGTTTTGCGCAATGTCCCAGCTTCATTAGAAATGGGATTTGTTTTAAGATACTGTAAAGCTTCAGTGTCTCATTACTGAAAATGTTATTTGAATTGACTTTTACCACCCAGTACAAATTAAAGGGACCTCTTGTTTATTTTAAACAAGATGAAGGTAAATAAATACCTGCTTCAACAGAATGCTGTCAAACCTACAACACAACTACACTTTTAACCTTTAGGAACAGGATTTTAACCAGTAATGTTGCCAAAAACTTGTGTATTGTATTCAAAGGTTGCTTTTGTCTATTAATATTGTACAGGAAAAAAATGTGTGCAGCACTTTGACTCCAACTAAATATGAAACAAAAGTTCTGAAATGGTAAAGAGATGTAAAACATTCTCTTTAAAACGTCGTGTTTTTAAATTAAGGGAAACAAAGTTGTTCAACTGTGTTGTTTCTGTTGTTGTGGGGGTGTATTTTTGTACAAGGCCAGAGGCCTGAGATAATACTTGGTCTTCTAAATCAGGGTCGTGATTGGTAATAATGAACTGGTCTCCTACATATAAGTAGTCATGTGAATTTCATATTTAGAAGAGACAAACTGGTATGTATGAGAGGTGTGATACCAAAAAGGTCTAAGGTCACAAGTGTCCAGCTCTTGTGTTGCTTGGATGACCTAATTTTCAAGTACAGGGTGTGATTAGCTGGCTCCTGCCATTAAATACGAGTGTGTGTTGTGTGTTAGAGTGCTCCAGGAAATCTGTGTGATGGCAGGATCCAGAGGTGCCAGGGGAATGAGGCTGAGCCACCATGTAGGGGGGCTGTGGGAAAGTGGTGTCCAAGAAAACAACTGACATGCGTGCTGAGAGTGTTGAGTTAAAAGTCTGGTGGTTCAACAGTGACTTACCTTGAAGAGAAGAGCACCACTAAAGCATTTAGACGTCTGCGCACTGATAATAATCGGTCAAAATCATTAGAATCAAGTGATAAAACTTGGTAATTCTTTCTTTTTCTATGTAATAAACCACATGGCAGTCATTTCCCTCTGTTATGATGTGCCCTGCAGGTTTGGAAATCATACAAACTTTGAAGGTTCATATGATTTCTATCGAGGTTTACTGTATTTCACTGTAAACAAACTGTACTAAGAGTCACAACACAAAAGGTCTTGGCTGGTTGTGGGTATGTAATTTGAGTTGGTGAATTCAGTTAAGATTCCTCATTCCTGTTCAAACTGTATGACCAATAACAATAAAATGTTCAATTTTAAACAAGATCTTGAAAGAATCCTAAAATATTTATATTTTCTCATTCTTATGATAGGTGGTCTAATAAATTTGTTAAGCACTTTATGGACACTGTATACAGTATAACACTGCTTTCAGTCCACAAACCATTGGGAATAAACATTCCCATCCTTTTATTCCTTGTAACAAAAATGAAGTCTATGCTGAAAAGTGTCCGTATCGGTGTGAATTGATAAGACTTTATTGATATCAATTCCATTAATGATTCTGCTTATCAATTCGACTTTTAAATGATTCCCTTATTGATTCCCTGATTGATTTACAAGGTATGCAGAACAAAGTGGAAGGAATTGATCAGGGAATTGTTTAGCAAAAAAGATGAATTATAACAATTCCTTGAGCAAATTGTTAATGATTCTCAACTTGAATTGAGAATCCCTATATATAAGTTGGCTAAATTTGAAAATAAGATGCTACATCTCAAGGGGCTTACCTTTAATAAACTTACATTCAACAAAGACAAATATGGTGCTATACAGAGAAATATTGATTGATTGATTGAATCTATATTCAGCAGAGACAAATATGATGAGGACAGATTTATGGTGTGGGCGTCCATGAGTTTGTCGCTATCATAAATTCTTTTTTTCTTTTTATTTTTAGTCCCTTTGTCTCTGCCTGGATTGATGCATCTCTGGGTGTGTGTATGTGTAAATATATATATATTTATATGTATTTGTATATGTGCATATATGTGTATCTATAAAATGAAGAGAATGGCTTCAGCCTGCTATAGTGCCTTGTTATGAACTGGCACTATACAAATACAGATTGATTGATTGATTGATTGATTGATTGATTGATTGATTGATTGAAATCTACTGACACTCACTGTACTATTAGCTCAACTAGGTGTAAACATATCTTACAGTGAAGGTTAGCTTGCGTGACTTTCAGCTACTTGCCTTTAGTCAGAAATGAACACTACTTGTATTATATTTTGTAACAGCACTAAATAAAAATGTTAGAGGTGTTTGAGTGCTAATTTTGTTTTTGTGATAAAGCATAAGAGTCCTATCGGCTGTTTAAACTTAAACTCTGACCTGATTGTACTGTAATTATGCACTGAAGAGAGGGTAACACATCTTGACCTACATTCATTTGAATACCAAACCTAAAAATCAGCTCTTGTGACAATGCAGGAGAAAGTCTGTTGTGTGAAAACCAAACTGTCGTCAGCTTAAAAAGCACATTTGAGGAAAACTGATAGATGTTTTGTGTTCTTTATGATTTCCATCCCTTGGCTGTTGCTCACCTGCAGACTCCCTCCTGGGCCTCTCTGGTGCTCGACTGGCCGAAGCGTCTACTGAAAACTTACGCGCTTGTTTGACCTCAGGCTCATCAACTGTGTGATTGTGAACCTCAGCAGGGACTGGGTCTAACTGTGCGGCTATGTCAGTAAGTGAGTCAGAAACCGAGTCTGACACGGACTCTGAGATGTCCTTTGCCAGGTCAGGGGCCCAGGACACGCTGCCTCTTTTGCCCCCCTTGCTCTTAGTTTCTACAGGGTTGGGCCCGCAGAGGGCAGCCCTGGCCCCCTCCCTGGCGTCAGTGTCGATCTGAGCTTTATTGCACTTTTGCTTAGTGTCAGGGGGGGACTGGACAGTGTCATGCGTGCCCGTCCAGCGTGGCCTGTGCTCGGTTAGTTGGCCCGCGTTACCCCCCGGCCCCATCTCCGGTAACACACCATGAGGGATGCCGCCCCCTACAGGAGTTAGCAGAGAAAAGCAGAATAGTTTTTTAAAGATAATAACAGGCAGAAGATCCATTTGCACAAGTCAGAGCTACTCTGAATCACACTACAGAGAGCAAAAAAAAAAAAAAATCTACCGTACATCTACCTATCTGACAAAATAAAATGTCTTCATTTGACTGGGAGGGAAAAATGAAGACAAGATGACCAACGAGTGACATCCATGTTAGGAGGTGAGTGCCTTTTATTGGGGTTATGAGCATGCAAGACAAAGAACAGCCTGTGAGAGTGAATGTGCAGGCTTTGCGCCAACCCTGTATGAACAAACACTTTTCTAGCAATAGTGCCAGTGCTATCATCACCTCTACTCGTGTAAATAACGTGTGTGGTGTGTTCAGACTGATAGCTGTAGCTTATCATGGTCTAATTTATAAAAAGTAAGGTATGTAATTAGACAGTTTTTCAACAATATTACATTCTGTTTCTTGCATAAAGGTGTGTAAATCAAATTTATGTGCATGTGGAAAAAAAAAATGTTGATGGGTTAAACTTTTCACTGACATACACTGGCATGTTCACTATGTGTTTTTCATAAGAGTAAACGGAGCATGCCGCTCAACACAAAGCTGGCCAGTGAATGATATTCAAAGGCTAAGAGATAAATTAGATATAATGATGAGATTTGTGAGGGAACATGCAGGAGATTAATGGAGCATTGCTGGCATAATTACAGCAGCAGAATTGATCTGTTTAACACCATTGTGTTAGTTTCTTTTTTAGTTTACCTGGTGGCAAATCTAGTGATGCAATGTTTGAAATAACACTTTGGCCAACACCAATGCTGCTACCAACATTTTTCAAGTCATTTCTTTGGACATAATTATCCCACTCTACATAATTTTCTTGCATGTTTGATTATACAACTATATAAACGTTTGTCCAAAAGGTAATTTTTTGTGCCCAACAAAATAAATCTGCTAAATTCGGCAGTTAGGTGTGCTTGATGCCACCATTAAATAACATTACAGATAAACCTGAAATTGATATCTGCTTCTCTAATATTTATTTACAGATGGCTAATGTTGTAAAAATGCTAAATATAAGCCTATATTGAAATTTTTTGTGAATGTTGGTCATGGAACAAGGGAGTGATTAGATTTTGGTGATCTAAATCTAGATCCAGGATTTCTTTAAATGATTTGTTAACATTATGCGATAGGGCAGTTTTCGACTTTTTCACCAGTTACTCCACTTATAAATGCCTTGGCTAAGGTTTGTGCTCTCTGAGCTCTTCTGGTTTATTTATGAACAAATGATGACTGCAGATAAGTTCAAGAGAAGAAAAAAGTGTGTTATTTGGCAGCCCTTCCTTCAGTGTTTTTTTTTTAATTACTATAAGGCAGTGTTTTTACAAATAGTGGGGCAGGGCATGACTTGTCTGAGAATGAGTGTGACCAAATTAGGCACCCCAGGTTCTAATACAAAATTCTGCCCTGTGATTGGTTAACCCCTGAAAGCCTGTGGTATCATATTTGATACATACTTTTATGATACCTCTATCTAATCAATATGATCCACAAATTACTAAAAAAAAAACCATCTGAATACAATCAGATAAATGATAAAAATATCCTCAAGTGGATTATCAGTTGCCAGAAACACCTTATGTATCAAATGAGATACAAAAAATATATATATGCTAAATTTTGTAGAAAGGTTTGATTTTTGGGGATTTCAGTAGAAAGTGAAATAAACATTTCATCTCCAAAAAATAAGAACTTTCGGGCTATAATTTGTGTTTTCAGGGCTTTAAAGGGTTAAATCCCATGTTTGAGGAGGGATTTTATACAAACCAATATAGGCTGTAAAGACTGGCTTCTGATTAGTTTATTTGGTCAGTTTTGCTTGGATTTTGTTTTTTGTTTATTCTTTATTTTCCCAAGAACTTAAGTTGTCACCTTTTTGTGTTTATCTTTTGTTAAAGATAGCATGGGAATATAATATAAAGTATTAATCATAAATACTGTTGATGATTTCCATGTTTGGACACTGAAACTTAAAGGACATATTAGTGCATGTTTGATGTGTTGAGTCAAATCTCAACTTTGCCCTTATTTTGACGTCACTGTTGGGTGATGGGTTCAGATTCAGGTTACTTGATCATTTTTATAGGTATAAGAATATTTTAAGGGAGATGTGCATTATGATATGATACATTCGTGATTATAAATAATCTAGTTGTTATTATTATTTTCCAGTTAACAGATCAATTCCATTGCCAGGTTAGCTAAGAGGTTAGGACAGAGACAGAGCAGTTTCACAGGTACCGGTGGGGGTGGGAGGAGGTGTATGTTGGTACCTTCAGCACCAGTGAGGGGTTGCCGACACGACTTGTGCCCAGGATAGGTGGGAGAAAATGGGGGGGAAAGGTGGTGTGTGACATTGGGCTGGTTTGTAACAACCGCTGAATTGGATCGCACTGACCCAAATTAGAGGAAGTCTACAAGTCCTGACCCTGACCCCGCCTCAGGCTGTGCAGGGAGGAGGAGGTGGAGAGAGGAGGGTGGATGTGGATGTGCACATAAGGTGCAGAATATTGTGACAGGGTGACAAAGTGGAACCACAGAGGAGAAAGTGTAGGGATACAGATGAGATACAGAAGTGAAGACAACTGTGATGACTTACAACATTTTACTAAACTCAACTTATGCATCAAGTCCTCCTTAAGTTTAAGTGTGTGTTAAAGGAACAGTCCACCTTTATAGCAAGAACTGAAAAAATCGTCAGTCTGTGGTGTTTGGTGCATTTCAGTCTTCATTTAGTAATCAGTTCATCCTCATTTGTAAATAAATGAATAGAATAAAAGATACAGTAACAGCAACTTAAATCCTGAAATGCACACTTAAACGCCAAAGACTGTTTTCAGAACTTTATTAAATGGTTGGATCTTTCCTTCAAACCACACAAATAACGATGATTCTCTATATTTTCTGACTCATTCTGTAGCTTCATAATCAGTACTTCACTCACCGATAGCTGCTTTCACCTCAACAGGCTCAGACTCCGGTGAGAACTGGCTGATCCCTGCTGCGTTCACTGCCCTCACCCTGAACACGTACTTCTCTCCAGTCATCAGACCGTGGCAGATGAACCTGCAAATATCATTGATTAAATGTTACAGAGATCATTTTTTCTACCACAATTCAAAGTAAAGACAAGCATTAGTACCTTGTCCCTTTTATAGGTTTGTTGTTGCACGGCTCCCACACGTTGCTTCCCACAATGCTGGTCTCGATGTAATACCCCACCAACTCTTTAGCGTTACTAGATGCTTCCCAAGACACAACAACTGATGTGTCAGTGTTTCTGGTAGGGACAACTTTTCCTGGAGCTGATGGGATATCTGTGGAGCAGCACATTTCACATACATTGGATACTCATCATGCTTCAACTTCAGCACAGCTTTTGACTCCATCCCTCACACCGTCTTTGTGGCAGATTAGCTTCCACTTGACTCACTGGCCCCTGTACACCAGATTCAAACCATATTATCAAAAACTCAGAATGTTTCCCTCAACAAAACACAGATCAAAGTCCTCTACAATTATTTATGGTGTTCCTCAGGGCTCTGACCTGAGTCCTCTAAAAAAATCATTGTCAAATTTTGAACAAATCAGTGGTAACAGTGGTAATGTAATATGGCATGTTTACATGTGCTTCAGTAATACATCATTGTAGGAAACTTAATCATATGGTTTAATTAAACATCGGGTTTTTTCTTACATGGTAAACTCATACTTCTGTTGTTTTTAAGGGCATGTCTTCAGCTTAGGCTAGTTTGTGTTGTTTTGTCTCTTAACTTTGTGATAAGCTAAGCTCAGCGATAGCTAGCAGCAGTAAATGTGTTCTAAATTACTTATAAATCCCACTTCAGCCATCTTTTAGAACACTTTCCTGAGTATTTTATCATTTCTATATTTACTCCTTTTTAGAAGGTGAGGGATGTTAATATATCTGTTACGTTGTTGAGCATGAAATACATTAAGCTTTACCAGAAAAATGCTAATTCACAAAAGTATGTTAGCTTTTCATCCTTTTCTTCTTCCCTTTCCCCTTTAATGTTTGTTACTCATGAATTAATGTAATTGAAAGGATAAATCAAATGAAACACTGCATTCAAATTGGATAAAACAAATAAAGGGAAAAAACACATTATCATAAGCCAGTAATGGCCTTGGTCTGATAAAAGCTACTGCGTTATGCTGTTTGCAAGTTTACTTAAGTAAATGATAGGTATGTAGTCACCTACACCTTGATTGGTTTATTGGTGATCCATGACAGTGTTTGTAAAAAAACCCATCACTGCTATGCTGATAACATCCGTCTCCATCTGTCATCCAAGCTAAAGTTTGCTTCTACAATCTCCCTTCCTTACCTGTCAACTGGAAGCTAAATCCTAGTTCTTTCAAAATGCTGCCGGAATCAAATCTCTCCTTGTTTATTTAAAATCTATTTTGGACAAATCTGACAGTTTTAACTCAATATGAAAAACCCCTTAATTAGTCCCTCGTGTCAAGAGTTTGAGTGTCAACCTTGACAACACATCATCCTTTGTGGTACAGGTCTGTGATGTGACCAAAAAGCTTTTAGCCACACTTCCCTCCATCTCTTGGACCCTCCTCAGTAACTATCTGTAACTCCAGCCCTGCTCTCAAATACTGCCTAAGACCTCATTTTTGTGAATTGCTCAATTATTGTGACCTTGCTTTTTTACAGTCTTTAGTTGCATATTGATTTGCCCCTGATTGAATATTGTTTAACTAGGTCCAAAATGTACAAAACTTAAATCTAAATAAAGCTATAAGGAACTTTTGAAAGTTCAGGAGTTCCTCAAGGTTCTGTTCTCAGTCCTCTCATCTGTCACTTTTCTTTCCAACTTGGAGAACCATGATAGGTACAATTCATGAACGTGATCCTTTTGCTTTTTCATAGTAAAGCTTCATGATTCCATAATGATCTTTACTTTAGTTGATCATTGAGTTGACCCGGCTTGTTTTTAGAGTTTATAATTTTTTGTATAATGTATATATCTAACATCTTTATTATATTTATGCATGTTTGTGTTTGTTCTCTGACCAAGCTTGTCTCCAACAGTCGTAGCCTCAGTCGGGTCAGATGGTTCTCCAACACCAGCAGAGTTGCAGCAGCGGACGCGGAAGCTGTAGGACTTCCCCTCTGCAAGATCGAACAGCGCAAAGCGAGGAGACTTGACTGGAATCTCTGTGTTCACCCTCTGCCAGCTGTCTGTGCCTGACACACACTGAAAAACAGGTTAAAGGGTCTGAATAAAACCTCTGGTATTAAACAATTTTACATGATAGAATGAAGGAATGTGTCTTAAAATGGGTTAACCTACCTTCTCCACATAGTACATGACACCCTCAAGGCCTTTCTCTCCGGGTGGCTTCCAGCTCAGCACCACATAGTTCTTGGTTGCTTCTGTTACCTGCAGTTCAAGAGGTCTGCCAGGAACGATGCCCTCTGATGGTCAAAACAAAGAGAAAATTTTAGAGGACGACGAAGATGGGCCATTCAATATATACTAAAGAGAATTTTTTTCACTAAACCATGGCAACAGCCCATAGAAAGTGTCTGAGAATGGGCACATGTTTGAAAAGCATATCCAGCAGGGGACTGGACAATCGCTATGTCAATCACATAAACTACGGGCCAATCAGATGATGAAGTAGGCGGGCACTACTGCGGCAGTTAAAAAAAACAAAATGGATGACACTTCGTAGAAGAAACTCATCTGAAACTCAACAATATCCTTTCTATTGAGAAATGCTTTTATTGGTCCAGATTCAGTAAAATTTCTGCTGAAGCTGTTCGCATTTATGCTTATCTCAGTCACTTCCTGTTGATGTCTTGCTGCTTTGGGCGGAGCACAATTGCTGTAGATTGCTGAAGCTTGACAAGATGGATCTACCTGATGTATGGGATATTTTAAATATTTGCCACTTGTTCTTATTGATATATTAAACATAAATCCTACCTGCTGGCTCCTCCTCTGTGACAATGATTTGTCCAGTCCAGGGTGCAGATGTACCTTCAAACAAGAAAAATAAATCTCTTTCAGAATTTGATGTCTGTGATGCATCTTTACATACAGAAAAGGACAGTAGTGACGCTTCTGTATTCTTCAAATCGAGGAAGGGAATACTTGGGGGAAAAAAGGGTACTATTTATGGCCAAAAAACAAACTTTCGTCCGTCAAAATGTGAGTCCATTAAAAAGCACTTCTGACCATAATTTCCATAATTCTCCACAGTTAAAGGGATAGTTCAGTTTATTTGAAGTGGGCTTGATTGAGCTCCATATGGCCACTAAGTACATCAGATGCAGTAGAAAGTTCTCTCCTCTCCCTCAGTAAGACACAATTTGTAAAAGTTTGTGATGGAGAACCAGCCACAAACAGGGAAGTATTGTACCAAATACAAAGGGTATTTTTTCTCCGCCTACAAGAACCCCCATCAAAAAATAATACCACAGTTTAAGAGTACGCTACCTAGAAATTTTTTGAGTGCATTAACTTTTCGGAAAATAAAGTTCATCTGCAACTAGCTGACTCACGGCACTTATTCCTCGTATTCCACATATTCCTAGTTCCAGATAAACTTTATTTTTCCAAAAAGTTAATGCACTCAAAAAAAAATTCTAGGTAGCGTACTCTTAATCTGTGGTATTATTTTTTGATGGGAGTTCTTGTAGGCGGTGAAAATACCCTTTGTATTTGGTACAATACTTCCCTGTTTGCGGCTGGTTCTGCGCCACAAACTTTTACAAACTGTGTCTTACTGAGAAAGAGGAGAGAACTTTCTACTGCATCTAATGTACTTGGTGGCCATATGGAGCTGATACAACCCCACTTCAAATAAGCTGAACTATCTGTTTAAGGCTGGGGAAAAATGTCCATATTTCAAAGGTTTTAGTGTATTTTAATGATTTCTATTATCACCATCTTTTTCCTGTATTTAGTCTTTCTAAGTTTATCTATTGTTGTCAGTTTATGTTTAATTTCCCATCTGTCACTCCTTTATTTTGTACAGATACATGCACCTTGTGTGAAATAAGCTTAATAAATGAAGTTGAATTCATACACACATAAAAATACGACACAGTACCTCTCATGCGGGCACGGTCAGCTGGGTCCATGGCAGCCACCGGCTCAGAGACTCTGGACGGGTGGCTCATCCCGCTCTTGTTGACAGCACGAACACGGAAGGTGTAGGAGCGTCCCTCCACCAGGCCAGTGACGGGGAAACGGGCAAACTTAACGGGGGTGTCATTACACTGGATCCAGTGGTTGGTTCCAACCTCACATCTGAGCACATATTAAAACAAACATTTTAGATGATTGAAACATTTTATTAAGTGTTGGGGTTTATTCTGGAAACCTGGAGGGTGATGAAAGTTTTTGTGTTTGCTCTGCACACATTTTATTGTAACATTAGAGACATTTTTGGAAAGAGTAAAGGATTGTTGAGACCAGAAGGCTAGACTTGTGATATAGTATCTATAATAGGCAGTAATTTATTAAGTGACCTGTCCACAAAGTATCCCAGGATGGCGTCTCCACCATCAATAGCTGGCTGCTTCCATGTGACAATGATGTAATCCTTGTTGGCATCCAGACAGCGCACATCCAGAGGGGCACCTGGAGCTCCTTCAACCTCGGCATCAGCATCTTACAATAACAAACAACAACAACTTAAATATTCAAACTATTCTTCACATATTAAACTCAATGACTTGTTCATGATAAATGATCCCACAGTGGCTGCTTGTTTGAAAGTCACTGTTGCGCTGTGCTGAACCACGGAGCAACAGAGCTTCATGCCAGGAATGTTTCTGGTCTTCAAGTCAAACACGAGCCGAGAGGAGTCAGCGGCTGGAGGACAGAATTAGCAGCAGCCCGCCCCGGAGTGAAAGAGGATAAGAGAGGTGACTCTTAAAGAAACATGTGGCGCGGGTAAAGCCAGGGCACCTCGTGTCCAAACTTCAAAGGCTTTCATTATGAAGTATGAACATTTGTAAACATACATATGTACTGTATGAAGCGTGTATGAACTTAGGGTGTGCATCAGCAAGAATCTGGAACACGATTCATATCATATATACTTGGGTCATGATATATTTTACAGTATAGTGTGAGACTATAAACCAGTGTTAATTTTGACAGCACTTTATAATTTAGTTTTAGCCTTTTGCCAAAAATATCTTTTAGTTTTAGTTAGAATTTAGTCATCTGAATTGATTTAATTTTAGTCTAGATTTAGTTGGGGAAAGTTCACAACATTTTAGTCGACGAAATCTACTGTAATTGTAGTCGACTAAAATATGAAACATAAAGTGTAAGGCATTTTTATGTTTCCTTGAATTTCTGAAGTAATGTTTTACACTTGGATCCCGCCACCACAAAACTAAGGCAGTTTTGATTGGATGTCCCTCTTAACTCATCCAACCTTTCCACACAACCAAAGTAGCTGTGATTGGATATATTCCTGACTTGCCCTACTTTCTACGTGACGAATTTAGGTCAGATTGGATTAAGTCTCTGTCAAACATTTTAGTGTAGTTTCTATCTGTTGACAAAAATGTCAGTTAAGTTTTAGTTTTTGTCCATGTGCACTTATTTTTTAGTTATAGTCTAGTTTTCATCAGGGGAAAAAAGGTTGTTGATGAAAACTATGACAAACATAATTAGTCGACAAAATTAACACTCTATAAACAAGGCAATACATCAATGTTTTCATAAAAGGTTCTCTAAAAGCGATTTTATGGCATTAAGAACCCACAGTATTGTATGAATTAAAGATACAGTTTCTAATAAATGTGACTTAATTCTTAGACATTTATAAACTTTACTGTCTGTCCTGGTGACAGAAATATAAAAACTGGAAGTGCTCATACCATGTTTACTGAAAAGTATCACTCAATTAGGGCAAAAATCATTATCTCAATTATTTTGACACATATTGAGATTACGATTATAAAATACATTTACTCACTTATGTTTTTAACAATCACCTCATGTATTTATTTAACATAAACACTCTTCACGCTACACAAGGCTCTGTCTGCTCCAAGCTGGTCACAATTTGGTTAGCTTAAACACTGACAAAACAGTAAGAGCATACTTTCTTTAAAGGTATTTTGCACAAGAATGTGTGTGCAAGCCCATTTTAACTTTGTTATGTTAATGAAAACATTAAAAATTAGTAGGTGTTGGGGGGGGCGGAATAGTAGGAATAGGTAAGCTTGGAAAAGGCTGTTTAAAAAGTGGAAAAGATAAATATTTTTGCTTTTAAATAATGGTCAAACAATCTAGTTTACCTAAAATATTCAAGTAAAATAGATTTTCTTTGTCAAAATTCCTATAATGAAATGCTACATCCATCAATAATGTCATAAGGGTAACAAACTTAGATGTACATCCTCGTCTGTCTGGAAAAACTCTGAATCTGAACTCTTTAAATATTTGCCAGTGACCTTTAAAATAGCTATTTTCCTTAAAAAGCACATATCTATTGGGAGCCAAGCCCTCAGATTCATATCCTATTGAGTTAAGTTTATTTGTTACATCAGTGAGGATGAGGTGTTAAAATAGGACAAATGCCGACCAGAGTGTGTTTGCCCCCAGTTCATTAAGGAAACTGGGCAGCCTATTGTTTCTCCTTGAAGCAGATATTTACAGAATCTATCTGAGCTCATCGCTGGACTCATTCCACCTCTGATCCTTCTAGGAATAACCTGCCTGCAGCTCGGAGGGTTTTGTTTTGGAGACACTACCTGGCCTCTTCAGGGGAACAACAAGATCCACCTGCTTGCATGTTTATACCCTGTGTTTGTAAAAGCATGAAAGGTCAGACTGTCTCTGAAGGCAGCAATGACTGACTGCTTTTTCCACTGTATTCAAACTGACGCCAGGTAGTTTCTGATCTGCATTATCTCCATTTGAAAGATTCTTTTTAAAGCCACTCAATCACTTCAGTATTAAAAAAGTTGTTGTCATCAAGTGCCAGATGACTCAGTTTCGACTTTGGCCTGGATCTGATGGCATACTTGGCAAAGACGAGCACTAAGCTTGTGTTATCTAAAATTGCTTTAAACACATATGCAGCAGCTGTATAGAAATAAAGGTTAAATAAAGAGGCAACAACTGAGCAGGATCTAAAATGCTTTTCAGGCATTTTGGGTTCTTCCTGAAAAGCTTTGCCAGAAAGAAAAACTTCAGCGTCATACAAAAGATTTTACTCTGAAAGGTTGCAGTAGGGCTTTTCCTTGTAGTTTCCATTAACTATATATTAGGACAGACAGAGAAACAGCTGCCTGAGAGTGAAGCCAAATCATTTAGCTCTCACCCTTCTGTCTGGCTGCAAGTTATAATCTCCTGCCTCGTGCATGATAACAGATGTGACTTTAGTCAAACTTCAAATACAATAACGTCATTTATTACAACTCTGATTTTATTTTGGTAAGAATTTTTTTTTTTAATTCATAAACTTCCTCCTTTATGATAACATAACTCTGGTTTCAGGTAACCCAAGAACATACATTTAAAGTTTCTACTCCAAAAGCCACTGAGATATTGAATTTTGGCATTCCCTTAAACCCCTCTGTTCCAGCCCTGCGCAGAACAGGCTGCTTTTTATGTTTTTTGGGGTTTTTTTATTCTTTTTTGGGGCATTTTGTGCCTTTATTGACAGGACAGAGAGACAGTGTGTAGGCTTGTGAAGGGGAGCGAGAGAGGGTAGGGGAGGACAGTCACTGGATTCAAACCCTGGCCAGCAGAAGCAAGTACATGAGTCATACCTAGTTACTCACCACTTCGCCAAACCAGCAACCCAGAACAGGCTGTTTTGGTGTTAATCCTCAGGAGCTGTGTCTGACTACACCCCTACCAAGAAGTAGCGGTAGCCTGTGATTGCTGTGCCCTAATGTTTACTGTGGCTATACAGATGTACCAAGACATGTTTCTACAACTGGAGCAGGCTGTGGGCTTAAAAACTCCTCACTCTCCCCTTATGACACCATCAGGGGAAAAACTGAATGCTGCTCTTCCTGCATCATTTGTTTCTCATACACGTAGACTGTCAACAAGAAAGTAACATGATCATTTTGGTTAAGTTAAGGCTTTGTGCTTTTGACAAAAACATATCCATGCTGATATCTGCAACAATAAGTTTAGAAATATTGACTTATCAGACATCAGCAAAAATCCAATATCATGCATCCCTGTGCATAATAACCAACTGCTCCACAACATATATCAGGTTTAGCTCTAATGTTATGTGTTTGGTTTCTGTTGCCATAGTTTCTTGTATACAAACAAAGAGAGGCTGTGGCTGAACGGTGACAGAATTATCAAAGCTAACTAGTGTTTTAGCAGAGCTGCAGAGCCATGACACACACCAACATAAAAATACATGCTCAAACCAGCTTAGAGCATTCTGGCGTTTAGGTATGATGCAGACGTGGGGAGCCACCTAAATTTAAAATGAAAATTTGCACCTCTGACAAAGACGTAAGCAGAGTAGGTTTCATATCCGGACTTGGTGGTGACACGCAGGGTGTAGAGCCCCTCGTCCTCTTTGTTGAGGTGTGTGAGTGTGAGTGTGGCTCGATCTCCACTCCAGTGCATGTGGTACCATTTAGATGGAGACAGCAGCACATCTAACAAAAAAAGACAAGGTTAAAGACAGAAATATTTTGATTCAGTGAAAATAATGACAGCTTTTTTCATATTTTTTTATTTAATATGATAGAGAATGTAAAGTCAAGCCTTCAGATAGGATGGACATATCATTTGGAGTCTTGTTGTCTTCTGCTTACCATCTCTGTACCACTGGACCTCTGGCTGGTAGCGGTGCAGAGCAGGGTAAATAATTACCGTGCATCCAAGACTCATGGTCTCCCCTCTCTTCCGAATGATACACTAAACTTATCAACAATGTGAGTCTTGAAGTTGATGCCATACTCGGACACTGGGCCATCTGCAGAGACAGAAACCTCCAGGTTAGACAAGAGGAAGAAACACGATCAGATCAAGAGAAGAAGGAAAATATCAAACTATAGACCAGACAGAGCATTATCAACACAGCATCAAGGAAAACCCTCCAAAACGTGAACAGTGAGCTGAATCCAAACGTTCCAGCCAGGCAGAAATATGGTGGCAAGAGAACATGAAACAAGAATAGACGATGAAGAACAAATCCACACCAACAGTGACTTGTAAAAAACTACACAGCGGTGCTCAAGAAGTGAAGTGGAAGAGATGTGAAAAGCTGTCATGCAGACAACAGTGGCATACAACAGACACTTGGAAATATTTAATACCTACTGATATCCAGTGTTTAATTCATATTTAATACAAGAAGGGTCTGTAATTCCACATTTAGAATATTTACTAACTGTTTCAATCTCATTTATTTTCTCTAATTCCAAACAAAATATATTTTTGAGGTCATTGCAGTAGCTGAGGGCAAAACATAACACAGCTGGAGGTAAAAATGAAGTGTCACGATAGGCTAGCAGGCTTTATAGGAGTCTAACATTATACATATTTTACATTGACACAGATTAGCATACACCAAAACACCATCCCACCAGTTTTTATAAACAGGCTAGTCTGCCATAAAACAATAAGTGAGCAAAAAATGTTTTTTGTTCCATGTTTGCCAAGCCTCACTCGATTTCATGGAAATTCCAGCTAATTTTAGTGATGCAGGTCATCTGGTTTAGATCAGTCACAGCTTTCAGTCCTTTAACAGCTCCACAATTGGTACCATCTTAGATTTTCTTATGCCTTTAATCAACAGCAAAAATGTTTAAAAAAAAAAAAAAGGATTCTGGCCTTGTAATGGAAACCAGATCCCTTCATTCACAAAAAAGTGAACTTTATCAAACAGCTTGTACTTGAACAACATGCTACTTTTCTTTCAAACTAACTATCACACCACAAAGTAAATTTGTTTTGTCATATATCCCTGTGCACTTCATGGTGTGCTATTATGACAGAATGTAGGAGAAAAGCTGTCAGAGAGCGCCACTAGCCTCTCAGCTTGAGGCTAGTTTTCTTCCTGTCAGTTAACTTCAGCACATGACTAAAAAACTAGACTAATTAGGTGGACCGTGTCAATACTGACAAATTATGCTCTTAATAACCCTGACCTAGCTGAAGAAAGCTCTCAAAGCAACCCAGCTGTGTTCGACAAATAATCCAGGAGCTGTTGTGGCATGTCATTGAATTAGTACACAGTTTGTCTTAAAAACATAACCTTCATCTCTCTCTGACTGCAACAGTGTTGGTGTACACAACATTAGCTGGAAACGCTGAAAAATCAGTAGATTTTTCCATGTGATCTACTTAAAAAAAGACTTGAACTCTAATTTTCTACACAGACAAAGTGGCCATGCATAGACATATTCCGTGAAAACATGAAGTTCACCAAAACATTTTCAAACCAGAGTCCTGTGACCCTTTTACCTTCAGTACTGCCACCTGTATCGTTGCCACAGCATAAGAAAACAAAGAAGTTGTTAGTATAAAAGTATGGTTGTGATTTTCACAACCTCCATCTTACTGCTGCAGCAACAGGTCAGTGATGGAGGTGCAATCATATGCAACCCAGCTTGATAGAAGTTGTCGTATCGAATCAGAATTGACACAGAGGCATAATGATAACAGTAAAGCTGCATTGTGGAGCCTTTCAGCAATAATTTAGATTTTTCTCAGATCATTCACAGGACCAGAAACAGAGGTCAGATAGTTCCCGCTACTGTGCTCCAATAAAGCAGCTATATGGTTCGTGCAATAAGCGCCAAACAACAGAGAACAATGTTAACAACTAAATAGAGATGAGTGTCCTGTAGTTAAAAAGAAAACAATCTTTGGTAGTGACCCAAACAGAGTTAATATTAAAGTCAGTTATTAATCTATGCTATTGTTAATTATCATGACTTATAGATGATCAGTATAATGAAAGAAACTGTGTCAACAGGATGTGTCATTTAGCATGTTATTTTGCTCCAAAATGAAAATAGAAAAGTACATTGATGCAACTTTTATTTTATTTCAAAAATCAGAATAAATAAAAAAAAAACACAAATTAAGTAAAAATAAATGTCATACTTACGTCTGGGTGCTGGGAGGGACTCATCGATTTCACCTTTGAACCCTTTGGGGAGAAAAAGATGTTACAATAAATACTTCAAGAGGAGTGTAATACTGACAAAAATAATTTACACCTGGGTGTTTTACATGCTAAAAGTTCTGATATACAGTGATGAAGAATAATGTGATCAAAAGGACAAATCAGTTTTAAACAGGGGTTATAAGGGGTTACACACAAACACACACACACACACACACACACACACACATATATATATATACATTTATATGGGTATTGTATCATATTGGGTATATGTAGGTATTGTATTGTATCATATCTTATGAGAGTGACTTTTGTCTGTTAATGTTTAACAGAATACATTGGTATTAATTTATGCCTTGCTTTTGTGGCTGTAGATGCCACATCTTTTGTCAAATTCATCCGCTTATTTCAAAAACAGTTTTGTCTTTAATATTCAGTAACATTGCCGTGCATATGCATCAGCCTGATTCAATGTCTGTAATCAGGCAGATTCATCTTGCCAAGCTCCAATCCAATCACAAGGAGCTGCCCAAAGCCGAAATGCGGGCAACACTGTAAGACGGCTTGACTCAAGCTGCAACTGCTCAGTCCAAACAGTTTGGATGGTTCCCTGTAACGTTCTGTGATAGTTTTGCTGAGATACAAATCTTTGGTCTGAACTCAGGTTTACATTTTAGGATAAATCTTATCTAGTGTTATCTTTTTTTTTAATCTCAGATTGAATACATTTTATATATAATTTACTCACAATATAACAAAAAACTTTCCTTTAAAAATCATCTCAAATTTAACTTTTTTTCTCTCCCCTTATGGTCTGAAAGAAGGGAGAAAAATGGCTTAAGATTAATTAGAAATACAAGGGAAATACTTACTAAGAGGTCATTAAATGTAATTCATTTTAAAATAAATATTAAAATGTGGATAGGAAAATGAAGCTACGAGGTTGAGCTTGTTTGTTTGTTTATTTATTTTTTATTTCTATTTGATTTCCAGGTATTGTGTGGATATGGGTACAGTGTCTATGTTGTCCTTGTGAAATTTGTTTTGCTTGTCTTACTGTCTCATTGACAGCACGTGTCACAGCTGTCACTGTTCACTTGATGTATATATGTTACTCAGAAAATGAAAATAAAATCATCATGAAAAGAAATCTTCTCAAATTTGTTTTCTGGCAGGGATCTTACTGTCTTGTGACCTCAACCCCTGCACTGGGAACCATTTGTATTTTGATATCTTGCAGTGAGTGTATCGTTACATCCTTTGGTTTAATGTATTTTTAAGGGGTCAGTGTGTAGCTTTAAAACCTGATGAAACTCACTCTTCACAACAATGGAGGCGAATGCAGAAAGCTCTCCCTGGGAGTTCATTGCAGAGACGCGATACTGCGCCGTGTCATCAAAATCACATCTGAAAGAAGAGAGGATCAGCTGATCAGCGTCCATGATACGCACATTCTTTCTCTCAAGGATTAACATGTACAGTGCCCTGCCCCCACCCCTACTTCAGCCCTCTCAGCCATGTAAATAATACCAACTATGTGAACCCTGACTGGGAACTGTTCCCTGACTCCTGGCCAGGAATACTCGGGCATAAATAGATACCGCCGGTGATGTCATCTGCACTAAGTGTTGGTGGTCTCTCAGTACATGGAAGTATCAGTTATGTGGCACAGAAATCAAAAAATGAATGCTTCATATCCCACCATAATGTCACAGGAATCATTTTTATCTGATTGTGTTGTTGACTGCTGATTGTTGAAATTGTTGAGGCTATTTTTAGCCATGCTCTTTTTTTACATATGACAACCTGGGAAAGAGTCTGGCCTGTTTGGCAAGGACAAATACACAAGCAAGTTGATAAAACTGTTATTTAAAATTTTTAAAATGATACAAGTTAAAGTTACCACAGTGAAATTATTTTTATAACAAAGCATTAAAATAATAAAAAGCATTAGAACTTGTGATTTAGTGCAGGTGACTATGTATTTTTTCATTTCAGACAGTCTGCAGGACTTGACCTGCAATTTTTAATGGAAGCAATCCTCTCCTATACACTTATCTTTTTAAAATGGAACTTTTATTTCACTTTTCAGTGCTACCGATTATTGATATAACTGTGTTTATTCGACTGAAGCATGTGGTACCAAAAAGTATGATAGTATCAAAAACCTGACAACCCTTGGAAGATAATGCCACACTCTTGTATAAAGAATGAAGTCTTGGTTCTTTTCATGTGCTATTATCATAGATGTGAAAGGGTAACAGGAAGTATAGCACTAGGACCCAGGAAAGGAGAGAGTCTATAATTAGAGGCTGAAGCTCACCTGGGTCTCCCTTCCTGCATTCAGACCTGAGCACACCTGAGTGAGCAGCTGAGGCCAGCCTTTGTCTGTCAGTCCTTGATTTGGTAGGCTCCATTTTGTTTGAAAATACATTTTAAATCATGATCTAAATGTTGAAATTGATGCCTCGTGAAATATATCTTTTAAATTACAGTGCTAAACTAAATGAAACTTTGTTAAACATTTTTATCAGGTTTTCTATGTTTGCTGAAGGACGTCCTCTTGAGAGTGATTTCTTAGGCATATCAGCCAACAAAGAGGGTATTTTGTAGCAGATTGAAAATATTTCAGTCCAACTCTAGTATTGGTCCCTTTGATTAAAAAAGCAAAACAAAAAAACAGCTTAATCTCTTTTAAACTAATAGATTACAGTCACCTGCCTGGCAGCAACTAGTATAGGGGGAATTATAACCCAGTCTTTCAAGGTATTATGAACATTTTATGTGTTACAGATATTAAGTGTAAAAGCCTTGTCTTGTATTTTAATGTTTGTTTGAGTTTGAACAGACATTGCCAGAGGAGCCAACCACTGTTTGTCTCAAACTGGGTTTAGTTTATTGTGCCTTAGTCTTAGATTGGACCTTTATTAGTATGTTTTCTGCTGGACATATTGCTATGTTGGGAGTGAGGGCGTAAGAGCAGCCATTTTGCATGTGTGTGTTTTATTGTGTGTTGTGAACCATTTTGATCTGTTGTGAGTAAATTCAACAACTTTGATTTGGCTTCAGTTATTTATAGTGGTAATCTCTTTATTATTTGCATTTCTTTGCTAGCTCTTTTGGTGTGGACAATTGTGCTTTAAGCTTTAAACCTCTCCCTCCCACTGCAGACTGGTCCGACGGTGAAAGTTTATTTGACAATGTGACATATACAATGTAAGATGTAAAAGGGCAAGTCAACTCATCTACCTCTTGCATAAAATCATGTTGTAAATACTTAGTCTTACAGAATCTTATTAAAATCTGTTGTTTTTTCTTAATCCCAGTCTCTTGCTCTGATTGATTCAAGGGTTTTTGTGGGTTGGACAGTCTCACGTGGTCACATTTATAAAACACTTTAGAGAAGTAATTTATTTTGACAAACAACACATTTAAGCAACTTAAATGAAATACTTCAATTTTGTGCTGTTGTGTTTCTGAGAAAAAAAAAAGTTAAATCTGTTTTCTCTCATTTTGTTCTGCATGAATTAACACAGCTAGCAATTATCCATGTTTAACTGCACTTGACCATTAGCAAACGTGTGTGAAGCCTAGAATTAAAATGCAAAAATCGAATTTCTATGGTCCTATTTATACTATTTTCCCAATATTTTTTAACTTCAAGTTTGAAAAATGAAAATGTTTTCCCAAGTAATACACGCTATAAATGTATGTACTTCGCAGTAATTCAAAGTAACTGAAGCTAATATTTTAAGAATTAATGAGCTAGCTCTTATATATTTTGGGAATTTCAATTAAGAAATATTCATGGTATTGCTACATCAAAATCTCTCTTCAGTACAAATTGGTGTTCTATTTTGAGCCACACTTGACCGTTAGCATGCTATGCTAAGTGCCAACATGGGAAAATTCATATGCTGTTTTTTAGTGCCATGAATGAAAAGCTAATTTAACAGTTATGAAGGGAAAGAAACACATTGGATAACACATTAGCTGACATTTCAACAAAATAGTTTTATCATGTGTGTTTTAGCAGTGTCAAAGTTAGTTTGACAATTTCAGAATCAAAATCTTACATCACATGACATGAAAACATGATTTTGTGAGACTAGACAATTTTCGTGTGCACCACATTTGACTATTAGCTTGTCCATAGGCTAGAGATTGGCTAAATGCTAAAGATAGGGCGGAAAATGTCCTCAGTGCCTCTAGTTGGAAAGTTCAGAACCTATTTTTCCCCCTTTTTTTCTGTGCCATAGCATTTAAGTAATGAGTACATGTAGCTTATTCCAATGTAACCCAAGAAAAGCAGTTGGTACATGTTTGAACACACCAAGCTAATAATTTAACAATTACAATAAGCAACCTTTACATGTCTTTTGAATTTTCATGAAAAAATATTGAGCATTTTTAAAATGTAACACAAAATATATAGCATGGCTAACAATATTCTATGACAACCACACTTGACTGTTAGCTTGTTAAGCTTGGTGCTAAAATGGGTGAAATGTGTCTCAAGTCTATACATAGGACAGTCCATTTCCACAAGACCTTACAAATCAGGTGGGAGGTTAAATTTTCAACACATACAACCAAGGATATCCAACCATATTTGGGGAGTAAAAACATGTTTGCTAACGTTCATGCTAGAACATATTAGCAATATAATCAATGTAAACGGCAGATAAGTGAACTAGCCAACCTGTTACAGAAGAATTGCAGGCTAAGCTTTCTTTTGTGACATGGCTGTGCAAGAAGGTCATGGTCTGTTTTTAGGAAAAATGTCTTACTAAATGTGATCATGTCAGAGAGGACAAAGAGAAGCATTGCCATGACTAGTTAAAAGCCAAGCTAATCTAAGAAGACAAGCCAGTAAATGCAAACTCATGGACTGTCAGTGTAAAAACTTCTGACTTATAAAGCTGTTTTAGTCTTTTAATGATAGTTCGACACAAAGTTGTCGGAGATAATACACCTACTTGTTAATCTCCAGTGAGTGCACGCTGTATTTGCTCTCAAGTTTATATTTGCTGGGGCAGGAAACAGGATCAATGGCCACATTGTTTTTGTACCTTGTTGAAAGAATGAGGCAGAAAGCATGGAAAATGAAAGCAAAGGAAACAGAAAGATCAGAGGCAGCAAAGAGAGTCAAGATGAAAATAATTTAGCTATAGGGATGCAAAATATGACAACACATATCATGACACCAGAATCTGTAAGTAATTGGCAGACACTCAGATTTATTTACAACCAAAATAATTTGTCTTCACCACTAAGTCTTACAATGAATCAGAATTTTGCGCCAAGTTTCATCATCAAGAAGTCTAAGAGATTTTTTGACTGAGTATTTAAATAGCCCACAAATTTATCTTGTCCCTGCATCACTCTCAGCTGTATCAACAGAATAAGGAAAATTAGTCTTCTAGTTGTTTTTAGCTTGTAATTAGTAATATAATTAATATACTTGTAATATGAAGTGTTATACTGTATTTTATCCAAATAATTTCTTAGTTTTTCACCAGTAAATTTTGACAAATTAATGTGTCATTTATGAGAACAATATGCTAATTGTACAAATACCATGTACAATGTGAACAAAAACAAAGTACAGAGATTTGATTATTTTTAACCTTTATCTAGTTGTAAACGGCACAAAAATGCATGTCAAGATGTTTAATATTTTAACTGATATTCTTTTTGATCGTTTTAAAATACAAACAGACTGCATCTGTATATTAAATGAAGGCTGAACATGTTTTCAGTATTTTAATACACCTGCACTTTTTTAATCAGGCCTTTTCCATTTGTCTCTATTGAAAAACAAAAAAAACATTGACCCCCTGAAGGTCGGAGATAAATTCTTGAGTATTTCTTAAGTAATTCTTGAGTATTTGCTAAAATTGCTTAGGAAATATGCATATTGGACATCCACAAAAATCCAGTATTGTGCATCCCTAAATAAAGCCATGAATCTGACCTGGACACAAAGATGGAAGGAAGCAGAGGTGACAGAGGACAGATTTCAGGTGATACATTTATGTAACCTACCAGACAATCCTTGGGTCAGGCCAACCAGAGACGGTGCAGTGCAGGCGCACACACTGCTTCTCCCACACGGTGTGGGAGCGAGGTTTAATCACAAACTCCGGGGGATGCATCAGGCTGTCTTCGTTCATGCGCTTAAAGTGCTCCTCGTGTTCATGGATCTACAAACAAGATAGTTCTTAAGCAGTTATCTCAGAGGGTGGTCTTTATTCCCATTATAAATGCTTTTTTTAAAATATCAGCAGTTTCACAAAGACTTCACAATGCATGACTGAAGCAAAAACAAAACTTTTACATTCACATTTTAAGCAAAAAAAAGTTAACATCTCATTTGTTTTACATGCAAGATAAATGCACATTCAGGTTGTAACAGTAGCTTATAGTGTCCGCTAAATGGTCGAGGGTCTTGAGGACCCTCCACTTAACACATGGCTCTAATATGACAACACCACTGGGATACCGCCTCCCTATGTCTCAAGAAACACGATCTCTTGAGGAATTTGTCACTCATTAGTAAGGCAATCCGCCAATGTGGAGACAGATAAATACAGTGAGGGGGTCACTGTAGCTTTTATGACGCCTAATGAATGGTCAAGTACTTCTTCACATTATGACCAAGGGTCATAAATAACTCCCATGTGTAAGAAGAAGTAACCACTTAGCCACTGGCATTTTATGGTCCTTAGCTGCACAGAAATTAATTACACCCAGCAGTGCATACATGCTGATGATGAATTTAAATTAGATTATATTTATTGGCATGTCAACAATATAAAAAGCATGTTATAAAAATGAAAAAAGTCTAATGTGAAGGTTTCTGAGAGAATATTAGACAGTCTACAATGTCACTAATAAGGACGACTTTGTGGGATGTTGCCCTGAAAATTGGAAATTAGCTGTGTCCCAATTCAGGGGAAGCATTCTGTTATTACCTGGGTCTTACCTGGTTGCATCACCTGTTTCCACACTTATCCTACAGTCACAAGAACTACTTTTGTTGCCTGATGGTATGTACAGCAGCACTGACCAACCTGACATACATGACATTTTGTCAGTCAACCTATCTACAGTGTATTTTTTATCATTTAATCTGTAAAGCCACTCCAAGCGTTTTCTATTGCTTGCTTTTCTATCAAAATAATTTATTCACGATAAAAATATGCATCTCTGAATCACTTAAAAGTCTACCATTTTATTTAAATTAGCATTTAACTAATTTTGTAGCATGATGGATATATCAGAAGGACAGGAAAGCTAGGTCGAATTGACAACTCATCGGTAGTACCAAAATAAAGGTAGTTTGTTCTGGTGAACCGGAAGTGATATCACACTCAGCAGCTGAGGAGAGCAGTCAAACGTCAACTTCACAATGTACAAAATAATCTATAATGGATACCAGTGTCAATGGGTCAGAATTATGCCACTTTAAGGAAGCAGCTTCCAATGTTAGTACTAGTCCTTGGCCTCTTATATGACCTCAAAATTTCCCAAACTGACCCTTTTACTCATAGAGATTCGTTCAGCTGTCCCACGCATGGCCTCCCTCCTGGCGTTCAGCTCTGACCTCTCCATCTCCATACCACTGGTGAACAAATCCCTGCGAGCCATGTACGCTGCAGTGTTTCTCACCCTCGCACCCTCTGTATCCGAAAGTCCTGCTGCAAAATCTTGACTAGTGGATTGCAGAGCCAAGTCAGGGAAATAATTGGGGTAACACAGTAAATCATTAATGATGAAAAAGATATGATCACATACACGTATACTTCATACTGAAGAGTTTACCTGTCCCTGAAGATCGGCACTACATAGCCAATGATTTGGTTGTCTTTATCCACAGCCAAGTAAGATGGCGTGGTCCTCTTTGGTATGGGGCCCAGTCTGCTGGCCTCCAGCCCAGAGTGTGAGGACACTTTGAGTCTGGGACATGTAGAAGACAATCAGCCTGACACTCAGCCAGATAATGCAGCTGATAACATAAACATTAAAATGGATGGATGGATGAGTTATAAATGGTTCAGTGGGAAAGTGGCATGAATGATTTAGTTGAGATTATTTAGTACTTTCTCCTCTCTGAAATGGCAAGACTGCTTGATACCAAAAATGAGGCAGACAACTTAAGCTGCAATGATTTCCCAACCAACATGTGATCGTTTTCACTGACTATTTAAGCTGCAGGAGCTCTACTCTCTTACTCTACTCTAGATTTGCCATGCGTGCCCTGCATCAGTACAATTTGATTTTGATCCTGTATAGTTACAAATAAAATGCATCTTCTTTCTTAAAAACAAATGACATAGATGGTATCAATCAAAATCTCATGTCTTTAAACCTATTGTTTAAAACTACAGCCAAACTTTTGTCTAAGCCAGTTTTTGTTGTTCTGCACAAAGAATAAAAAAGTCTCACTTATATATTGAAAACAGTTTTTGAATAAGTGGATAAGGAACTGAAGGTATGACAATGTGCTGTGACACCTACCCCACTGCAGCACCAGTTTTATGTCTAGATTAGAATGGCTAGAAATAACCAATCTGAATGAAATAATCTTGCTTGCTTTTGGAGTTCATCGAGAACTTTTGATAATAATCCCAGCCTGTTTCATCACCAGTAAAAATTTCTGACAGGAGCTTTAATGGTCAACAGACCCAGAGAAGCTTGTACAACATCCTAAATAGCTTTTGTATAAACTCATATCAGCCATACAAGCTTTAAACCACTTTTGTATCCTTTAACAATTTTTCACTCTTTATATCCATTGATAGGCTTAGAAATTAAACAATAGCAATAGAAGGGTTGTTTTGTACATTATTTTAGGTCAGTTCAGATTCTTTTAATAGCATTCAGACCGTCTGAAGTGGGGGCTTAAAGTATGAGATAACAAGAACCTGATAAGAAAGCAGGGGCAGTCTGGGTGACAGGTTAACTGCCCTCATTTTCCGTGTATCTTATCTGGATCACCGTCCAGGCCATGACCAACTACATCCACTCAGCTTTCCAAGACCAGAGCTGCAACCACCTCCATTAAAGCACATCTAATATAACAAGGCTCAGTTCCACAAATGAAATCCAGTAGCCCACATGACAAACTGAAACATTCATGTCCTTTTAAATATATTTGTCTGTGTGCTATCACAACTTCATCATAACCACCCTGACTGTTAAATCATTCATCACATCCTGATCCTTCTTTCCTTACCACAGCACAGATCTGCTGTCCGTCCAGCTCTCGGTGTAAAGGCCAAGATGGGATCGTGTCAGTAAAACCTAAGCCCTCTGACCTGTTCACACTCAGCAGGCCAGTGCTTTTATAGCTGGGCCAAGCACTGTAAAAGATCAGATCACTGGGAACTCTGATTTTCCAACCCCTAAATTAAAAGGGCTTAAACAAATCATGTCAACATTTAAGTGTAGCCTATTAAATAATGTTTGACTAATGAAGACTAAGTCCACATAATGACAGAGTAGGAACTTCAAAACAAACCAAACCTACTGTGAATACCATTCTGTTTTTGCTGCTGCAATATTTGAAAGACTGTTTTTAGCACCTGCTTGCAAAATTAATGCAACTTTCCATTAATGTGATTTAAAGGAGACATACAACACCTTTCTTTGTCTTGTAATACTAATTAAAATATCTGTGCCTGTGCTACACAGTTTAATATAATTTCACCTACTTATTTTCAATGATGCAAACATCACACTGACATCCAATGACAATACTGTACATTATGAAATTATATGCTACAATGTTATACAATAACAACAGATTCATTATGATATTATGCTATTCAAGATTATGGGGCAGTCAGACAAATTCAGCCACTACCACACAATCCTGAGAAGAGGTCTAATCAAGGGATTTAACCACAAACACATGTGTGGGTTACCAGGGCCTTTAACAAATCCTTGAAAAAAGTTCCTGGATCTGCGTCTGGATTAGGATCACAGCCAAGATCTAATCAATTCTTCCTTTGGTCATGACCAACATTCCCTAAAAAATGTAATCAAAATCTGTCCATAACTTTTGCAGTTTTCTTTCTAAAAGACAAACACCTGCAAAACATTACTTCCTTAGCAGATGTAAATAATCAAAATGTTAACTTTTAACATTGCATAAAATTTTCATAGAATTAAACATCTTCAATGAAAAGGCACTGAGGACATTGTTTTCATACTTTTAGCCGACACAAAACCCTGAAAAATCAGATTTCAGCCACTAGTTTGACAATAAAGGACTTTAATAATTCATATGTCCATAGATTGTACCACAAACTGATAAAATAATTAAATCAAAATAACCTTATTTATGATATATTAATAATTAATAATCCATGGTATATGATACATTATCACCATACTACATAATACATACTACAAGGTACACTACAAGTATATTGAGGTGTAATCTAAAACTATATAATACAATATGATATGGTATCTCACAATATAAAGTAGAATAAAAATGTGACGAATATCTTGTGATACATTGCAGTAAAGTAAAATATGTAATAATATCAAATGATTTAATATTTGATGATAAGATATGATTGATATTAAAATATTCAATACAGTATCAGCAATACTAAAATAATAAAACAAACAAATCTTATTTTTCTATCATATAATATCAATTAAAGCATGACTTATGAAGTCAATTTATAAATAAAAACATTGTCTATTTCAATTTACATAAAAACGTGAACCAAGTGCAGTCTAGAGTTTTTAGGCTGTAAATTACTCATCTCTAGAAATATTTTTATTTCAATGTATAAAAAATTATACCTGCAGAATCTTGCCCAAAGTATTTTTGTAACCTTTTTTTTTTGTTAAACTTTCTTGTAAAACTATAAAACATATTTTTGCCTCTGCTGTTGTTAATTAAACTCTAAAACCTACAAAATAAATAGTCTGACTACTTTACATTAACTATCTGTGAGTAATTGGGTCAGTGTTCTGTATTTCTTTTGTTTAATATGTCCTATAGTGTCTTTCTCTTTGTGATAGAGCACTTCTATGCACATGACAGCATCTGGACCTCTCCTTCTGTCCCTGTTTAATGCCTTGTTCTCCATTTATATGCTCAAAGAGATTTCATCCACAACACAGGGGGTTCAGATTTCACCTCCTACTTTCCCTCTCAGCACAGTATGCACAGGTCAAGCTTCTATTTCAGTCCTCGCTGTTAGATCAACTCCATCATTACATAACAATGGATTTCCTTTCAACTCAAAGGGGTTTTCTCTGAATGGAGCAAAACACGCTATCCCCAGTGATCATTTTAGTCTCTTCTGAAAAAGTGTTAGAGGTAAGAGCATGCATGAAAGCAAACAAGAGCAACAAGCATGCAAAGAGTGCAAGATTCACAGCCGGTTTAAAGAGAAATTATCCTTGTGTTTGTGTATGCAGGTTGATCAATGTGAAAGAAATCTGAGAGGAGGGGGTGACGGTTACTTTGGTGTCAATATGGCAGCAAAGCTGGAAACGTGATCCTCCTAGCTGTGAAGACCAAGTGATCCAAGGGTGATGGAGGTGAGCCTGGTCAGTTGAGTTGAGGTGATGGTGTTAAAGGCAAGCAGTAGGGCTTTCCTTTGTTTGGTCCTCTGCCTCCTCCTGCTCCTTACCCCCTGCTAAAGCTGGTGGCAGAGGAGCTGCTGCTGGCTGCATATCTGCTGCTGGCCTGGTACTGGCTCAGTTTGGACTTCGTTTCCCTGCTGCGGTAGCCACGGTCATAGTGGAGATGTTGCTTCTGGTAGTATGGTACAGACCCAGACATGCCGCAGGCCTCTCTTGGTGCGAGCCTTGAAGTTTTACCCAACTTGCTTGCTGCCTTCCTGTCTGTGTGGTTAGTTAAGAATTTAATTGACCCTTTGTCAAGACCCGCTCTCCTGGCATATTATTACTATGTTAGACAAAATATTTTGTTGCTGGGCCTCTTCCTGTTTGAAACATTTGAAAATAACCTGTGATTTGACTGAATTAATAAGTAAATGATTTGATTCATTTATAAACTTGTCCTCGGTATAAAATATATAAATACGTATAAATTTAAATGTACAAAGATTTCAAATTTCCCAAAATGTGTCAAAATCTCTTAAAATATTTCAAATGTTTGATGCTAGTGATGCCTGCTATAGTTGTCTCCCATGACTCATCAACAAAAGTGCTTGCCAGCCCTCTGTAAATCTTGATCAGCCTCAAGTCTAATCAATACTTCTGTACCATGATGGCCCATCATTTTGCCATACTTCGCCAAATTGCTAATTGGTTGTGCAACTTCCATTTGAGTCCTGTCACATAACCTACCAGATTGTGTACTGTAAATCATGGTGACTGAAACAGAGCACATAAAGTAGGAGTATTAAGGGTTTGTGTCCACAGGCAGTGTATTTTGCACTGGCAGAAATTGTTTTTATTTAAAGCAAATGTAGTCCAGCATTCGGAGCACTCAGTGCCCTGAGCAAAGTGTCTCACTCTCTGTTGAAAACAGTTCAATTTCTGGGAGCATGCAAGCAAAGTCAAGACGGAGCGGGACTTCTGCTGTTCTCTTAGTTAACAACAATGACAGAGGTGAAAACAAGCTTCCTCATATTTAAAGGGGAACTTTCTCTTGGTCTTGAGCTACTACCAGTGGTCGGACATAATATCTTGACTGTGTGTTCTTTTCAGTGAATGAAGGATGATACAGCCACATGGATATTAATCATAGACAAGGAAATCAACTCATTTTTGCTTTTCACTGAATAAGACATGGATAAGAAAATGGCCTCTGGTAACCCAACAAGTTGGTGTAAGAAATTGGTTTGTTTTTGATAGTCATATTATCACATTGTACACCACAGTTAGAAATTAACTTTTTCATATCCATCACTGTGGCTGATGAGTTGATGATGAGATCAAATTCATGTTACAATGTGCAGAAACTTCAGGATTTGGCTCTTGGCTGGTGTGAATTTCATACCATGCTGTGCACATAATAAAATACAATACTGAGTACAGACATTATTTAGAAATTGGCAGCCACCCAGTGCCATGAAATAGGTCGTTCACAAATCTTGGGGGCTGCATCACTTCGACCCATAGTTACATTTTTGAAAAAGTGCACAACAGGCTACGCACTTGAGCATTTGGTGAGCGTTATAGGCCATGGTGTAGGTCCAACCATAAAACTGACTTTACAGGGACAGCATCAGGGCCGGTGTCCACATCTGCTTTTTGAGCTGGGAAGCGCTAACAACCTTAATCTCTGAGAAATTGTCACTAATTCTTGCTTATAAAAGCTGACTACCACTTTTCTCTGGAATACACTTTTTGCTCAAAATCTGTTCTTGTCTTTAAAAACTAAGTCGAGGACCAGGTTTTGGCAGTTTTACTGGTAGTGGTGGGATGTATACCCTCTTGAAGATGAGTCAGATCAGTCTCTCTTCCGCCCATTATTTTGGACAAAGCAGATATTAGAGGTTCCCAGACAAGCGAAAACCTCAGGGGCTTAAAAATGGACCCAATGTGGAGATGCAAAAAACTGCAATTCCTCAAATGGCCGTCTGCAGAAAACCTTGAGGCTTGTGCAGGGTACACACAGTTTTTACAGCCTAAATAAACATATTTACAGCCTGGTTCAAAAAAGGACGGCTTAAATCTAAATAATTAATCTAAGCACTCTGACTGTACAAGGATGAATTTCTTTTGTATATATTATTTTATCGGCGATATACACTTATGGATAGTTAAGAACATGATTGGCTTGGATACAGGTCTGCACAGTGTCGCTGACGGTTAGACAGGGTTAAGTTCCACCTCAACTCAGCCTTTCTGTCTGTGAGTAGGTTGATCTGAAGGTCAGTTGAGATGGCGTTTACAGTGGCCATGTCTGCAGACAGGCCTCAACAACAATCCAAAGCCTCTTTGGAAAATCAAATGCCTGTTGTCACATGGCTTCAGACAATTCTTTCAACTGTCAGTGGTCCCAAACCATCTTGATTTGAATTGGTCAGTGAGGGAGAACTGACATTTACAACAGAGCGCTGTTCCAAAAGTTGAAATGTTTTTCACTAAGGTAGCAGTGAATGCAGCAACAAAAAGCAGCGGACACTGAGAGCAATTAACCACTCAGGATGCTAAATGCTGAAAAGGGTGGACCACATTTGCTTTGTATTGAAAATGAGAAACACCTGCGTAAAAAACAGAGGCTGTGGACACATGCCCTAACACTAAGTTGCTCATGAATGTTAATACTAGTTATAAAACTTTACAGAATACTAACATATTTTTACTTGAGATATAACATTAGCAAGTTTACCATTAGGTGACACAATGGTTGCTTGCTTGTAACATTACCTACCAAAATATTTACTCAAATCTTCAAGCATAAATATGTCATTTGTTCGATTGCTTATGGTTTAAATAATCCATATCCATAAATAGTTTCTTTATTATAAGTATCTAGTTTAAAGAAAAATAAGAAATACTCCTGGCTGATGATGTGTAAATGTTGAGCCTTTTCTTTAGACACCTTCAGCACACCTTATCACGCTAAAGTAACAAAATCGAAGTCACAGTTTCATCGGAACACACGGAAAAGACTTGGCCCTGGCAGAAGTTTGTAACAGGAAGTAGCCCAGCAACCACTGCTATGAGACGGGTCCAATGATTGGTGGGTCAGCAAACCAATCAGAGAGCAAACAAAGGGTCAATTGTGACTCATGAGATCCTTTATTTTGAATTTAATTATTTCCACATTAGCAAGCTGGCCGTGCTTTCTCTACGTTTATCTCAACATGTTCTCTTTAGCTGAACATGGACAATTACATCAATTCACAATGGAAGAAAAAACACATCATGAAGAAAAATGCACACACAGTGATGCAAATACATGTAGACTGAAGCAGTAACAGTCAAAACTTTATCACATTTCTTCACTTCATACAATGACCACAATGAGAGAGATTCAAACTTACAACATTAGCTAGCAACACATTAAATAAGACTGAGGCAATCAGGCACTCTCTCAGCATGCTAACACAGAAATATGCAACAGCTGGCTGTTAACAATTTTGATCACAGCTCAGTAGATGTTACTTACCCCGTACACAAAACCCCTGCCTCCTAGCTTTAAAGGAAAAGGTGCTTCAAAAGTCCACACTCAAAGCTTGATATCCCAGCAAACCTACAGGTAGGCGCTACAGGGCTGCGGTCTACACAACAAAAATAATGTTGGCCCCTGCCAGAGTGTCCCTGCCGCAGTCGCAGCCTTTTATGGTGAGGGTGGAGATAAATATAGCTGAGGGCATAGCGTGGGGGCCCGCCACATTTATGGGTGCAGGTCTCTGGGGATGAGCATAACTGCCTGATGTATGCAGGTACACACAGGTCTCTGTACCTTTGGTCCAAGGTTTATAATCTTGTTTCTATTAAATAATTCTTTAACTGACTTTTTTAAAGTACTAGCTTAATGTGTGACATATATATATATGCCTCTGTAGTTACTCTTGTTCATTTTCCATTACTGTTTAAAGGGATGTAAGATATGTATCACAATACTGGCATCCTGATGTGATTTTATCAACTATTTTTGATCATTTTAAGTTTTATAAAGAAATAGGGTTAAAGTTGGTCTTTGTTGACTTGTTTTTTTCAAACCATTTTTCTTTGTTTCTTAAAATTTAGGACAGTTTATAATTTTGAGTTGGTATCTGGGTTCAAAATTGAAGTTATTTTCTCTAAACAGTGACAATTAGATTAGACCCTGCACAGTTTCAGTGCATAAGGATGGTGAAATGTTTCCTCCTCTGTTCCTGCTTCAAAGAAAGTACAAACTCCAATTCAGAAATAATTCGAGAAAAGTGTTTTAGGCATCAAATTCAGATTGTTTGCATATTACCAAATGAACAGTGAAATGATTTAATTAAAATATTCAATATCTTTGTACTGTTTTTAATTAATCATGTGTTGGATGGGATTTGCATATTACCATATTCTGTTGTGCTCATATTTAACACAATGTCCCAACTCTTTTGGAATTGGGTTTGTACTTGAGGCATTGCCAAGGCAAGATGGCATCAGGGAGATAGGTTTGATAGAGGCAGTGATAGGTGTGCATGCCTGACTTTGTGCTTATGTTGAGATCCCACTATGCCATGCTTTGTAGCCCTTTTCCCCTGTTCACAGTATATTTACATAAAAATTCACTATGAAAAATAGAAGTCTACAATCATTAGGCCTCCAGACATGAACTTAAATCATGTGAAGACATGAAACTTTAGTCAACTTGCAGAGTGACACAGCTTTGGGGGAGAATGACAGCACGGCACAGTGTGAGTTTCAGGCACACACAAATGTAGACGCACACACTCCCAGCACTGTGCCCCCTTTAAAACCACTTGGAGACAGAATAAAGAGGGGTCAGACTTTTACAAGAAGTTGAAACCTCTTGGGGGTATAAATATGAGGGCATGAAACAGCAGCAAGAAAGGCATAAGGCATAATAACAGATGGGCCTTTGAAGTTACGTTTTGGAAATGCTCAGAGAAAGAGCTGCTGGTGATTTCTTAAAAAAAAAAAAAAAAAAAAATCTGGTAAAACTTTTGGTACTATTACCTTATGAAATGAAACAAGAGAAACAGATTGCAACCTGGTTTGAAAATAGTAAAACAACCTTTTTTTTCTCAAATCACTTTAAATTGTCTGTTTGTATTTATTTTCAATTTTTTTTCTTGTAGTAGAAGGTATGGTCACATCCGTATGAGTGTTAAATTTGACTTTTCCTGCCTCTGTGCCGTCATAGCCAGAGCTTGAAACACAGTGTTGTTCATGCTATGCTTTGCTAAGGCATATAGCCACCAAGCAATCGTTTTAGTTTGCCTCTTCAATGTTCTATACATAAGCATGAAATGACTTCATAAATCTGAAGAAACCCAAATCACAGCTGCTAAAGCATATTATTGTCCTACCCTTCCTGAAGACTGGGGGATGTCCAGTGTTTTAAATGATTTTATATTCCTTTATTTTCTGTAATCTAAGTCAGTCACAGAAATACATCTTGCTGGCTTTTGGCCAATGGTCCAACATTGCTGCTTAATCTCCGACCACTGTTGTCTTGACTTCTCACTGCAACAATCTCAGCTGTGACTGTTGCTAACTTTAGCTTTGCTATTGTTGCTAGCTTCACAAAAAACAGATGCCAGGTACTCTCTGTCTTTGTCACTCTCTCTTTCACTCTTATTGGTGAAGTTGCACAAATGTCCTCTGTTGTCACTTCTGACAAACAGCTCCTGAAATCAGAAGACTAAATAAAAGACTCAAATCGATTGGCAGATTTTCAAGGTCTCTTATTAGTTCCAAGCCAAGTTAATAATGAAATACTCCTAAGCCCACATGACTCATTAGTGGTTATAAAGTTGGGAAAGATATCTTCAATAGACGAGACTTGAACAGACTGAATTACTCCAGTTAACTCCAGATCATTTGTTTTTTTGGCCTTCATCCACTGCCATCCTTCATAACTCTACAGTCAGCATAGCAACAAATATTATGGTAGCGATGTGAAGTATAAACTCATTAGAGGAGATCAACCCTGTGAAGAACAGTACAAGTCATTAAGCAGGGTCACAGTACTACACACTGTCTAATAAATATGGGATATATTTTACAAGTGTAACCCAATATGTCACAAGCCCCTAAACCCTTCACCAACATGGCTACTCTGATCCGCTGTGATCTCCTGAAAGGTGGAATAGCTGGCTAATTATCCGAAAAGCTGCAGTATTATGGACAGCTAGCTGCAGACAGTTGCTGCCATGTGGACGAAGTGCAAAGGTTGAACATCAAATATATTTTGGCTTTATGGAAACATATTGTAACATTTCGGGATGTATACTCACCTGCTTCTTTGCCAGGAATTGCTAGCAGGACAGTAAAACATCAATGATGGTTTGAAAGGGGAATATGAACCTTCGAGTAGTGCCTTGTTAAAAACATTGTTGAAAATGTAGCCATAAGGTAGCTAACCCTGCATGGTTTTCTGTGACAATTTTCCAAATTTCATCATCAGTTGTCAATGCTGTGAACTTTTTGTATCAATAAAATCAGCTCATCTCCTGTCACTGCTGGAGTACCACTGGATAATGAAGGTGATGCCTTAGATTTGTAGTTTTGATGATGAAAATGCTAGCTTGTTTTGCAGCAGCTGCTTATCGTACACACTTCAACGACGACTGCAGACTTAAATGGGTATGCTTCTTAAATACTACGTATTGATGTAACACTATCCATTCACTAACCTGGGTATTAGAATAGTCATTTTTGGAGCGAGGACAAATTAGATGATTTTGCCTTAAATTGTACACTAATAATCTGTTTGACCATTATAACAATTAGTTCACTTTTCATACATTTCCAAGGCACCCCTGAAAAAGCCAGAAGGCACCTCAGGGCTCCTGGGCACCACTTTTGAGAAAGGCTCAATTAGTCATCCAATCAGAACAGATTGGGCCCAGATGGGGAAGGGAGCCCTTGTGTGATCAAAGCTTGAACAGAGCATCTTAGCTAGTCTTAGAATAGAGGTGGCTCAGGGGTACTAAGTATGTGAAATATAGATTTTTTTTTTAACATGATTGAAGTCAAAACAATAAATATGTGAACCTGAGCTTAGGCAACATATGACCTCTTTAATCAAACAAATACCGCAAACTGTGGCTTTATATCGTACCATACAGGCTAACTTTATTGGTAAGCATGGATAAAACTGTTTTGCAGCCAGAGAGATAGACATCCATCATAACACACAAATTACAAAACAGATACAACACTGAGCAACACAATACTAATTAATAAATAAAAACCCAAACACTGATAAAAACCTAACCTGACACACCAGATGGACCATTCAATATATCTACTAGTCGATCTAGGAAAGTGCCCATAGAAAGTGTTCGGGAATGGGCAGAACCTTTCAGCGGATATCCAGCAGATGATTGGACGAACGTTTCTCAACCACATACATAAAGGACCAATCACATAATGTAGTAGGCGGGTGCTACTGCTGCCATGTAAAAGACAGAATGCAAGCAACTTGGTCTCATCAAAACATGTCAGATGTGGAGGGAAAATCTCCTTTCTTTAGGGAAGTTTGTGGAGTTGTCATTTGTTTATCACTTCATAAAGAAATGTGGTCCAGGTCTGATGAAACTGCTACTGAAGCTGTTAGCATCTATGCTAATCGTTGTACAAGCAGTCACTTCCTGCTGTCGTCTTGCTCGTAGCTCCCACCTCTTCCTTCTGTAAAGGATTCTGATTGGGCCGTGCTGCTTTGGGCTGCACAAAATCGTAGATTGGCAGGATGGATCTACCTGATTACAAACATTAAATCAGGCTGATCCATCTGCAATGCAAGGTTAGATAAAACTTGTAAAAACTATAAACCATAAAATAACAGTTTATGATTATAATAATAATGATGATGATGATGATTGATTGGTTTGTTTTTATCCTGTTTTAGTAAATCCTAAACAGCATAGGGCAGAGGCACATAAGTTATGTAGCATATCCCAATAGCTGATACGTGTTAGTTGTATAGATTTATGTTTTGATGTGTATTACTGCCCTGTCAGAGACCTAAAGTCATGGTAACATCCAGTCCTGCTGAAAATAGGCTTAACTAAATGTGAAAGAATAGCTCATGCTCTAACACTCAGGGATGTACTCTAATATAAACAAAAGCCCCAATTACCAAACAGCTGCCTCTCAAAGCTCCTATAGAAGAATCTCTTCCTTGAATCTCTCCAGTTGAGTCAAACAGCTCAAGAGCATATTTCACCTGAAACATGATAACAGTCTCTTAAGATCTTTATCCCGTTGTACCCTGTGATATTAAGAGAGTTTCGTGACCCTTGAATAGCAAGTCCGTTTAGAGCTGGGTCATTGTGACAGAAGAGTTTGTCTTATTGAATTTATACTTTTTCATTAGCTTAAAGTGGATTCATCAGTTACAAAAAAAAAGATATATATACATATATATATATATATATATATATATATATATATATATATATATATATATATATATATATATATATATATATATATATATATATATATATACAGCAGACCAAAAATACAATCAGCCTACAACTTTGAAGCCATAATATTTAGATAAGCTGGCCAGAGATGTTTGATTATGCTTTATGGACATTTTCTGTGCTTAATGTATGTAAAATTGTGTTGCACTGTGGGGATGATTTTTTGTAATGATACAGTCTCTGTTATTTCAGTATGAATTGCAAATGACAAAAAGTAAAGACAACTGTGTTTTCCATAGTGTGAAAAGTATGAAAGCATGATATTATCGGAGCAATATCAGTTTTGGTAGATAACTGCCTAAAAAAGTTGATTGTTGGTACTGGCAGGCAAAAACCTCTTATCCCCAAAATTGCAACTTTACAGGAAATTAAAAACTCTCCACTACTGAGTGAATGAATATTGCATTTTATCAAAAAATATTTTTTGTAGTTTTAATTGGTTAAGATCCTCTTAAACCAGCACCAATGGAAAAAATTGAAAATCATGAAAAATGGAGATAAGATGTTTGTGACCATCAATGACATGTATTAGCTGTAATACTGTCAGAATGTAGAAATGTACCATAATGATTTGCTTTGTCTTCACTTGTCTTCACCCATTTTATAAATAAAGGCATTATCAACTGATGCATAAAATGTTTTCTTTCTTGCTTTATATCTGTTACCAACACAAATGGACTGTCTCATGGAAGGAACAGGTCAAATTTAGTAAGGTGGAGGCTTTGTGCTTTTGACCAAAATATCAGTATCAATATCGATACTGGTGATAAGTTTTATAATATCGACATTTCGGAAATCAGCAAAAATCCAATATCATACATCCCTAGTGAAAAGTCTTTTTTTGTTTTTGCAATTTTTTAAAGCTGACAAACAAATAAAAAAACAATGTCTGGCATCAGTATCATTTATTTTTCCAGTGTCTAAGGTGACATCCCTGGTGTGTTATTTTGAAAGGTAATAGCTGTCTGTTCCCCATTGACTATATGTGTTGCTTGACCATCCAAGTGAGTATGTTCGCAATTAATCATGTTCATGTAAGCAGCATGTCACTGCATCCAGCTGTCAGGGAAATTCCAACTATACAAGGACTGTCTCATGGGATCTATTAAGGCTATTTATAGTTTTGCTTTGTTTTTTGCTTTGTTGCTCCCAGGCTTAAGGGTTTTTGAATGTTTAGTTTCTAGTATGAAATGATGTTACACAAAAGATTGGATAACATAGCCTCCATCAAAAGTAAAGAAAACAAAAAAAAACCCTTCATCTCATTTGAAGTCATCGGTGTTTTATGAAGCAATAGCACAGTCTAGTGGTGAAATATTGCCCTACACTTTCTTCTCAAGCAGTTTTTTTTCCTTGGAGCTCAGAGTTAAAGGGGTTGTACGGTAAATTTGTGAAGGGGTTGTATAAGGTTCATGTCAGTGGTAAATATATTTGCCACAGTAATTCTGACTGGCTCTGCCCTTGTAAGGAGATGATATGATGCTGGGCTATACATTACTGCAGATGGGGCCAAAAGCTCTGTGTAATTAACTGAAGTTCAGGGAGGAGAGCAAACCTGTAAAACAGCATTGATGTGACTGTACATTGTACTGAACATATTTAAAAGTGCTTTCCTTTGGCAAGCACTTTGGCTTCGGTACTACCCAGGCACTCTGCATAGCCTGCACTTCCTTCTGCCTGGAGCAAAGTAGAACCAAAACAAAAAGGTGTGTTAGCAGAAAAGTAAAGTACTGTAAATGTGTTCAGTGCTGTGAACATTCATCACAAAACAGATTTTTTCCCCCATTTTTCTCATCTTAAATTCACTCCATCACCTAAGCTTTTGTCCCCATCTGCAGCAATGTCTAGCCAAATTTTTGTTAGGTTAGTTATTTCCTGATAGGAGCACAGTGTATTTGCAGATGCATGAACCTCTCATAACCCCATTTAAAAAACAATAGGCTGCCCCTTGAAAGGTTAAAGAGAAGAAACATAAATAAGATCTGTAGTCAAAGTGTTATTAAATACTCTTTCTTTTTCAACCCCTTTTTGCATACATTATGTCTTTAAAAGACTATCAAGAGCTAGCTAAACTTGTTTGGCTTTACATAAGCATAATAATAATGGGATCATATGTCAACTGGACACAAAGAACAGATGTGGCTTCTTTTAAGCAATGACTCAACAGTTCCATATTTTGCTCCTAAAGCCCTGCAGGGGTCAGCCTCCCATTACAGCAGTGGAATAAACCAACTGTTGTTTGACCAACACAATGAGCTTTCACTGTCTATTATTATCTGTCGTGACAAAATGTTTTTCCGCATTGTCAGGGCTTTAGTATGTGGCCCTCCTTTTATAGTATTTAATTTCAATATGCCAAGTTTCATAGCACTTCTGACATATTATTCATATTATTTCATGTATTCATATTGACCCTCCCCATAACATAAGTTAGGAAAAAAAAATATCTGTTGTACAAATGCAGTTGATGCCTACTGTCCTAATTGGTCTGTATGAAGGACTAGGGTCACTGAAAAAAAAAGGGTTTTTTTCCGTGAAAAAAAAGTAAAAGTTTTAAGATTAAAGTCAGAATTCCCAGAAAAAGTAAGAATTCTGAGAAAAAAAAGTCACAATTCTGGGAATACAGTCAGAATTTTGACTTTTTATTTCAAAATTTGTACTTCTTTTCCTCAGGATTCGGACTTTTTTTCCCCTCAGAATGCTAACTTTTTAAGAAAAGTCACCGTTCTCAGAAAAACAAGGCAGAATTATGTGATTAAAGTCACAATTCTGAGACCAAAGTCAGAATTCTGTGAAAAGAAATCCATCGTCTTGAGAAACAGTCAGAATTATGTGATTGAAGTCAGAGCATTGACAACGAAGTCACTTCTAAAACAAAAAGTCAGAATTATATGATTAAAGTCACAATTCTGACTTTTTCCTCAGACACCTGAGCCTGAAAGGAAAAAAATCTGAGAATACGGTCAACATTCTGCTGTTTTCTTACAATCACAGAATTCTGACGTTTTCTCAGAATTGCTGAAATCAAATATTTAACCTCTAGTTTTTTTCACCGGCCCTAATCCCCTCCCGTCGATCTGTCATAGCAGTGTATGTCTCTCATGTTAATAACAGATCAACAGTACAAAGCAACAAAGAAACTAATCCAATCAGAATAAAAAACTAGAGCAGCAATTCTAGATTTACGTTATAGAATGATACAGAAAGTAATAAAACCAGATACAAATAACTGAAAATGAGTTACATCAAACATTATATTGTATTTTGATGATAACACTGATCAAACGGTGGTGTAATGGAGGTTGTATGCTTTCGGTCCTTAAATGGGCATATCCAGGAATGTCAACGCTGGCAAGGGAGTGTTTGCGGAACCTGAATATTTCCAACACGGGGGTGTTTGGTACATTATGAGTTTTTAGTACCACTACGAGAAAAAAGTCTAGATTGAAATTTCTAATAAACAAGCTAAAGTGTGTCTGGGAAGATATGTTAGTTAGAGCGAAAACAGCATATTTGATTTTTAATCGCAAGTAATAACCATTAGATAGTCGACGCCTCCCCCCTGCTCCTGCCGGTTGGTTTGTTCTGAATTTTCTTTACAGACTCCAACATCAGGAAGTGAAGGGCGGTGGTTGAGAAAAAGAGCAGCACAGGGCCAACTGACAAGTCTCGGGTTGTTGTCAGGTAAGAAAATGCTTAGTTATATATTTCTGTCTGTCGAAATTGGCTTTAATTTAAAGTGTTATTCAGAAAGAAGAATACGCCTCTTTTGGCTGTATTAAATGAGTGAACCAGTGTAGCCGATACAGCACAGTTGAAGTATCCGGTTGACTGCTTTGACAAACACGGCTAACTATTAGCTGCGTGGCTAATGACACAAATATAACTTATTTCCTTTCATCAAATCGTTGGCTGTAAAGTAGACAGTGTAACTTGTTTAAGTTACATTTTCACTTATCTTTTACTGTGGTGTTGAAGACTTGCCTTCTGTATGTTCGTCGGTGACTAATGTGAACTGTGAGCTCATCAGTTGTAAATACTGAACGTAGGCCGTAAACCTCACACTGATACTTGATAACTGCGGAGATGTTAAAACTATTTCAGACGAGTTAAAGTTTGTTTCTTTCTGACAATAGGGTATTGTTTGCACAATTTTAAAAATGCAAGACTCCAAAAAACATATAATGCCATAAGAGTAATTACTGTCTATGCAGTAATTGTTTTTATCGGTACATTTGTTGCCTTCTAAACCTGCCATGTTATTTAGTCAAACTGTATGGATGGAAGTGTTTGGTTTATTTGGACATTAATGTTATACTGATTCTAGGAAATACTATATTTTACTTGTCTAACTTCCATGAAATTAAAGACATTTGTTATTTCAAAAACTGATGTAGTAATTTGACTCTCGATACAGATATACATAAAATAAAAAGGAGTAATAAAACGCACATCAACAGTCGGCCTAAACTGAGACAGAGACTAGAAAATTAAACCTCAATACCAAGAACTAATTGCATAGATTTAGGTTAAGACAAGAATGAAATAGCGAAATGAATTACTGTTATACAACAGGCTGATCTTGAAAGAAATTAAGAAGGCAATAGTTTAGGTGTTTAAAACTTAAAATAGAACAACAAGAGATAATATGAGAGTTTCTGTAAAACGAGTACAAATCAGGGATGCATGATATTGAGTTTCTGCCGATGTTCAGTCTTCATCAAACTCAAACTTATCTGTCACTTATTCTGTGACATTTAATCTGCATTTGAAGCAGATTTGAAACAAGAAAACATTGTTTTTCCTCTGAAAATGATACTGTTGTCTTAATTTTATTTTTTTTAATTTCATTTAACCTTTATCTAACCAGGAAAAGAAGCTCATTGAGATTAAAAGCTCTTTTTCAAGAGTGTCCTGGCCAAGATAGGCAGCAGCACAATGTAAACATCAAGTGAAAATGGAGTGAAGAATTTTGGTAATGCATTATGCCAATATTTCGACTGGTATAAGGGAGATATATGGTTGATATCTGTGGCAGGTATATTGGCTGTAAATATGGGCAGAATTTTACATATCTGCAGGTATTGATATTTAACTTTTGAAGTTATTATCTTCCTATGTGGAACCGCATCCCAAGTATAAATGAAAGGATTGCTTGATTTTAACAAAATTCCCAGATGCAGTTATTTTTAAGAGCTATTGAGATCACAAGTATGAAACATGATTATTCACTGATTCTAAAACATGCACCACATACTTTCATTGAACGTATATGCTTTTGGTAGTTATTTTTGGCATTAACAAATGGGCAATACATAAAATTACAAGTGCAAAAGTACCTCAAAATAATGCATGTCATAATAATATTAGAAGAAGAAATAAAAGTTCTATGTCATGTGGCACAGTAAGCTTTTAATCTCGATTACCCACTTTTCATAATTGTGGAAGGCAGTAATTGTCATCTCCATATAAATTTGAGTAATTGCCCAGCTCTGATTAATAGTCATTTAAATAGATCTTTATGGGCATAACATTTACAATTACTAATTTATCTCTCCAAATAGATTGAAAACCACTGTAACGAATCTTTATATACATTTATATATATATATAATTTAATGTTGTTATTTACTATTATTATTTGGTGCTATACAAATAAAGATTGATTGACTGACTGACTGACTGTCATACCAGCTCTCATATCACATTTGTCAAAACAGAAATTTTAACTCAGAACAAAAACATTTCTATGACCTGAGCGCTCATACAGGTAATTTCCATGTCCTAGATAATATCCAGTTAAGCCAAATTATGTCATATTATTCAAAGCATTCTGATACAAGACCAAACAGCAGACAAGCACTCACTCTTCATGGCACAAAGTTAATTATGCTTCAAGGTAAGGCAGTGAGCTGTGTGAGTCTTCATTCAGAGGCATTCCCTCATAAGGGCATCTGTCCTCACATCACTAAGTTTCCTACCCTTACAAAAACCAGAGAGCTGATCAGCCCAGAAAGATGAGCATCATCTCCATTTATAGCTCAGTGAGGGACAGCTCTCTGGGGAATCACTGTCAGAGAATTAAAATACCCGGCCAATGAGTGGTGGGTACGAATGATGAAATCTTATTTTGAGTAACAGCATGATACCCTTCAGCTTTGATCAAATTGTTTTCCTGTGTGTCATCCTCTGACTCTCTTATCAGGTCTGTATTTGGATGTTCCTCAGATGTTTTTGGTTTAATTGATTCAGGACACTGAAACCAGTACATCTGAAAAACAACTATAATTCAAAAGGATATCAGAGTCAGGGAGGAGAATGAAATATAAATAGAGGAAGAATTTTTGTTGGTTTTGGAAACATTCAAATAACAAGAATGAGATAAAATGTAAAAGTCAAGTTATGAATAATAAGTTAAACTACAATTTCAGTTGTTTCAGTTTTAGTTTTAGTTGTAGACCAGTTCTGCTAATATCTGCATCAGCATGACACAGATATTAGCAGATTGTTGTTTGAAAATTAAACCATTCATATCAACAAAAAAAAAAAAAACATTTTTGCAGACATTTACAGCCAATATCTTGGTTGTGGGGTTTATAGCAGAATCAAAAGACCTACCTCAGATGAAGAAAAAGGAATTCTCATTATTTAAACTTAGAAATGGGCTGTAAGAACTGATGTTTCAGGATCTGAACTCAATGAAAAAACCTGCATACCGGTTCAATAAAGGGTTTTTTGAAAATCAAATGCACAATATGGAAAAAATCAATTTTTATCGGACTCTGCAGATCTCACACTCAATAAGGTGCTGTTTTTCACTTAAAAACAGTCTCACATACAGTTAACTGAGCTGAGCACATAGCCGATGCTGTACTGTTGTTAGACTCTAAAATGTTTGTCTCTACGATGTCATTTGAAAATGTGCCTAAGAGTGTAATGTTGCTTTACTCTCCTCAGATACAAAACAGTCAAAATGTCGTCCAAAAAAACAAAGTCAAAGACCACAAAGAAGCGCCCTCAGCGTGCCACCTCCAATGTCTTCGCCATGTTTGACCAGTCTCAGATTCAGGAGTTCAAGGAGGCTTTCAACATGATCGACCAGAACCGTGATGGCTTTGTGGACAAGGAGGACCTTCATGACATGCTGGCTTCACTGGGTGTGTAGAAGGGTCTCTCTCTTTTTTTTGTAAACTCCTAGGTAAGGATGCAGGGGATAATGAAGTGAAAATCAGAGTGTAAAATAACAGGAAGTGCAGTATCTGCGTAGTTGAAGTATGACCACTCAGATACCACTCTGATATTTGGTATCAGTGCATCCCTAATTCAAGATGAAGCTCCAAGCTTGTCTGAAGTTTGGGTGTGTACTCGCATTTCTAAAAAACTAGTTCTACAAGTCAAGATTTAAATGTTGATCAGTCGTGTCACTTGAACTACTTTTAAATGCGACATACCTGTTTTCTTTTTAAAAGGTAAAAATCCAACTGATGAATACCTGGAGTGCATGATGAATGAAGCTCCAGGACCCATCAACTTCACCATGTTCCTCACCATGTTTGGAGAAAAGCTGAATGGAACAGACCCCGAGGACGTGATACGAAATGCATTTGCGTGCTTCGATGAGGAGGGGACAGGTAAATATTGACCGCTCATCGTACTTTCTTGTCAAAAGAAATGTTAAAAGGGTTGTTAAAAAAATTGTTTACTATTTTAAGTGATCCTTTTCACACTTGCATCCTTAATAGTGTCAGGATAATGTTCAGGTAGCCTGACTGGGTAATTTCCTGACATGATCGTTCACACTTGCTCCTTTCAATAGGGCAAACCCCCTGCTTGTTTTTTTTTTTTTCAAATGGCAAAATCATCTTGAAAGCCCAATCAGATGACCCTAGGCAAGACCGATGATAATTCTAGGTTATTTCCAGTCAAAATTAAACTGCAACAGGAGTATATGGCATCTCATTTACTGCTGGTCAAGTACACAGCTGATGCAGAGAGCCCTCCTTCTTTTTATCAATGGCAGGCTTCACTGGATTGATTTAAATGTTCGAGTAACTTTTTCTTCTCAGTTAGATAATGTTACCTGCTTGAAGTTTGTTTTCTTCTGCAAAACATAAGCAAATCCAAACAGGAAACAAAGTAGCCTTAGCTTGGAACAGTACAAAGGTCAGAGTAAAAGCAAAGCACAGAACAGTTAAATACCAGAGTAGGTAACCTTAAATGGATTTCCAGCATAGATCAAGTAGTTAAATGTACAAGAAAATTTGACTTGACTTTGACAAAAAACAGAGACTTAAATATTTCCTTAAGTTTTCATTGACAGAGAAATTCTTAATTTTATGGATGACTATAAAATAGATTATGGCAACTGTTTGTTTATTGTTGCCCTGTGAACATGCATGAGAGGCTGCTGGTTAAGTAAACAGGACCTGCCACTGCTGCCTTACTGCCTCTAGATCTTATTTTACGTTTTTGCTGTTTACCTGTGATGTACCACCTTTATTCTTGCCGTTCTGTCACCCAAACTCTCTCCTGTAACTCCTCCCCCCACCCCCATAAATAGACATTTACAAGTTGAATGGAGATCTGCTGTCTTCTTTGTCCATTTCAGTGTTGCTTCTCAGAATTGAGGACTCTGATTACTGAATGAATAAATTGTAAGCACTTGACATTACGAAAATAAAAAAAGCAAAGCAGTAAAACCTCAACATGGGAGTTCTGTGCGAACAATCATGAGTTTACCATCAAACTAGAGATTGGCAAAGAAAAAACATTTCACAGACTTTTTCGTAATACTAACTATCGGATTATTGTTTTACCCCACAAAATATAATGTCCTTTCTTTATTATGAAGTACTGAAATGTTGATGGGGAGGAACCCGTGAAATACTGGTCATGGGTTAACAATATCCAACCTACTGTGACATTCTAATAGCGCCCTTCAGAAGTTTGATCATATGGTTCAGATTTGTGCTGTAAGTATTTTCGCACAGTCTGACATATAAGGCATTAAAGGTGAACAGTGCTGTAATGGAGGACAGTTAATTGATTAAGCTGACTTGCCTTAAAAGGTTGTTCTCTCAGACAGTTTCTCTTGGATGGTGGAGACTCCCCCTCCAACTCCAGTCCTGTTGTTTCAAGCCGTCTTCAGCTCCCTTGTCTGATCTGAACATTTTCCCCTCAGGTTGTGTCCATGAAGATTACCTCAGGGAGCTGCTCACAACAATGGGTGACCGGTTTACAGACGAGGAGGTGGACGAGCTCTTCAGGGAGGCCCCCATCGACAAGAAGAGCAACTTCAACTACGTGGAGTTCACGCGCATCCTAAAGCACGGTGCCAAGGACAAAGACGATTAAACATCCATACCAGCGTTCTCCCTCTCCATCCTCTCTGTCTTCTCCATCAGCTAGATCGGCCGGGCTGCATGTCTCCACTCTCCAGTAGAAACCCTGTTTTTTAAACAAACCAAAGCAATAACTATCCACTCCTGGTTGTTGGAACTTCCGGTTTTGCCAAATGTACACATCTATAATGAGGAAGAAAAACATTTAAGAGGTTGTAAAATGTTTTTCTATCATGTGAAGATGTGAAGTGGCAGCTCTTTGGAAGATCTAAGGGATAAGTCTTTGCAATTCATGTGATTGGGATTAGCTGAATTTTTACATTTTATAATATAAACTTTTTAAATAAAGCCCTCTATCAAGTTGTATTTTGCTGACTTGTTTTCCCTCTCCATAAATGAGAACTGAACCAAGACTTGTACTTTTCTGTCTTCATTTGTTCTGGGACTTTTCTAAAATGTTTAGACACCATTTTCCCCTCCTCAAGTCCTGACAAGTCTTCTCTGAGACCTCATAAACTACATCCAACATGCTCTGACTGGTAGAAGCTGGATTCTTTCAGTCAAAGGAGCAGACAAACCTACCATTGCTGCTTTTACATAATGGTGATGCTGCACTGTCATTGCATTTATGCAATACAAGTTTTATCTAGCAGGCACATGTCAAGCATTGATACCACAGGCAGATGAGGACAGTTTGAGGTTTTTGAAGGTAAAATAAAACCTATGAATACTAAAATACTATCCAAGTAACTTAACTGATGATGAGCTAGTGGTATGTTCCTCATGTGACACTCATTTGACCCTGACTCTTCAGGGTAAATTAATGATACATCAAGTCATTTTAGTTTCTGTTTTGATCCCAAGTAACTTAACACACAGTCAACTAGTGAGGCCAATGGTGGACAAGTGGTAAGTTATTCACAAGCTACAGCTCAGCAGTTTAAACTCCAAGCATCATAGATTTGATAAAAGTGTAAAAAAGATTGATAAAACTTCAAATACATTTGAAAAGGAGGAAATGTGTTTGTAAACAAAGACAGATCAATAGTAACAAGTAATGAGAACATTTATGAAACCATAAAAAGTTAAATGTCTCCAAGAGACAATTTCTGGGTAAAGTACTGATACTGAAAAATTGTAAGTAAGCAGAGAACTTTCAAATATACTGTGTAACAGCACACTACTGCCTGCATTGCAGTATGTTTTCTATCACCATATTCTTGGCATTATGCAATCCTACTATTAGTCATTTAAACCACTTGTTTCCCACCCAGGGATCTGGGCCCACCTGGGGGTGGCTCGAGGCTCTGCCAGCTTTAAAGGTTGTCAAAATTTGGTTTACAACGTTTACACACTTAGGTCATAGTATCTTAAAAGGTATTTTGCTCAAGAATATGCATGAAGGCCCATTTATTTACCTTTTTTAATTCATAAAGATAAGTGAAACATGTTTAGTTTGCATGGCAGTGTATCGATTTTTGTTTCTTTAAGGCTCCGGGGGACTTTACCCTTCTTCGTTACAACTGGGGGGGTCTGGGAAATAGGTCAGTACTGCCCGAAACTAATGTAAAAGAAATGGTTTAGTAGATGGTTTTCTTTATTCAGGATTTTTGATGAGTATTTTAACTGTTAAAAATAAATGTAACTCAAGATACTTAAAAATAGTCAGACTCCTGGTCACTTTAACCAAATGCTGAATTGTCTACCAACTTCAAAAGACAAAAATATTTTTACTAGTGCAAATGGAAATAACGTAAGATAACTAATTATTGTATAATTTTAGACAAATGGCTTGTTTTTGTTCTCTGTTTGGAACTTTAAATTACATAACAAGCATTTAAAAAGTCAAACAACTTATCACAAAGCAGCCCATTCAGAATACAAAAAAACAAATATGGCTTAAGATAAGTAAAAATAAAACTGGTGGGTTTTAATCAGTGGGAAGCTCAAATGTATTGATGGAACAGCTTTTAAAGGGTGAAAAAAAGTATTTTTTTACTGAAGGTCAGTGGCTTTCAAACTTATTTTGCTAAAGGCACACCTAAAACCAAGCCATAAATAATCTCAAGGTATGCAACAGTCATGTCAATGCAAAATAGAGTCTTCAGTGTATATTGGTGTATCTTATAAGTTTGTACCACAAATCTATTTTGAGGTAGAAGTGCTCCGAGAGCACAAACTTCAACCAAGGCATTTCTGACCCCATTTGCCCTCTGACAATGTTAAGAAATCCTTGAAAAAAAATCCTGCGTCTCTACCCAGATTCAGATCACCACCAAAACTTAATCACCTCCTTCTTGTGCCATGACCAACGTTTCCTGGAAATATCATTAAATTCAGTTCATTACTTTTCTTGTTATTCTGTTGACAAACTAACAAACAGGCAAAAACTCCTTGGCTGAGATAACTACAAATTCTTAAGAACATACGACTTACAGCTTTATAACTCATGACATTTTTATCAACAAAGTTATAAACAGTTATATTCCGAGTGATTTTTGTTTCTTGGTTACTGGTATTACGTGGTTGTTTAAATTCCTGAGCCACACCTTTACCTCAGCCTTTCTGACCTAAATTTGACTCACACCGTCTGAGGACCTCTGCTGTAGGTCAAATGGTCATATGTCGCCCTCTAGCGTCTCAATCAACCATTGCATAGTGCTGCCTTCAAATGCAATTGAAAAAGCCAGTTTCTCAAGTCAAATCAACAGAAAAAGAACTTGAGCTTAAAAAAGTTCTGTGGCGGTTAATCAATAAATGTTTATGTCAAATACGAGCCAGTGCAAAGGCTTCAGTAAAATCACTAAAACGAATTTCACCTACATTTAAGTTGGTTATATTCCAGGATTTTGTGTGGTATACAAATTATTTTGACAAAAGCGAAATATAAATAAAACAAACAAACAAAACACAATCAATACATTTTGCAGCATATTTTCGTAACGCAATCAATTTAAATAACGATATGGATTTGCGGCCTGCTGAACGGAAATGCCGATTTCCGAGCTGCACGTGAAGACTCCCTCACGTCCTGTACGGGGCCACGTTAGGACGGCGTCTTGTCAGCGGCGGCTTTCTGACCAATTTCCGACGTCAAGGAAGCTCAGGTATGAATTTTACATCCCCCATGTTGTCATAAATTGCTTATCGATTAATATGAATCAAGGTGTGAACCGTAAAACATGTTATCAAAGCCGTGTCACTGCTTAACGGTTGGCTGTGATGATGTTAGCTGCTAAGTGGCTAATGTTAGCTAACCTCAAGGTTGGTTAGTTAACAGGAAAGTGAAGGAGGGGCACAGGGAGGTTATCAAAGTAACTATACGGCCAAACTGTTTTAATACCACGAACCTGAATGATACGAACATGTTTTTAATGATAATATCCGTCAGAATGTACAGACATACTACGTTATTGACACTGCAATATGGTTTTATCAGTTGTTTCAGACAGACAACTTCTGTAATGACTGAACCAGTGTTTATAGAGACATAGATGAGTTTTACTGTGAGCTACGATCAGTGTCTGAGCAATGCCAAAAGAAGAGGTCTGGGATAAATAATTATTCAGTTCCATTCTGTGAAGTAGACATGCAGGCATGTCATGCACACTGTCTGAAATGTAGGGATGTACATCATTTGATTGTTACTGTTATCCGATATGTCGATATTTCTGAATATAAAGCCACCAATATCGATACCGTTATTATCGTCAAAGCATATGCTGGCTTTTTTTTCTTTCCGTGTCTTGCCTCACTCCTGAATCCATGACAAGCAGATAGACACCATTCTTTTGTGGTGTTTACACGACAAGGTAATTACTCATCACTAGTAGGAAAGCATTTATGTGTTCAACTTATTTTTTAAACATTTTAATTTCTCTCCTCTCTTTGTTCCATTCCTCTAGCTCGGCCCAAAGTGTCCTGCAGCAGGGTCATGGCTCTGAAGCTGATAAAGAGATTTCCTGTGCTCTGGCAGTTCGGGCTCCAGCGTCACCCTCCTGTCTGTTCGGCCAGGCTCCTGACCTCCAGCAGGACGGGTCAGCCTTTATGTGTGTCCTGTTTGTACACTTCAGCAGGTTCATGTATCTGGACACACGGCTGTCGGAAGCTTCATCAGGATTGCATTAGAAGAAGCCTGACCACCACCATCAGGGAGCCGTCCTTCGTCACCTCCAGTTCTGTTAGGCTCCACAGAGACTCGGGCCCTCAGTTCCGCCTCACGCAGCTGCACAGACCCACAGATGCAGAGGAGGAGGCTTTCCAACAGCGCCTAAACAGCTGCTCCTCACCCCGTCAGGTGTTCGCCCTGCTCCGCTCTGTAGAGATCATGTCTGACACCATGGCTGCGGCGGCTCTTCACCGTGTTGCAGATTTGGAGCAGGATGGAAACTCCCTGAAGGACCCATCGGTGCTGGAGAACAACACCATCAGAGCTCTGTGCTTCCAGCTGGAACAGGACTCTCGGCGGCTGACAGATGCTGGGGTGGTGTCGGCTCTCCGGGCCTGCACACGCCTCTTCTTGGATCCTTGGAGCACGTTGATGGTGCGGCTGGTGTCAGAGAGCCAGGAGAGGTTGGACAGGGGGGAAATGAGCGTGGGGCAGTTGTGTACTTTGGGTCAGGCGATGCTGGCTATGGAGGGGCCCGGCTGCGTGATGCTGGAGCAGGTGATGGAGCAGATTCAGAAGGAGAAACCAGCCAAGTGGAGCATAGCAGATCTCATCGCTGTTTACAGACTCCTGCAAGGTGGCATTGCTGAAGGTGGAAAATACCGGGACTTGCTGAACGCCATGCACACCCACGCTGTGACGGTCACCTCCCGTATGGATCCCGGGGCGGTCAGCGGGCTCCTCAGCGCTCTTGTGACTTTAAAACAAACACAAGCAATGCCTCTCGTGATCAATCTTTGCAAACAAGCTGTGCGACACGTTCCTCGCTTCACTGATGAGGAGCTCACTGATGTTCTCAGCGCCCTCATGCATTTTGGTCTCAGTGATCAGTACTTCGTAGAGGCCATGGAGAGGTATGTACCCACAATGGTCTTCACTTCAAGCCCAGAGACGGTTACCAAAGTGAGCCAGTTCTTTGGCCGGAGGAACATCCTCTCCACTGTTGTGTTTGATGCGATAGCCGAGAGCTTTGTCTACAGGGCAGATGATTACAGCACCAGCCAGGTAGCCTGGCAGATCATGGCTCTGGGAAAGCTCGGCTACCTCCCGCCCAACGGTGTTGATGTGTTCAGGAAAGTGGAGAAAATCCTGCACTCACGCAATGCGCAATTTCAGCCTCGGATGTTGCTCAACTTGCTGCACACCTGCACCCTGGTGGAGAGGTTTCCAGTGAACTTTGTCGCCAGAGTTTTCAGCAGCTACTTCCTGCAGCAACTACAGGGTAAAACTTCTGATATATCTGTCTCCAGAGTTTTATTAATTTATTTTGTGACTCAAAGATCAAATTAAATAGTTTGTTTTGTTTCAGATCAAGGCAAAGGATTGGACCTATTCGTCCTGGCACAGCTGACCCAGCTCTACATGACCCTGAAGCTGGAGTGCCCTTTCTATGAGGTACGATATTAAAGTGTCCACAAATAAAAAACCAGCATGTTTTTGTCAAAGATGTGTAAAAAAAAAGCATCTCAGTTACAATACCAGATTTGACAACAAACAGTGAACCTGCTCTACATGAATATATCAGTTTATAAAGAGAGTAGCTCTGATTGGATCGCTCTCCAACTTAACCCACCACCACGAAGCTAAGGCAGTTGTGACTGAATGTTTCTTTTAACTCATCCAACCTTTCCACACAACCAAAGTAGCTGTGATTGGATATATTCCTAACTTGTCCCTACTTTCTAAATGACGAAGTTAGGTCTGATTGTATCAAGTCTCTGTCAAACATTTTCATCTAGTTATTTTTTGACGAAATGTCAGTTCATTTAGTTTTAGTTTTTGTCCATGTGCTCTTTTTTTATTAGTTACTGTCTAGTGTTTGTCAGGGATTGTTGACAAAAACTATGGCGAAAATAATTAGTCAACAAATTAACATTGCGCCCTCGTGCCATGACAAACATTACTTGAAAGTGTCGTCATAATGCTCTGAGAACTTATTGAATTACTAGTAAAAATGAGGAAAACTGCTTTAGCTAGGAACAAGATTATTTGGTCGAGTTTGAGGTGCCGTGCACATAGAGACGAGTTTAGGAGTACCTGAAAACACTGGAAAAACTTTTGTCCACACATTTTTGAAACTGGGTTCCATAGAGAATAAATCTCAAAACGCCACCCTTGTATTCTTCATGTTTCCAATTTTTCTGCTTTTGAGCTTGTTCTGCTTTGACAGCAAAATCTTCTGCTCCCCTACGACCACAAAGAGCAGCAAGAGGAAACATATAATCCTTCATATTATATGCTGGGCAGCACGTTGGTGCAGCAGGTAGTGCACGTGCCTCACAGCAATAAGGATGCTGGATCCATCTCTGTGTTGATCAGGGCCTTTCTGTGTGGAGTTTGCATGTTCTCCTATGGATGCGTGAGTTCTTTCCAGGCACTCCTGCCTCCTCCCACAGACCAAAAACATGCTCAGTAGGTCAATTGGTGACTCTGTAATTGGCTGGCGACTGGGGATGGCCTCTCATCCAATGATAGTTGGGATAGGCTCCAGCCCCCTGCAACCCTGAAAGGGACAAGCTGTTTAGATAATGGATGGATGGACTATTTTATGCGCATGCTTTGTGTCTCTTACTCTGATTTGGTGTATGACTGTGGCAGTGTTACAGCGCCACTTACAGGCCTGGCGTATGCGCTACCACGTTTCCTTTCTTTTTTTTTTGTGAGGCCAGACACATTTCTTTAAACAATGCTGTGTGTATGGAAAACCTTTTAAAAACAAATTACACAGTTTTTGTCTCCGTGTGGACATGGCCTGAGTGTGACCTGAGTCATCACATGCAGATTTAAGACGGCAGCTTTGTTGAACTTTATTTTTTCTCCCTTCTTCACTCTTCCTGTCACCTCATCAGGGTCCCACACTCCTCCCTAAGTACCGCGTCAAGACTTTCCTCATGTCTGGACGCTCCCTGGAGACCCCAGTGGACGTACATCTGTATAACTCTGTCAAAACTGGACTGGTGGATTTACTCGGAGCTCGTACTTACTTTGGATCCAAAGTTCTGACCCCTTACTGCTACACTCTCGGTAACATAAACACAACAGCTGTGCTATTTGTAAGTGTGCTGCAAAATCCAATTTTTGTATTTATTTTCATTTTTTTTGTAGATGTGGAGATGAAACTGGACGAAGAGGGATATGTGCTGCCTGCCAGTCAATCTGATGATGTTTTCAAAAGGTAACAAGATTAGTTTTTAATTAATTTGTACTGTTGTTCCGAGAGATGTTAAAGACATTTTAGATACCACATGATCCATGAGCTGCTCTTTGCCAACATAATGTACGAGACAGCAGCAGTCAATAATCAATCTGCTGTTTAATCTATTCTGATAAACTAAGAAACATTAGAATTATTTCAAGAAAGGCCCACTTAAGGTTGGCTGCAGTATCAGGTGTTGCATGATGGGGCTGGGCAGAGGGTCAATTACAGGGATCTGATTAACCTGGAGCAGGGTAGTGGAAACAGTTCCAGCATTGCACAGCGCGTTTTTAGTTCAATCACCCATCCATCCACCTTCTACCACTTATCTGACCACTGCACAAAGCCTTCTCCAGCACATCCCAAAGATTCTAAATGGGGTTAAGGTCTGGACTCTGTGGTGGCCAATCCATGTGTGAAAGTTATGTCTCATGCTCCCTGAACCACTCTTTCACAATTTGAGACCGATGAATCCTGGCATTGTCATCTTGGAATATGCCCGTGCCATCAGGGAAGAAAAAATCCATTGATGGAATAACCTGGTCATTCAGTATATTCAGGTAGTCAGCTGACCTCATTCTTTGGGCACATAATGTTGCTGAACCTCGACCTGACCAACTGCAGCAGCCCCAGATCATGGCACTGCCCCCACAGGCTTGTACAGTAGGCACTAGGCATGATGGGTGCATCACTTCACCTGCCTCTCTTCTTACCCATCACTCTGGAACAGGGTAAATCTGGACTCATCAGACCACATGACCTTCTTCCAGTCTTCCAGAGTCCAATCTTTATGCTCCCTAGCAAACTGAAGCCTTTTTTCCGGTTAGCCTTACAGATCAGTGGTTTCTTAAGGCTACACAGCTGTTCAGTCCCAATCCCTTGAGTTCCCTTCGCATTGAGCGTGTGGAAATGTTCTTACTTTCACTATTAAACTTACCCCTTAGTTGTACTGTTGTTTTTCTTCAATTCGATTTGGCCAAATGTTTAAGTGATTGCCAGCCACGATCATTTAGGACTTTTCCAACCACATTTCTTCCTTGAAGACGATGGTTCCCCACTATCCTTCCAGTTTTTAATAATGTGTTGGACAGTTCTTAACCCAATTTTAGCAGTTTCTGCAATCTCCTTAAACGTTTTCTCTGCTTGATGCATGCCAATGATTTGACCCTTCTTAAACAAACTAACATCTTTTCCACGACCACAGGATGTGTCTTTCAACATGGTTGTTTAAGAAATGAGAAGCTACTCATTGCATCAACTGGGCTTAAATAACTTGTTTCCAGCTGAAAGATAATCGCCCATGCAGTAATTATCCAACAGGAGGCTCGTACCTATTTGCTTAGTTAAATCCAGGTGGCGACTTTTTTTTTTTGACCAGGCAGTGTATAATCCCTCCAGTGAGTTCTGGGTCTGCCCCAGGGTCTCCTCCCAGGTGGACATGCCTGGAAAACCTCCACAGGGAGGCGACCAGGAGGCATCCTAACTAGATACCCGAACCGCCAGAACTGACTCCTTTCAATGTGAGGGAGCAGTGGCTCTACTGTGATTTCCCTCCAGATGTCTGAGCTCCTTACTTGGTCTCTACGGCTGAGTCCAGCCTTCTTTCTTCCGGTCATGTCCTAGAGCTCAAAGAAAAGGTGGATTGCTTCCTCCAGGTGTGCACTTAGTCCTAGCCCCCAAATGAAGGAGTTAAAGGAACACTCGACATTTTTATTCTTTTCGTGTCTTGCTTCACTCCTGAGTCCATGACAAGCAGAGACGCCATCTTTCGACTGTGTGTCCAGTAACAAGGAAGAGACGGACAACACTCGCCCACCGCTAGTTAGCTTAGCTCAAATGCTGGGAGTCTGCCTACAGTCATCAGACAAACTCTTCGGCAATGGTCCTGTGTGCTTGTTGTGACTTGTTTTTTACCCGTTTGTTACCTTATCTTTTATTATCTTCATATTATCTTCTACTCCTAAACAGAGGCTTTGTTTTGTTGGCCTACTTCCATGGTGGTTTTCATGAGAGATGTGACATTCGCAAACAAGCCGAGTCTCTTGAACAGCTCTTTTAAGTGAAAGATGAGAACCGAGTTGCAGTTCTGAGTGAAACGTTGTTTGCGAGTCATTATTAAATGCAAATTCCCTGCAAATTTAAGAAGATAATCAGATGTATCTGCTTGTCATGGACTTTGGAGTGAGGCAAGACAAGAAACAACAAAAATGGTGGAGTGTTCCTTTAAATTGTAATGGGTCTTGGTCACGAGTGAGGGTAAAATGGACCAATACATTGACGAGCGGATTGATGCAGTGTTACAGTCCTGGTAAAGAGGAAGTCAAGCTGCAAGGCAAAGCTCTCAGTTTACCACTCCATCTTCATGCCAACCCTTACCTATGGTCATGTCATGGTTCAGTCAGAAGTTGCCAAAACTCTTTAACCATGGGAAGCATTTTGATTGGTCAGATGTTGAACTTAAGAAAATGGTCCCTAATCTGCAAAAAGAAATGCTGCCGTTCTGTTGGGTGACAGTAGTTATGTGTAAGCTTACACCAAATGGCTTTATGTGGGATCTGCTCGAGGTCTTTATGTTCCTCAGCCTCTAATTATTATGGTTGTGTTGCTACAAAGTTCTAAATATATGTCAGTTATTTTCCAGATCACTGGTCATCATTACAGAAGTTACTGGCAGATTAGACTTGGCCCACAGGCAGCTATTTGCAGAATCCTAGTTTAAACAGTATCCAGCAGTTGACATGCAGTTTTTGCTTGATTAAATTAAGACATTTCTCTTTACTCACTGCTCGGTGCGTTGTTGGTGTTGATCCTCCACTGGTAAAATGTCCACGCTTTGATTCTTACATTCTGTTTTTGCAGAATCGCTCTTTGTATTGATGGGCAAAAGCGGTTCACTACAAACAAGAGGCAGCTACTCGGACAAGAGGCCATCAAGCAGCGACACCTGAGGCTTCTGGGATATGAGGTTGTCCAGGTAAGACTGGAGAGACAGCTGTTTGGTTTCTGCTAAGATTTTCAACCTTTTTAAATCACTGAATATGACTTTCTCTGCTCGACTTCCAGATTCCCTACTATGAATTTGAACAACTGCAAAACAGAAACAGTGTTGTGGATTATCTCCATCAGAAAATCTTCCCTCACTCCTACAGGCTGAGCTGGTGACGAGAACAATGTGCCATCTTTACTTTTTTACTTAAAGAAATCACTATTTATTTTCCTGGTCACAGCTGTAACCAAATGAAGGCGTTTCATTCGATGATCATGCACTTTAACCTGTTTAACTTGACAATAAAGTGACTTTTGTAAATAAAATGGCCCTCAGTGACTTCAGTGGAGACGAGAAGTATTGTTTGAAAATATAATTTATTTGTTCTTGGCAACTTGACGCTGCAAAAGCCGTACAAAGCTAAGAAAAACCTGATTCCCACAATTACCTCTGATATACAGGACATGATTAAAAACTTCTGATCATCAGTTATAGATTTCTTCATTCCTATAAACGAAGACACTTTGGTTTAAATGCTGCACTTTAAGGCTGGGGTGTCAGTTGGATAAATAGAAAACAAAAGGCTATCAAACATAACTCATCGTGTACTGATGGCTGTTTTAGGCAGGAATCTGAGGAAGGCCGAACTCATCCACCAGAACACCATCCTGAAAAACAAGGAAAAATTAAGGCTGTCAGTAAAAATAAAGCAAAAACCTATTATAAAACCAGCAAAAGTGAAATGTTGTACCCTGTTAGCTTTCTCCACAGGCAGACCCTCTGGGATGGATGGAGCCGATGAGGCCTCGTCCAGGTACGAGCTGTCATCGTCCATGAGGAACTCGTCTCCCAAAGCATCCAGCTCTGTCCAAACAAAAGTAAAAAATGTCAAGAAAGTCATGTGACATGGAAATGAATCAGTTGTCTTTTCTGAGTGAAGGGCTCCAGTCGCCCCAAATAGAGCTAGAAGTATCTGGAGCAGTAACAGCTGGGCAGGAGAAGCAGCAGCCTCGAGCAGGTTAATATCAGAGTGCAGAAGTGAAGGTCAGCTGATTAGAGAAGCTTAATTTAACCGTGGGACAGTGGCCCTGCTCGAATTAACATTTAAGATATCTAGAAGATTTCTTCCTCTTGGCATCTTCAAGAATTAAAGAGGTCGTTGTCGTTACTATGTATCCAAAGCGTTTTATGTCTGAGGTCAGGAGAGTCCCCTATAAACAAAACTCCTTAAAAATATGAATTCTAACATACATGCAGAGCACGTCCACCTAAAACTGACTACTGATTTTGGACTGTGGGCAGGAGCTGCCTTTCAGGCCATAGTTTGGACAGGGCTTGAAAAATAAACACTCCTTACATCAGAATCTGAGATAAGTGATGATGATATAGATTTTTGCTGAAATCTAATATGCCAATATTTCCAAATATACAGTGTTTAACAAACTTCAAATGTTTGAAAAGCTCATTTAAAATGGAAAATGTTATTGATATTGGACACCTGTTTTACAGGAATGAGGACTTTCAAACTGAATTCACCTTTTATAACAAATTTTGAGCAGCTCACTGGGCTTCGCTGAGAACTATTTTTCTGTTCAGGAATGCAAGAAAAATGAAATTTGACATCTTAAGCAAGAAGTAACATAGTGCTTTACTATTTTTTCTGTTTTAGCATAAAAAATTATTTTGGTTACAGAGTGTCAACATACTGGTGTAATAACCATTACAGAAACATAAATATTATTGTAATTACCAAGGCTGTAAATTTAGATGGGCCACAAACCTGACATAGTGGTGGTCTAATATTTGTTGAGCACTGTATATTAAAATATAGTGATACCAAAACTGATATCAACACAGTGTCTGTAAAGAACACCAAGTATCTACCATGGTAAAATTGATGCTTTTTAAATATTGTAATGTATTTTATTTTATTTGAGGCATTCTGGCACATGGGATAAATACGAACAATCCATACTTGTGCTCTTTCTGTAAATATCAGCAAATATTTTTTTATATCTTCAAAAAATATCAACTGATATTATGCTGATAATGTACAAAAAAAGAAGCACAATTAGATTTAGATTAGATTTATATATTGTTGACAGAGTTAACAGTGTAAGAGTGGCAAAAGAGTGAGGGTGGGAATCAAAAACCAATCCATTTGAGAACTAAAAACTAGTTTAAGAAACTAGCATCATTTGTTTTTATGGTTAACAGTTTTTTATCAGTTCCTTTCACTTTTCTGCATGCCTTACAAATCAAGGGCGTCATACCTTCATTCGAGGCAGTTGGCAGAAACAATAGCAAAGACGCCATATGTGTAACAATCATGTCAGACAAAGGACAGGCTAAGAAAGGTGGGAACACCAACAACGTGCAAAAGCATCTGTCTATACAGCACAGCATTAAATATCAGGAGTGCTGTGTGTTTGACATGACTGGCACTGAAAACTTTTGAGGGCAAATGTTTGTCTGCACCGAAAGTCCACAAAACATACTGATAAAGAATTGAATTAATAGCCTTCTAGACAAAGTCCAACTGACCTGCTTCCAAGTCAGCATCATCGAGCTCAGGAGTGCCGTAGCTTCTGCTCATAGCCTCCTGGATCTCATTGGCGTCCTCCATCATGTCCTCAAGCTGGTCTTGTAGGTTCTGGATTACCAAAAAAAAATACAACATTCAAGTTAGCACTCATGTAACTGATCAGCAAGACCATCACAAGCAGTGTTAATTTTGTTGAGTAGTCATTTTCGTCATAATTTTCGTCAACAACCTTTTTTCCCCTGACAAAACTAGACGGTAATTAATGAAAACAAGTGCACATGGACAAAAACTAAAACTAAATTATCTTACATTTTCGACAACAAATAAAAACTGTTTGACATTCATTCAAACTTTACTGGCATTCAATAAAGGGTTATTAGATGTTTCATTTTATCCAAGTGTAAAACATGACTTCAGAAATTCAAGGGAACATAAAAAATGCCTTACACTTTACACTTCATATTTTAAGTTGACTAAATTTACAGTAGATTTCGTCGACTAAAATGTAGTGAAATTTCATCAACTAAAATTAAAACAATTTAGATGACTAAAACTAAAAGATATTTCAGGCAAAATACAATAACTGAAACTAATTTAAAAAGTGCTGTCAACATTAACACTGCCTCACAGAGACTCTTGAAAGATGTTTGGTGTTCAAAACTCACCTGGAAGCTTACAAATACCACATAATACTATTTTCTCTTGTAAGTTTGAGTACTGTGTTAGCATTTGATAGTATGTGGCACCTTTCACAAAAACAAGCCAATACTTTAACAGCAAGTGTAAACTTTAAGAGGGAATTCACTGTGAAATCATCAGCTTTTTGAAATAATCATCATGTTCTATCATGTTAACTATCATACTGAAAAAAGTACCTCAATCTTGTCAATTTTCACGTTCTTGTATGCCTTCTTCATGTCCTTGAGGCCGAGTTTCATGGCATCAACCTTAAAAGAAAAGAAGTTTAAGCAAGTCAACATATTTCTTCAGTACTTTCTATCTGAGTGGAGCAAGAAATTCCATCTCTAAGAAACCCAAGTCTCTTACTGTTGTTTTAGTGTCCTTGAGTGACTGGATGGTGTAGTTTGTTTGTTCCATGTTGAAGGACTGCTGCATCAGGTTGTCTCTCTGGGTTTCATACCTGAAACACAACAGAAGGGAATAAAGCTGAAGCTGTTAAAACTGATTTGAAATGTTAAATGATGGAAACACAGACTTAAAAAATGACTCACATTCTCTTCTGCTTCAGGACTCTCATCGCCTTTTGCTTCACCATGTTCTTGAAAATAAACACAAATTAACAAATTAATTATCATCAACCTCAAGCCTGAAATCAGATGGTTAACAACTTCAATCTCCCAAAAAACTTGGGCCCATATACAACGTAAATATTCGCTTACACTCAAACCTATCAAAATAAAACAAATATGACATGACTAAACTTTGAAATCCAACATCGATCATGGACGAATTAACCTAACAAACATGTTTTTTGGTCTGTGGGAGGAATCCACACATGCCAGGGGAGAACATGCAAACTCTACACAGAAAGGCCCTGACTGACACAGGGTTCAAACCAGCGACCTTCATGCTGCGTAGGCACATGCGCTACATGTTGCGTCACCATGCCACCCTGAGGTGTTTTTGTATTATTCTGAATTAAATCTGGGGTTTAAACGTTCTGAAAGTTGTTTTTTCTTTGAGACCTCCACCAATGAAGTCATGTTTTAGCTGGCGTATGTTTGTTTGTCTGTTTGTTTATTAGCAAGATCACACAAAAACTACTGGACGGATTTTGCTAAAATTTTCAGGAGATGTTAGTAATGTCCCAACTTAAAAATGATTAGTTTTCGGTGGTGATCCAGATAACCACCATTAGAGGACAGTCGCTTTTGCTCAATAACTGTCTAACTAATGATATCAATATGATTCTGAATGCTAGTTCTGGGTTTTCAGGGTCAAGGAATCATATTATGATGGTAACTTTATCATCGAACTATTGCTTATAGCTGTAACAGCAATATGTGAGCTACCCCGGTGGAGGTTTGTGCTTTCCGAGTGCTTTCTACTTTATATTTAATACAACGTCCAAGCTCCTTAAAGAATGTGCATCTAGATTAAAAACAGAAGAGCTGATTTCAGCCAAGAATAATTTGAAAAAAAAAAAAGACCATTTAAATGTATTTTCACAGTCAGGTACTGGTAGTGTTGCATTGTCTGATAATGAGGACACATTTTCCTCATTATCTTTAGCAAACTGACTCAAACCTCCTTCTTTTGAATAACAAATATTGTCAATGCTTGCCTCACAGGTAGATCCCTTTAGGATCTGAAAGGAAGAATTAACTCCCTTCTTAGAAAACTATTTCACCTTTGAAGGCCCGTCTCTCATCTTCTTCATCTGGTCTTTGTATTTCACCAGTTCAGCATCTAGTCGAGCAATCTTCTTGTCAATAGATTCTGCCCGGGAATCAACCTAGAAGAAAAAAAATAATGGAGACATCAGATTTTATTTGTCTGTGAAAATTCAGCATATCAAAGCTATAAAAACAGGTGTGTCTTATGACACTCTCCTTGCAGCTTACTGTAAAATGGGTTTGTCATTACCATGATGTTGCATTTCAAAATGATACTAAAGTAGTCAGATTTTTTAAAACTTAAGCAGAAAAATATTTTTTTAAACTCCCAAACTTCTTTTATATGCCTTGTTTTACTGTGCATTCCACTTCGTTAATTAAAGGTAGTATAACAGGTACAAACAATATTTAAAAGTTGTATCTTTCTTGGAAGAAAGGTGCAGAGGAGAGGGATGAATCTTTCAAAAATACAAGCAAACTGTTATACAAGCTCTAAACTACACAGGTATGAAGATAACCTTTCGCTTCTTAAGGTAGCCTGTACAGCTGTACAATTTATAAGGCATGAAATAATGAATAATGAAGAAATAATGAATAATGAATGTTTACCAGTTTTCAAGCACAACGAACTTACCTTTACTGTTATCTAAATTTTCTATTAACTTATACTAAATACTATACTTGTGTGCTTCTTAAGAGATTTAGAGAAACAATTAAGTATATTGAAATGTTTTTAATTACATATCCCAATTTATGCATGGTTGTCATATTGGTTTATGATGTTGTATCATATTTGGTGGATTCTGTAACATTTTCTTTATGCTAATAATTTGTTGATTTTTTGGAATGATTAGTGGGCCTCATGCAGAGGGTGTAGGGCCACATGTGGCCCGTGGGCCGCCAGTTGCCAAACACTGATGCTTTTTATGGAAGAGCTACAGGATATTTTGATAAAATGTCTACAAAATAAGTTTCATTATTACATTAATTGAATAACAGAAGCGAGATATTCGGACTTTGTGAGAATTACTTTAGAGCAGTAACTGTTTAATTCAGCTGATGTTGTGACTTGAATGGTGACCGAGCTAAACGACGACTTCTAGCCGAAAGAGTCCAAACAGGCCAACAAATGTGAGGACAAGAGGAGTCTGGCGAATGCCTTTTGTTCAGTTCCCCACTAAAGACAGATATATGGAACATTTAATACTCTAATGTATTTATAAAAAAAACTTAAAGAGACACTTAATCGGACTGTTCCTATCTTTAATGTCTATTAAATACAACTTTCAGGAGTACAGCTGAGAGTCGTCATTGAACACGGTCGCCCTTTAACCCCTAACACCTTAGCCTTAACACCTGTTTCTTCCCTCTATTGTTACTCTGCCTGAGCACAAAACCTGACTGACAGGTTGATGTGCTTCCCATAGTTACGTAGTTTCTGTAGCATGACAGAAAAATCTCTCGAATTCCAGCTGTGGACGAGCTTGTGCTGATTCACCGCCCTAACAGACAAATACATTGTTTTGCTTATTTACTAATGCCATAATTAGGCTAAACGGTGTTAGGTAACAACTGCCCATACAGTGGGGTGGTTCTTTCATGTAAAACTAATAAAATAGATATTTAACTATTAAAAAACAAGTATATTACCTCTAATAAGTGGTAAACTGTTGGTCTGTTTTTTTTACTCAAAAAGTTTGTTACCAGGTAAAGAAAGGGTACATCTTTGTTTACTTTCATTAAAACAGCATAAAACTTAATAAGAGTAATACTTACGGTTCCTATGCAGTCTGTGAGGTTTGGTGGGGGAGCTTTGGGCTTCCCGCTTCCAAAAATTCGGTTCATTTTGGCGAAATTAAAACTTAAAACTCTTAACAAAGCGGCGTAAACTTCGACTCCACCGTCCAGACCAGAAAACACCCGGAAGAGACTCTGAGCTGACGTCACGGAGTCACGTCGTCATGACGCACTGTGCCGCGCCCCTCACTGTGGCGTGTTGTAGTTTTAATGCTCCCCTTTTTGTAACTTCACTTTTACGTTATAATTTTACCCATTTACATTTTTCTTTTGCCATATTTGCAAATTGCTCACATTTGCTTGGTAGTAAAACTGCATATGTGCAAAAACCTCTTGGTTAGGAAGACTCTAGGGCCCATGACTGTCCCTAAAGATAATAACATTATTAGTTTTTGTTTACATATCAATTAATCAAATTGTTGCCATATAGGGCTTTAAAGATTTCTTGTTCTTTGCATTCAAAGAATACCAGTCTTTCCTTCTATATAGTTGCAAAAAAGTGATATTTGGGCACCTTTTGCTTCAGTTAACTCCAATTGAAATAACATTTATATGTATACAAAGAGAGCCTTTTGAGCACTTGTTAGAGGATAATTGTTTCATTTATGCATTTTGCTGAACCAAAAAGCATGCTAAAATACTTGGTATTTAAAAAAAAAGAAAAGGTTATAGAGCAAGACAAATTGTTATCAGATATTTATAATGACTGGTTATAGTACTAGTAGTAGTAGCTTATTTCGACCAGGTAAAAAAAAAAATATTCTGTGTATATATACATAGCAAAATGATAATGCAATATTGAAAAACAAACATCACGCTAAAAAAGAAAACAACTCTTAATGGTTTTATTTACATCCCAGAAAAGGAGTGGGTAGAAGTACAAACTAATCCTACTCCTTCTCCATCAAGTATCAAAAGTCAAGTATTCTGTTTCCTAATTGATTTGTAGGTAGAAAATCATAGCACCTTGTGAAAAATTGTCAACAAGTATCTTTGCCTAATAAAGATAAATAACTTTTCCAAAAAAAAAAATCTTTATAAATTCTAACTTCCTCAATAAAACCCTATTTCAAAAAAACAAAAAACCCAATTCCATCCTGAGATATTAGTTTGTATTTCAATACAAACTAATATTTGATCCTCATGAAATCATTACAAACAACAAATACATAACCAACAAATAAATACTGAACGCCTGTAAAGGTAAGACACCTTATTCATCCCTATACCTTGTGAAAATAATTTCTTTGTATCTTTTTTTTTAATTGGTTGATGTTTGAACATTCCTTCAGCTCCACACTCATACTGTTCCACAGTTATATGATAAAAAAAATAAAAATGAACTCCACATATTCTTGTAACTGCATTTTGCATCCTGTAGAGGGAGCTACCAGCAAACTAAAAATAAAAGCTGCACCTGCACTGACAAACACAGCTGATGTTGGTTCAATGTGATTTTTCTCAACCCAGAAACTGAAAATTCTGAATTTGTTTTAGTTGAATTTCCCTTTTTTATTAACTCTAAGGATTAAGTCTGTTTTTTTAACCATACATACAATATAACTCTGCTTAACTGAGATTAATCTGATGCACAGCAGCAGCAGCAGGTTGAAACAATATTAAAAAAATATGTCTCATTCACTGTGGAGGTATTATGATGATGTTTTCTAAGCCACTGATTAAAAAACAACTTTAGTGTCAAACCTATCTTCCAATATATCCAGGATGTGATTCATATAAAGGAGAAACTAGAAAACCACTCATCCTTACAGCGGAGCGGTCTTGATGCATTGGAGACCCTGGGCAAAGACCAATACAAGGCCCCAACTTCATCTACCTAATGGGGATTTTCTACTACATGATATTAACTCAGCTCAACTCGATTTTACTTGGTTGGTTTAGTTCTCTTTCAGAGGTCTTTCCTAACACCTGTCACAGTGTTTTATGTCCCTGTCGTTGAGGTTCCCTGTGAGCTGAACCAAGACTTAAATGAATGATCAGAACAACCATCTGGAACAAAATTTGTCTTCTTGATGTGACAAAAGCCACAAACCAAGGGGCGAGGGGGGCAGCCTGCAGCTCTATCACCTCTGTCCTCTCCTTTGTTGTTGTGTGGATATTACTCTAGCTTTGTCCAGTCAACCGCAAAGAGGTACGATCAAAGGCTATGCTATGATGGAAAACAAAGCAGGTGGTGCCCAAACCCCACAGAGCATGAAAAAGACTCTCTTTAGATTTACAGATGATGGAAGATCTTCAGTCACATTCGAACCAGAAAACCAGGAAAGCACAGTCTAATTTTCTTAAATAGATGAGCAATTCCTGGACAGACTGGTCAACTATCTATGCCGAGTTTGCATATTCTTACCGTGCATGCCTGGTTTCTTCCAGGCACTTTGGTTTTCCTCCCACAGACCAAAAAAACATGCACACAGGTTATTTGGTTACTCTTAACTTCCCTTAGGTATGGGTGTGTTGTATCTCTCCCTATGTCAGCCCTGTGATTGGCTGACAGCCAATCCATGGTGTACCTTGCCTCTCACCCAACGACAGCTGGTGTAGGCTCCTGCCTGTCCCCCCCAGCAATCATGACAGGTATCAATAATGAGTCAATGGATGGATTCTCAAGTTAAATTGGCCACGTTTGGGAAACTCTGACTTCATAATTCAGGAGACATTTGAATAACAAATTGATGATTTTTTTTTTAAATGTTATTTAAAAAAAGCCACCACCTTACCGCGGTGGAGGGGTTTGCGTACCCCAATGACCCCAGGAGCTATGTTGTCGGGGGCTTTATGCCCCTGGAAGGGTCACCCAAGGCAAACAGGTTCTGGGGGAGGGGTCAGACAAAGCGTGGCTCGAAGACCATTATGGAGAATAATTTCATTGGATCCCAGTTTCCCTTGCCCGGACGCGGGTTACCGGGGCCCCACCCTGGAGCCAGACCTGGGGATGGGGCTCGATGGCGAGCGTCTGGTGGCCGGGCCTGCGCCCATGGGGCCCGGCCGGGCACAGCCCGAAAAGGCAACGTGGGACCCCCCCTCCCATAGGCTCACCACCCGTGGAAGGGGCCAAGGTGGTCGGGTGCAATGTGAGCTGGGTGGCAGCCGAAGGTGGGGACCCTGGCGGTCCGATCCCCGGCTGCAGAAGCTAGCTCTAGGGACGTGGAACGTCACTTCTCTGGTGGGGAAGGAGCCTGAGCTGGTGTGCGAGGTCGAGCGGTTCCGACTAGATATAGTCGGACTCACCTCGACACATAGCTTGGGCTCTGGAACCAGTCCTCTTGAGAGGGGCTGGACTCTCTTCCACTCTGGAGTTGCCGATGGCGAGAGGCGCCGGGCAGGGGTAGCAGTACTTATTGCTCCCAGGCTCAGCGCCTGTACGTTGGGGTTCACCCCAGTAAGCGAGAGGGTAGCCTCCCTCCGCCTTCGGGTGGGGGGACGGAACCTGACTGTCGTTTGTGCTTATGCACCAAACGGCAGTCCAGAGTATCCACCTTTTTTAGACTCCCTAGAGGGGGTGCTGGAGAGTGCCCCTTCTGGGGACTCCCTCGTTCTTCTGGGGGACTTCAACGCTCACATCGGCAACGACAGTGCGACCTGGAGGGGCGTGATTGGGAGGAACGGCCCCCCCCGATCTGAACCCGAGTGGTGCTTTGTTATTGGACTTCTGTGCTCGTCACAGACTGTCCATAACAAACACCATGTTCAAACATAAGGGTGTCCATATGTGCACTTGGCACCAGGACACCCTAGGCCGCAGTTCGATGATCGACTTTGTAGTCGTATCATCGGACTTGCGGCCGCATGTTTTGGACACTCGGGTGAAGAGAGGGGCGGAGCTGTCAACTGATCACCACCTGGTGGTGAGTTGGCTCCGATGGTGGGGGAGGATGCCCGTCAGACCTGGCAGGCCCAAGCGTGTTGTGCGGGTCTGCTGGGAACGGTTGGCAGAGTCTCCCACCAGAAAGAGTTTCAACTCCCACCTCCGGGCGAAGTTCGACCATGTGGCGGGGGAGGCAGGGGACATTGAGTCCGAGTGGGCCTTGTTCCGGGCCTCTATTGTTGAGGCGGCTGATCGGAGCTGTGGCCGTAAGGTCGTCGGTGCCTGTCGTGGCGGCAACACCCGAACCCGCTGGTGGACACCGGCGGTGAGGGATGCCGTCAAGCTGAAGAAGGAGTCCTATCGAGCCTTTTTGGCCAGTGGGACTCCGGAGGCAGCTGACAGGTACCGGCAGGCCAAGCGGAATGCAGCTTCGGTGGTTGCCAAGGCAAAAACCCGGGCATGGGAGGAGTTCGGTGAGGCCATGGAGAACGACTTCCGGACGGCTTCGAAGAGATTCTGGACCACCATCCGGCGTCTCAGGAGGGGGAAGCAGTGTGCTGTCAACACCGTCTATGGTGGGGATGGCGCGCTGTTGACCTCGACTCGGGACGTCCTGGATCGGTGGAAAGAATACTTCGAAGACCTCCTCAATCCTACCAGCACGTCTTCCAGTGCGGAAGTAGACCTGGGGGACTCTGTGGTAGACTCTGCTATCTCAGGAGCTGAGGTCGCCGAGGTGGTCAAAAAGCTCCTCGGTGGCAGGGCTCCGGGGGTGGACGAGATCCGCCCGGAGTTTCTCAAGGCTCTGGATGTTGTAGGGCTGTCATGGCTGACACGACTCTGCAACATCGCGTGGACATCGGGGGCAGTACCACTGGATTGGCAGACTGGGGTGGTGGTTCCCCTTTTCAAGAAAGGGGACCGGAGGGTGTGCTCCAACTACAGGGGGATCACACTCCTCAGCCTCCCTGGGAAGGTCTATTCAGGGGTACTGGAGAGGAGGGTCCGCCGGATTGTCGAACCTCGGATTCAGGAGGAGCAATGTGGTTTTCGTCCTGGCCGTGGAACTATTGACCAGCTCTATACCCTCCACAGGGTCCTCGAGGGTGCATGGGAGTTTGCCCAACCAGTCTACATGTGTTTTGTGGACCTGGAGAAGGCTTTCGACCGTGTTCCTCGTGGGATTCTGTGGGGGGTGCTCCGGGAGTATGGGGTAGCAGACACCCTGATACGGGCTGTTTGTTCTCTGTATGACCGGTGCCAGAGCCTGGTCCGCATTTCCGGCAGTACATCAGAACCGTTTCCAGTGAGGGTTGGACTCCGCCAGGGCTGCCCTTTGTCACCGATTCTGTTCATTACTTTTATGGACAGAATTTCTAGGCGCAGCCAGGGTGTTGAGGGGTTCCGGTTCGGTGACCTCAGGATCAGGTCGCTGCTTTTTGCAGATGATGTGGTCCTGTTGGCTTCGTCAGACCGAGACCTACAGCTCTCACTGGATCGGTTCGCAGCTGAGTGTGAAGCGGCTGGGATGAGAATCAGCACCTCCAAATCCGAGTCCATGGTCCTCACCCGGGGGAGGGTGGAGTGCCCTCTCCGGGTCGGGGATGAGATTCTACCCCAAGTGGAGGAGTTCAAGTATCTCGGGGTCTTGTTCACGAGCGGAGGAAGGATGGACCGGGAGATCGACAGGCGGATCGGTGCGGCGTCGGCAGTGATGCGGACTCTACACCGGTCCGTCGTGATAAAAAGGGAACTGAGCCGCAAGGCAAAGCTCTCGATTTACCACTCGATCTTCACTCCTATCCTCACATATGGTCACGAGCTTTGGGTCGTGACCGAAAAAACACGATCCCGAGTACAAGCGGCCGAAATGAGTTTCCTTCGCAGGGTGTCCGGACTCTCCCTTAGAGACAGGGTCAGAAGCTCGGTCATCCGGGAGGGGCTCGGAGTAGAGCCGCTGCTCCTCCGCGTTGAGAGGAGCCAGATGAAGTGGCTCGGGCATCTGGTTAGGATGCCTCCTGGACGCCTCCCTGGTGAGGTGTTCCGGGCACGTCCCACCGGTAGGCGGCCCCGGGGAAGACCCAGGACACGCTGGAGGGACTATGTCTCTCAGCTGGCCTGGGAACGTCTCGGGATCCCCCGGGAGGAGCTGGACGAAGTAGCTGGGGAGAGGGAAGTCTGGGCTTCCCTGCTCAGGCTGCTGCCCCCGCGACCCGACTACGGATAAGCGGAAGAAGATGGATGGATGGATGGATACTTAAGTTAGTAATGAACTGGCTCAAATAGGCTGTCAACACTTGGAAAACAATGGATGGAAGTGGCAAGAAAGATTGTTCTAACCAGGCGACAACCTTTAGGGTTGTAAATGGAGACCCATGCGTGCCAAAACCTGTAGTACCCCAAGTAGCCACTTGGGACCGGCTGCGTTAACCTTCCAAAAACAGCTTCAGTCTACATATTTAATGCATCTATGGGGTCATACTCTCAGGGGGTGATTTTTCAATATCACACCCATTTTTATTTTACTGAGGATTTATTGAGAATTTCTCATTTTGGAAATGCAGAGGCACTATCGGTCAGACAGCCTTAAGTCCTGTCTAAACACAGCCTCTCTGTCTGTGAGTAGATGGAGCTAAAGATTGGTTTCGATAGCACGTGCAGTGTGGCAACGTTTCAAGGCTCCTATGATATTTCATTCATCCAAAAGACAGAGAGCACTGTCGTAAATATGTGCTTTATATAGCAGCACTTAACTGACAAAAATGTAATTTAATTGTTATTAAATCAAAACAAATTAGAAGAAAATAATTTAAATTATCAAAAGTTACCATGAATTGCAAATATTTTTTCTGACACTGTCTAAACTGGAGAAATAAGTTGGAAATCTTTTTTTTTTTTTTCTTTTTTAAGCTGGTTGTGCAATTATAAGTGGATAAAATTTGCAAGTAGTGGGGAAACTCTTGTCGGGCAATTAAGATAGTGTCAAGAAAATTGTTCTTATTTGTAACTTTTTCCTTTTTAAAATGATTTCCTCCCTAAAGTAATTTGCTTTAACTTGTAATAATATTGCAGAAAGAGTTTGTTAAGGCTTAAAAAGTCATAACCGCTTTTTAATTCACTGTTTGTGTAACAGTTTGCAGGAGTTGGCTGCAATGTTTTTTTCCCTGTGATGCTGTTTAAACTGCATCACAGGATGGCAATGACAAGTTGAAGCAAAACAATTTTGAAAACTGTAATTTAATTTCTCAAAACTTGCGAAGAAATGTCAAGCAAGTCTCCCGATACTGTTAAACGTTCCAAAAATGTTGACAACTTTTGGACAAGCTTTTCCTACTGCCCTTGCCAGTTTCACCCACTTGTCCAAATGTTACAAAACACTACCGACGTATTTGTGCATTTTAGACTTCAGTACATTTAAATATAGAGGAGTAATATTAGACTTGTACCGTATGTCTGATCTTCATGTTATTCATATCTTTAGACCTCTTGGGGCACGAGGCCCCCACGCCCTTTACCCAGTGATTAAAAACCCCCATGTTAGTCGGAGACATGCGTGTTTATGTAACGTGTTTTATTACTGAATCACTGAAATAAGAGTTATTTAGATGGGAGCGATGAGTTTATACAATGTTTGTATAATACAGAGTTCATTTGTGGTACATTCAAAATAAGCACAGTCCATCAAGCATACAGGCTGCAGACGTTTCATTATACGAACAGAGCAATGATTACTGACATGCTGCCAATACACTTTTTTTTCATGTCTGTGCAAAGTCCATTTATACAAAACAGTGTATTATACAGGGACTATCATACTGTACAGCTGAGAGAGTTAACGTATTTAACGTGCTTTTTCTAGATGCACTGATTAAACATTCTTGAGAGTAAAAGTATTTCATTATGATGTATTTTACAGTAAAAGCTATAAACAGCTTGTGGGATTGATTTTTTTTTACAATGAATTTAACAACTTTTCAAACTGGAAACAATCCAGAGTCAAAGCTGATAAAGAGAGCCCTCTGCCAAATATTAATGCACATTCAAGTCCAGGATTTTTCTTTTACTTTCCCCTGAGATAAACCAGCATTATGTGTTTATCTCCCCACAGTTTTAAAGTCCCACACTCACTTACACAGCAGCCAACCAAGAAATTAACTCCCAACATGCTTAAATCTCACTGAAAGCATTTAGTGCTGCTTTTAGTGATTCACAAGTCCTTCTGTACTTCAGTCATTCCCCGCAGTGACAAAAACATGACCCTGGACTGTTAAAGGCACATTTGGAGGTATAAAAATGATGGAAGAAATGACAAAGATCTATAAAAAACATAAAATGGAGTCAAATGATCATGAAAATGCTGATGAACCAATCCTATTCTGTGCTCTAAGCTTGACTTGAAAAATTGACAGTTTTCATGAGTTCCTTCCTGGTTTCCACAGTTTTTATGCCTCAACTGAGGCGTCAGTGGTGCAGTCTGGTCAGTAATTCGAAGATTGCAGGCTCGAGCTGTCACATGGCAATGTGTCCTTGGGCAAGACACTTAACCCTAAGTTGCTCCCACTGCTGGGTCAGTGGCATGTAAATGGGTATGAAAGGGCGAGAAAGTGTTAGTTGATACAGATGGACAAGTGACATAGAAACTGTAGAATGTACCATCATTGAGTGATCGTGATAATGAACAGTGTAGAAGCTGCTTTGAGTATTTAAAGACTAGAAAAGCCCTATATAAGCTGAAGTCCATTTACCATTTAACACCACAGACAGCTGAGGTCAAAGGTGTTCTGTCAATACAGTACAATTCTTTTGAATGTGGAAACCCAGAAACTCTCTGAGAGATTTTCTTTTAAGTTCGGCCGAATTCCCACTGCATTCAAGGATGAACTGATTTGACATTTGAGGTCATTAAAGCTGCATTGAGGTATAGTAGCTGAAGTTGACCAATGTTGAAAAATTATACAAATTTTGGTTAAACTACATTCCCAGGGTCAATTTTGCTGTGTCCAACATAGGTTGATGTATTGAAACTAGAGAAAATATATTGTTTTTCAAAGCCACTTAAATCACCCATTTCCCTGTTCTGATGCTCAGTTTTAACTTCGGCAGGTCACCTTCATCAAGTCTACATGCCTAAATACATTGACTGTGAGTGGCTGATTAGTAGGGGTGGGAAAAAATCGATACATCTTAGTATTGCGACATTTGGCATGGCTATTTTATACCGATTCACATATTGATTACTATAAATATTTTTAAATTGATTAATTTCCAACATTTAATAGAGCTTTTGGTTCTACTGAAATAAAATCAGTTACTCATTAAGTCCACATGATGGTGCCATTGAGCCAGGTCAGATGGGTGACGTTCATTGTGCAGGAGCTTTGTGTTAGAGTTAGATGTTAGTAAACAAACTTGGCTGCACAGAGAGAGATGAAAAAAAGAACTTTGAAGAATTTTGGACTTTGAAAGAGACAAAGGAGATGGACCACCACCTGCAAGGAAAATGAAAGCTGATGACAGCAAAGCTAATGCTAAGCTAAAGCTAGTGATAAACACTAGCTTGATTGATCAATCTATCGTTAACTTTATGTGCAAAGACTGAAGGTCTTGCCATGCTGTGGAAAACAATGGCTTTTGTTACAAGCTGGTTGGAGCCCAGGTTTGTGCTATTTTTAAGTATTACTGCACCAACAGAAGCACTAAAGCTCTATAGAGCAGTGAGACTAAAAGCTTAAGTGAGGCTGAAACTGGCTACATGTGGACATGAGTCTGCAAGTTTTACTGTTTTTAATAGAACTGGAGCGACATGATGAATATACTGAGATATTTTTCTCATTAAATTTGATAGAAATTGGTCTTTTTTTTTTCAAATCAAAATTTATTGCTATGTTCAGTATTGCAGCGCTCTGCATATTGTCAAATATCACGAATCCAAATAAAGTCAAATCAGGACTCAAGTCTTCTGATAATATCGTATTGTAGGGCCACTGGCGAGAGTTCACCCCCACTGATAAGCTATTGGCCTCGGCAAGCAGTTGAATTGGTGTAACTCATAAAGAGGCTGGTGGGTGTCTACTGTTTGGGTGACAACTTTAGAAGTCAGCCCCCAATGGTTTTTTCTTTTTTTTCTTGTTTGTGCTCTGGTTTTTTCCTTTGTAGCACCTTTGGTATAACATAAGACCCCTTACCTGATTCTTTTTCTTAATTTCACCCTTTCATATATTATTAATGCTAGTAACTGTAGCATAAAGTATACTGAGTATACTATTCATTTCTTGTGGCACTTTATAAGTACTGTTATGCTGTGTTCACACCAAAGCAAATTTCAGCTTGCTGCACAATGGAAGTACATTGAAGATAAAAGAAAAAGACAGTTTTAAGAATAGATCAGGGAAAGAATAGGAGTGCAGTAGATCTAGGGCTGTACAGGGAAAAGAGACAAGTAAAGCAGGGCAGATTTGGCAATAGGAGGGCTAACACCCAGACATCATTGTGAAACTCACCATGTGCGGCTCTAAAGGATGTAATGGATCATTAAATGGGTCTGCTTCTATTCCTGACTTTTCTGGGACATTTACCTTCTCGTTTTCAAGAACAGGAGGAAGGCAATGATTGCAGAAGCATCCACCATGGCTGATCATTGATCAAGAAGGCTGGGAGACAGACCTACTCCTATCTCTTGTCTTTTTTGGGTCTTGAAGGGCAAAAATGTGCCTAAAAAATATATCCATTGAACATGCAATGCATGTATGAAATTTAGTGTTGCAAAGGCATTTGGTGTGAACACAGCTTTAGATCAGGTCTCGCCTGTCTTTTCAACATTTAACTTACATTTATACCTCAGTTCTTAAATATTTCAAAGTTTGTCTCAGTCTTTACCTGTATATGGCTGGAATGACATTGGAACTTGACTTAACATGATTATTGATCATGAAACTGACAGGTTATATTGTTTTTAAAAACAAATGTCAATAAAAAGCATATGTATGTATCAAACATTCCGGGAACCTTAGCTCTTTCTCAGTAAAATGGCATCTAAAGGCATGATCAGTGGTTTGAAAGTTAGTGCTATCAAGGCGATTTCTTTGTACTTTTCTGCTGAACTATGTCTCATCCCTTGTCTTCAAGATTATGTAACACAGTCTCCAGTCTTTCTGCCACATAAGATAATAAATCAATTAAAATAATAAAAGAAATTGGAAGAAGAGTGAAGTGACTGTGATGTAGCTCTATTGTTGATATGGTCTGGCCTTAAAGAAAAGATGGACGGTATGTTTTTTAACACTGAAATTAAATCACCTCTGTGAGGAAAATAAACCAAACTGTGAATGAAACACAGGAGTCTCTATCAAAGAGTCCGAACTACATTGCTGAAGTGACATGTGTTATACCAAGTTCATGTGAGTCTTCTTTTCCAATATGTGAAATTGAAGACAGTTCCACAGCTAGTCATGTGGGCTTAGTAGTCCCATCATGGTTCTCCAGGGGCATGGCGTTCTCCCGCACGCTGCCCGTCGCCTTCTTGCTCCCCTTCATCCTCTCGCTCTTAAGTTTGGCCGAGAGGCAGAAGTCTTTGAAGCAACGCTTGAAGTTCTCATCCAGGAAGGCGTAGAGCACGGGATTCAGGCTGCTGTTTGTGTAGCCCAGAGCCACACAGAAGAAGTAGGCGGCCATGATGGCGGTGGTCTCAGGCACATTCACTAACGCCTTCACCAGGATGAAGATGTGAATGGGCGTCCAGCAGACCACAAACACGGCCACCACCACCACCACCAGGCGAGTGATCCGACGCAGGTTTCGGTCTTTCTCCCTGGAGCCGGACAACATTCGGACGCTCTTCAGCCGCAGGACCATGAGGGAGTAGCACACGGTGATGATGAGGACAGGCACGACGAAGGCGAAGACAAACACACAGATCTTCATCAGTGTATCCCAGTACGTGTACGGCTCCGGGAACTGTAAGGCACACTCGGTTATTTCTGTGGGAGCAAAGAGGAGAATGTGAATGAAGTGATGAAGTGGCCCTCAGCTTTTATCATAAATATAAATTCCTCTCTGTCCTTTCTGCTTCAATTTAGCATGCTGTAAGAGAGTCGCTTATCTGCACTCAGAGAGGAATATTTTACCTTAAATTGCTTTTTTTATCCATCATCTATATTCCTGGAGAAAATGCATGATGTGTGGCTAATGGAAAACCCTTCACTGACAAATAGACTTGATAGATTATAAAACACTGCTCTTAAAATATTACAGGAACATTCTTCAGAGCCGGGGCTCTCAATTGGTTTAACCTCAGGACCAACCAGCACCTCCTACCTGACAAATCAAAACCTGCATTTCAAGAAATTTTCATCTGCTTTGTTTTACTTGATGAAAAATGAAACCATTTGGACCTTAGCCTAAACAAAACACATGACTGAACAGAGGAATAGGACAAATGGTATATGTGTAAAACAGGAGGACATGAATACATTTTTTTTAATGTTTCCGCAATAATGTTTCAATTTTGATGATTTTCTAAAGCAGTGTTTCTCAACCATTGTTCTGTCTAGGCCCCCTTAACAGATGTGAGAAATCTCATGTCACCCCAATCAAAATTTAATAAGATAAATACTATAACAATATAATATCAGTATAGTTATTGAAATTGATGAAAGAATCTGGACCAGAGGGAACAACATTAACAACTGCAACAAACTGCTTAAAGTCCAATTAGACACAGGTGCTGCCATGTAGTGTGAGACTCAGAGACCGTTTTTAATTATTATTATTCTTTTTCAACCAAGCATTTGACAGAAAACCTTGTCAAGTCACCCCATTATAATCATCATCGTCATCTTCATCGTTATCATGTCCTCATGTCAGTGACACTGAGGTATTAACCATCAACATACTCTGGGTGCTGACTTGTTCACACTGATGTACACAGCCTTGATTTCCTCGGTTGATCTCTGTCTGTCTGTCTGTCTGTCTATCTATCTATCTTTCATCTACTTATCTTTAAATACAAAATTAAAATCCTTCTTTATTGAAGTTACTCGTATGTACATTATGGAATTTTAACCTGTTTTAATGTAGTACATAATAGCACCTCAGTTGTTTCCAGTTTACCATTTTCATTCCTTCTCTTGCTTTATTATTTTATGATCACATCTGCAGTGATTTGCGCATGTGCGCTGTGGTTTAGTTTTGTATGTATTTCTTTCAAAAATTACAAAAAGTACTAATCTTAGTCTAAAAATAGATAAAGTAACATAATGCAGCAAAAAAATGAGTCACAACAAGCACACAGGACCATTGAGTGTTGCTGAAGAGTTTATCTGATGACTGTAGGTAGAGGCAGGCTAATGCTACCCATTGACTCCCAGTATTTGAGCTAAGCTAATTAGCAGTGGATGAGCTCTGCACATCTCTTCCTTGTTACTGCACCCACAGTCAAAAGAATGGTGTCTATCTGCTTGTCATAGACTTGGGAGTGAGGCAAGACACGAAAACACAAAAAAATTTCAGCGTATTCCTTTTAGCAAAGGGGAAAATCCTTCCTACCACTTTTCGTCTGAGTGCCACCCAAAACAAAAGCAGGAATCCCTGCAGCCGAGGACAGGATCCAGATGCAAACGTTGATCATCTTGGCTTTGATCGGGGTACGGAAGTCCAGTGCTTTCACCGGATGGCACACAGCCACATAGCGATCCACACTCATCATGGTGAGGGTGAAGATACTGGTGAACATGTTGTAGTAGTCGATGGAGATGAAGACCTTGCAGACTACCTCACCAAAGGGCCACGTGTTGAGCAGGTAGTCGGTGCTCTGGAAGGGCATGGTGGTGGTGACGAGGGCGTCTGCGAGCGCTAGGTTGAAGATGTAAATGTTGGTGGCTGTCTTCATCTTTGTGTACCTGGAGAACATGCAGAACAGGAGGTTAAAACCAGAGGCAAACATCCGTCCAATCTGCCCATGGCCATCATACATCTCGCTCCACTGACTCTTTATTGACTCATTATGAATTAAACATCGTCCATTAGTCCGGCCAGCTTCTTGAATCTCTAATGTAATTTTCTGACTCACTCTTCATTGGTATGGATAAAATGCACCTGATTGCAGGCCGTGTCTTATCAGCTCTGTTTCACTTCTCTGAATTATAATAGCATTAAAGCAGGGTACAGTGACTCCTGCAAAGTTTAGAGCCTAATTTAAAGTTTTAATATTTTACCAGCAGTGACGCCTACTGTATGTAACGAAGCATCAAAATTGAAACAGATCTGATTCACAGTGACATGACTGTGCCGAGGGCTCCCAAGAAGTTTGTTAATTCATGTTTATTATAAATAATAAAATGACTCATAACCATGCAACGCAAGCATCTCGATTAGTTGAAGCATGTGTTTATGTTGCTTATTATAATGCTAATTTGGACTCATTATAAAGGCAAAAATGTGTAGCTCCTGTGAGGGGTTTTTAAAAGACTTAAAAAGAGACTCAAATTAATACCAACACATCTATATGACCCTAAAAAACAAATAATTGTATCAATGTTAGCAAAACATAGTGTTTTTACAGCTATAAATCTTAGTGTCACATCATTATAATTAGATAAATTCTTAAAAATACACATATTGTTGTAACAGTATGTAAAATTTTTACAAAATGGACTGATTTATAGCTTTATACACTCACCAGACACTTTATCAAGTACACTTATCTACATTGGCCAACATACAATGACTGCAGTTTAATAAAAGGAAAACAGCTTCAAAACCAGAAAAGATTGAAGTACAGAAAAACAACCAAAGGTCAGAACAAAATAAAACCCAGAAACGCTGCAAGAATACAAACAAACGCACAGCAAGGTTGAATCAAAACAAAACAATCCAAACCCAAAAAACACCTGCAAGGGGAGAAACGCAGAAACACCAAGTAAAAACAACAAGTGCTCCAGGCCTGCAGGGGGCTCTGTGACAGGCTAGTTAATGTCAAGTTTTTAATAAAATATTTTAATATTTGTGCCTGGAGCGCTTCCGTTATTGTACTTGGATATGCTGCGTTTCTGCTCTTGAAGGTGTTTTCTGGGTTTGGACTGTTTTGAGCTTTGTTTCGTGTCTAACTTGCTGTGCTTTTGTTTCTATTCTTGCAGTGTGTTATTTCATTTGCACCGTTTCTGTGTTTGTATTTTTTTCTGACTTTTGGTTGTATTTCTGTACTTTAAGCGTTTCTGTTTTTGAAGCTGTTTTCCTCTTATTGAAGTGCTTCGAGCAGTTGTAGGCCGTTTGCCCTCGTTGGCCACTGTGCTGTTCTACCTGGATCCCTTTTGCCTTCCGAACTGCTCCAATTCTTCAAGGTATGGATTCAAGCTGCTGAAAACATTCCTCCATATTTACATGATAACATGACACTGTTAGGGAAGATTTGTCAGCTGCACATCTATGCTGTGAATTTCTTAATCTACCACATCCCAAAGATGCTTGACTGGAATGACACCTGCTGACTGTGGAGGCCACTGAAGTACCGTGCATTCACTGTCATGTTCATGAAACCAGTTTGAGCTTTGTGACATGGTGCATTGTCCTGCTGGAAGTTGCAATCAGAAGATGGGCACACTGTGGTCATGGAGAGATGGACGTGTTCAGCAATAATGTTCAGGTAGGCTGAGGCTTTTAAATGTGTCTCATTTGGTACAAGGGGGCGCAGTGTGTCAGAAAAACTGACAGCGTTAGACTGACAGTGTTTTAATGGCTTATTGATATATGTGTTGAAGTCTGGGCTGGGGGAATGGGGCTCGAAAACTTTTTTAATCTGCTAAAAGGGGGCCCAGCAGAAGAAGCATACATTACTTTAACAAGAGGGCGAATGCCATTAGTCAGTGAGCTTAGCAAAGTTTGGATTAAAGCTCCTTTGACAGCTATTAGCTAATTATGACATATTAAAATAAACACTCATTTTTATATGAGTGAAAATGCAAATGAGAAAAACTAACAAAATTGATTATGTCTATATTGATGATATTAAAGGAATAATTCAGCTTTTCTGAAGTGGCGTTGCTCGAGGTCCATGGCACTGGTTAATATAATTGCCCATAAAGCAACTTCCCAGCTCTCTCCAAGGGTGAGATGGCTCCACCAAAAGCCTAGTAATTACCCAATTTTTAGGGTAAAATGACATAAAAACAATGATCAGATGTTGCATTATCATTCTTTACAGCAATTTACTTTCCCTTGGCAAAGCCCCTGTTTGGAACTATTTTGTGATGTGACATAGGGACTACGTATCCTTCCACCAGCCATGTCCTGCTTCTCCTCATCAGATTGCAGCAGCAAGGTCAATTAGCAGTTAGTGAAGCACAAACTGATATAACTCACCTGAATATTTAGCAGATAGGCCACTCCAGTATTCAACCCATATGTAAAAAAGACAAAACAAATGGTTGATTTTCCTTGCATGACGTGAGCCTTCTCCAACTTTGGCTTGTTGTTTTAAATGTGGACATAAGGATTCCCTTCTGCGATGACAGAACAATGCCCATTCTATCGATCAAGATCAGGAAGGTCCAGAAGAAGCATTGTTACCAAGTTTCACTCAAGACAAGCAAAGGACCTCCAGGTTTGCAGACGTGGGCTCACAGTTCACGCATCTGCACCTCCAGACAACCTGTGATCTGTCCTGCTCCTCAGTTTCCACAACAGTTTCTCCACCCCTCTTTCTACCGTGACTCTATTTGGAAAAGTTCTTCCTCTGTGTACTCCGGTGCATAAAGATATCCTTTTGACTAAAAGCATGTCATCATCACTTGAGTCAAAAGCACTCATTTATAGTTCAGATTTAGTGAAGCTTGTATTTTTTATTTCTTATGGAGACTCAGCTGAATAGTTGATGAGGGGAAAGCAGTGTTTTGCTAGGATAGGTAACCCCTGCATCACATCACACAATAGTTCAAAAGACAGGGGCTTCATCGAGGAAAATTGAAATGCTGTAAAGGTTCTTACTGTAGCGCATGGTTCAGCATAAATTGTTTTATGTGTAGTTTTTTTCAAAAAAGGGTTAACGTCCCTACCCATCTGTCTCCCCTCAGGGGCAGAGCTGGCCAGATGCTTAACTGGCAATAGGCAACCCCACTTCAAAAAAGCCAAACTTTCCCTTTAATGCTTGAAATCAATGCGGTCATCTTGTCCTAAACATGTACATAAAGGGTTTTTACAAACACACAAACACACCCACACACACACACATATACATGCACTTACAAACAAAGAAGGTCATTTGACAGTCACATGTTGAGTACTGGTTGCTGAAACATAAGTAAAATTCTGTTTTCAGTCTGCTGTAAATCATCTTGTCTGGCATCTACCCCCAGGCAGTGGTCACACACTGTAAAAATACCTTAACAGAAGCAATTAATCTGCTGCCTGATGTTTTTGTCTCTCTGTTGGTCATACAGAGACAACAGTATTAATTTAAGTGTGTTTCATGGCCAATTAAAATCTGCTCGCAGGAGCTTTACAGCCATAGAAGTTGTGCCTAACAGGTCAGATATTTCCATTAACAGCTAACTTAAAAGTCTAATGTGTTGTTTTAAGACTTAAAGAATGAACTAAGTTCTATGATAAGTGTAATTTCAGACATTTGTTTTCCCTGATTCAACATAAAACCACATTTACTTTCTTTTTATGGTCCTCAAAGGAACAACCAAACAATAAAACTCCCAGTCCGCACTGGCACTGACGTGATAAAATTGGGTTGTACCGACAGGCGAGGCAATCAACCTGATTTGAGGTAATTGTTGTCTGTGGACCGGCGCTTTCTGGATGACGACGCTGCATTTCACATTATATCAGAAGAGATTTGTTGCTCTCACACACCATAAATAACGGCCAATGAGGTGCAAGTGGGCTATCAGCTTGATAAAGCACCACTGGTTTCAACTATGATTAATATCATGCCTGCCTGCCTGGGAGAGATTTAGAGAATATTGTTATTATATTTTGGAGGTCTTGGTGGTTATTAGATTACAAAAAGGGCCACTTTTGAGGGTTTCAGGCACCTTTTAAGTGTTAAAGGAGGCAGGATCTATCAGTGCTGGCATATGAGAGATGACAGCATTAACCTTAACTCAGCATTTGTTCTGAAGCAACTCCAGTTTTGTTCCCTCAGGGTTTATGGCTATGATACATATTCAGACATTATCCTACCAATCAACAAACAAAATGCTGTTTTAGAGCAATTTAAATCAATCTGCCATCTTGTGGCCTTTAAAGAGAATCAGAGTGCAACAATGCCGAATACAAAGAAAACAGAATGTGGCGCCAAAAGTCCCAGGAGTCCCAGTGGAAGTCAGATGTTTTCCAAATAATGGTTGATTTTGTTTAAGTGAATCATGCTTGTATTTCTACACATTTGGACAACTGTAACCCATTTTATATGTGAATAAATGAGGCTTCTCACGCACATCTTCAGTTCATCCAAAATTCTGCTGCTCATCTTTTAACAAGCAGTGGGAACATATTACCCTGATCCTGGCCTCTATCCACTGGCTCCCCGTTAACTTTATAATTCATTTTAAAATTTCACTGTTTGTTTTAAATTGATTTGCACATCATTAGGTATCTGACATTTTCAAAGTCTTACATCCCGTCTAAATGTTTGAGGTCTGTGCATATATCTACATTTTTCTCTTATCCCGTATATAGGCATCTCCTCTACACTTGTTTCTCTCAGTAGAAACCTTGGTACTTCACAATAATTGAACGTTTTAAGGACTTAAAAATGCAAGCTTTACTTTGATCCGTTGCTATAAAATCAAATTTTTATTTATTTGTTCTCTCATTCAGGGCGAGGCTGTTCAGGGACAACATGAGTTATAATTATCAACATCCTGAATGATTCTGAGCTTTGGAGAGAAACTCATGGACTCGAACCCTCTGCTCCCTCCCAGCTCTGCCGATGGTTATTTGCTTGGAATAAAATGCATGCAGCACAACTATGCATTGTTGGAAGTGGGCCTCTTTGAACTGACTCATTTTCCCCATAAGGCAGGGGTGTGTCCAGACTTTTTGACCATGGTGGCCCAACTTGGGCTCTGACTTAGGAGGGGTGGCATAAAGTTCTTAAACACACACAGGGAAGAATATAGTTCATACACATAGACTGCTGTTATTGAACCACTGAGTTGATGTTATATTACAACTTTTTTTAAAAAGAAAATTGTTTGAAAAAGTAACAAAAGAGTGGGAAATTGCAACCCTTCTTGGCTGAGTTCTTTTAAGACTGATAGAAAATGCTTGTCCACTGTCACAATTTATAACACTTTTTTCCTTTACACATGCAAATACTTTCAATGCAAAGGGATGTTTTCAGGCATTTCTGTGACAAAACATCACCTGACATATATTTTTATTTACCAGGTTTGACATTATTCCTATCTTACAAAGTGAAACGTATGTTTTTAAAGTTAATAGCTTTCATGTACCGTCATACACCGTCCCCGCTGCCCTGGTGCTTCCCTTTGCTTTACACAATGAGGAACATTGCCTCTGTTGCTAAGTGTTTAAATCAGATTAATTTGTGTTTCCTAACTCTAAGACAGTTGTCATTTAATTGGATGCACTCATCACTTAAGAGGCAAGCCCTAATTGTCCAAGAGGAGCACATAGTTGTTAGATACTAACCTTGTGGAGCAGCTGGATCAGCCTGATTCAGTGTCTGTAATCAGACAGATCCACCTTACCAAGCTCCAGTCTATGATGATTGTGCATCGCCCTAAGCAACACGGCCCTATCAGGATGAGTTTGGAGCTACGAGTGAGATGACAGCAGGAAGGTGACTGCTTTTACAGAGACTGGCATAGAGGCTAACAGCTTCAGTAGCAGTTTTATCAGATTTTGACCACATTTCTCTATTAAATGAAGAGCAAATAACAACACTGGAATCATTCTAGGGATATTTTCGCTTCACTTCAGACATGTTTTGGAGAGAGTTTGTTCTATGAACTGGCTCACTTTTTATATTTTATATCGCGGCAATAGCACCTGCCTACTACATTATCTGATCAGCTTGTAATGATTGTGATTCGTGGAATGATCATTCAATCATGTGCCCGGTTTGCTTTTTAAAGGTTCTGTCCATTTTAGCAAATGTGCACAGGATTAGAGTTTATGATATAAAACTATTAAAACTTCCAGCTGTATATTTAGAGGGTCAAAGCTGTTGTGGAGACTAAAGTTGGCCACGCATTCCCCTGCGTCGATTAAGCAATCGGTTGTGCATGTTGTCCAGAATTAACGTGAGCTGCAGTCTACATATCACCAGTAGGAATATCACCAGTAGGATCAGTGTAGTGTATGGCTGAGGAGAGATGATTGATTACAGCAGCAGAAACAACAACATGACGTTTATAAGAAATCAAGTCCTCAATCATAAGCATCTGAACAAGACTGCACATAAACAAACATGCCAGTTCATCTGTCTGATGGCAGACAAATTCTCCTTTAGAAGTCTGGAAACAAGGAAATAAGATTTGTGTACATTGGTGACTTGAAGCTGACCTCATGGTTGACTTTGTCAGTATTTATGTTTGTGTTAGCTTGCTTTCCTTGGCTGTATTTTCTCACATGAACTAATGAAGTAGTCTTTGATACAATGATTAATAAAAAATAAAGCATTGAAGGGTACAAGTGCTTTGGCTATCTATCTGCACAGTCGACATCAAGTCATCAGATTCCACAGTCACTCATTACATCCATACACCAAGGCAGTTCAGATGGTGCGTGGAGGAAAATACCAAAGAAACAGAGTTCAGATGATGCTGATGGTGAGATCTGACAACTGGTCATCAGTTGTGAACAATATTTGAAGATAACATTGATTTTTGGTGTCTAATTTGTTACTTTTGCTCTCAGAATTACTGCCATGTTTGCATCGTACAACTTACACAACAGGTAGTTAGATAAAGCCTCAGATCTTCTGCGCCCTCTACTGGTGTCCCCCAGTTACATGTGTCACATACAGGCAATTATATAAGCAATCTTGTGATTGAGGAGTATACATGTTACAGAATATTGAACTTCAGCTGAATTATAGAGCTTTGTTAGCATTTGAAAGGTCTGGTTTTGTTGGACTATCACAGCAAATCATTTTTTCTTACTGCATGTAAACCTACTGGCTGACTCGAAAACTGGAGTTGCAGCTAGGCTGGCCAATCATATTTAATGGGGGGGGAAGCTACCCCTGGCCACCTCTGTGGACACACCCCTGCGATGAGGTTCTAACTCACCCATAACAGCTTTTAAACTTAAAAAAAAAAAAATGTTTTACAAGCTCACAGCGTATTTCAAGTTTAGCAAATCACCTCCATTGTTTTGTTTTTCTCAATGTAGGAGACAAATAAAGGAAAATATGTGGCATTTTACCTGATGATTACATACATGACGAGGCAGTTGCCCAGTAAGCCCACCACAAACACAACCGAGTAGACCGCTGTGATGATGGGAATGATGGGAGACATGCCCTCCTGCTCCCAGCTGTCATCGTGGGTCAGGTTGCGGCTCTCGGAGTATCCGGACAGCCAGCCTGAAGAATTCGCTGCGCAGTCGTCCAGCATCGAGGAGAGGCACTTACTATTATCTTCTTTGAATATTTCAACCGGTGTGCTTTCCATTTTGACACCTGTATGTGTGGTTGACAGAAAATATGGCTTAAAAATAAGAGTCTAAAGCTGGTAAATAAAACTAAAACATTGCACGCAGTTATGTAAGGTGGGCAAATAAGGTGAAATCGAGGCTGAAACGCACAAAAGACCTCTTTAATTTCTAAAGAGGTTAATAGAACAAATCCAGCTTAAAACTTCACTTCGGCTTTGAGACACCTTCAGACCAAAACACATTAAAAATAACACATCAGCTCTCATCGCGCGCTGTTAGCAGGTCTACTCACCTTGATCCAACCGATTTTACGCACGCACCCTCTCAAATGTTTAGCAATGTTTTGAAAAAATCGTAATGTCCCAGTTTTGGTTGTTGCCTCGATTGAGGATTCCGCTCATCAAAGTTTGTGGACGCTTCTGCGCTCCCGGAGAGTAGCAGCAGCAGCTTTGCGGACCCTCGTGCACACGCGACGGAGAGGTGTGCGCGCCTAATCACAGCTTGATCGTACCACGCACACACACCGACACACACACACACACTCACACAGTGCCAACCGACACCCTAAATGTGAAATGGCGATGACAATCACCTGCAGGCAGCTCGCAGTCTTCCTTCTCTTCTGTCACAGCAAAGTGAACCCGCGGTGCGTAAATGAGGAGGACCCCGTTGTGCGTAATGGAGGAATAAAAGAGTTAATCTACTCCAGGCGTCTGTCTTGAAATATAGTAATTTATGATTGGCTGTCTTTTACTAACGTATTAAACAGCCACCTCAGAAATTTCCAGAAAAACATTTTTTATGGAACTAAAATTTTGAAATGTACAAAGTAGCTAGGCTACGTATTTCCTGCCTCATCGAAATACATCCAACAACCGAACAATATAGCCTATGTAACTGTAAGAGTTACCATGTTAAATACTGCGGAAGAAGATTAGGGCCTCGGAAAACAAGATTAAAATCAGAATTCTGAATTTCGAAATTCTGAGAAAAGTCAGAATTCAAGGATTACAGGCAGAATTCTGACTTAAATGTTACTCTGCCAGTGATCTTTGTAAGAGTTCTGAGTTTCATGTCCAAATTCTGAGACATTTTTTTTATTAAGAATTCTAACCTTTGAACCCACAGAGTTCTTTATTCAATTTAATTCTGCCTTTATTCTAAGAGTTTTAAGTTTAATCTCAGAACTAATCTCGAATCTTCAAATCGAGATTTCTTTCATTCTAAAACGTTTGGATGCAATTTCAGAAGTCTAATGTTACTATCAGAATTCTGACTTCAGTCTCTGCCTGACTGTATACTCAGGAATCTAAGTTTATTTTCAGAATTCTGACCTAAATCTCACGCTTCTGAGATTCTTAGACTCAGATTTCTGACTTGGAACTAAGTCTGACTTTATTCTAAGAATTCTGAGTTACATTTCAGAATTCGAAAATTCTGAGATAAAGAATTCTGTTTTTAATTTCAGAAGTCTGACTTTACTCTTAATTCTCAAGCTTTTCTCAGAAATCTGCCTTTTTCACAGTCTTTAAAAGAAAATGCTGCCTCTACTTTGTTTCACTGGCCCTAAACGGCGTAGAATACAAATATAACTGAAGTAAGTGAAGTAAAGGGTGGTGAAAAACACTCCCAAAAAATAAACCCACCCACACACCCCCGCCAAATTACAGAAATAAAGGTAATAACTTTGTTGGTTCCCAAATGCTTAATTTTTTCTCTGCGCTTTCATTTATTAGCCCGCGTAATGCTTTTTATTAGTAATATATTTCCAATTTTATTTTGATTCCATTTAAATCTGTGAATATCATTTTCCCCATATGCATTATAAAATCCAAAATATGTGTTCAGGTCATTTTTATGTTTGAAATATGACATTCTCTCCAATTAAATGTATCTACAAGCTAGCAAATACGCTGAAAAGTTTCATTATTTCACAGCTAATATATAGCTTACAATGTAACTCTTCCCAAGCCCGCTGCACGTTGGTATTTACGTTTTGAATTGACGTCATGACGTAACAGTGACGCATTGACCGTTGGCGTCTCTGCAGGTCCCACATGAGTTTGGAGTTTCATCTGTTTTGCGTGATATACAATCACTTTATTTCAAATAATTCTCTGTTAAGAGTCGACTGGAGTCTTTGGAGGATTAAATTTGGTGTTTTAAGCCATTTATGGACTGCATGACGTTTCCGAGCATGCCAACTGGCATCGGGTTAAATTAATGGCAACATCAACAAACTGCTAATTTCAGCAGAACAGGTGTTTACGTCCTGGACTCGAATATGGAGGATAAAGATGGGAGGACGGTGAATAAAAGGTGGAGGCTGCGTGTAAAAGTAAGTGTATGTAGCTTAATATCTACTACCTCCATTCTTCCCTTTAATTTTGGCTAGTGGTAGCTACAGCTCCAGGTGTTTGGGTCTGTCTGGTTACCCTTTAAAATGGTGACTTCCGGTCAGTGACTTTTGGTTGCTGCAGCCCTTAAAAAAGAAATGAAAATACCAAGCTGTCCAATATTACTCCCCGATTTATTGACATTACAGTGTGAAAGTACAGTTATCAATTATAATTGTACTTTTAAAGTGTTGACAGGCTAATGTCAGAAAACAAAACAGTTCAAGGGAGAAGTTTGCTCATTCTGAGATTGTCTATTTTACAGCTGTTGGCCATTAAGATAATATCAAATCCTCTCTTATCACGTGTGTGGACAAGCCAGCAAATATGGAGATAAGTTGCTCATTTTATTTCTATACATAATTAAAAATAGACAAATATGTGTTTTACTTTTAACATTATGTTGTTGCAGTGATACATTGACTGTTGGTCTCTCAGTTTGTGTGATTTGAGTTAGGAGTTTTAATTTCTTAAACTCATATACACATATAATCATTGTTTTTTTTAACCTTCTTATCCATCAGTTAGCTTCACTGCTTATGCCTTTTAGGGACAGGAGCTAATCCCAGCTGACATTGGGCTAGATTCAGGATTAAACCTGGACAGGTCACCACCAGCCAATCTAATGGCTGACACTGAGAGAGAATCAGCCATTACATTCACACCTTAGGGATGTTACTTGGTTGTTATATATATATATATATTTATATATATATATATATATATGCATATAATATATATATATTATATTTATTATTAAAAACAAAATTAAACTAAGGATGCACAATATTGGATTTTTGCCAATATCCGTTATGCCAATATTTTTTAATTCATTATCATTGATACTGATACTGATATGTTAAAAGCTCAAGCTCTGTACTTAACAAAAATGTACTTGTTTCTTTCAGCGTTATAGTATATTTTTGCAAGGAACAGACGTAAAACAAGAAAAACGGCATTAAACTCTTGCAAAAATGAAACCCTTGATTTTTAAATGTACCCATGCAGTAATGAGAAGGTGCATTAATAATGTACATTTGTGTAATTTGCCGATATTCCAGCCGATATATGGCTGATATGTGTGGCCAATTTATCGGCTGTAAATATCAGCAAAAATTTCAGTATTTGCTGACACAATACTTAACCATCTAGGCTGATATTGACCAATACCAATGTCAAACCGATAATATTGTGCATACCCAGAATAAACAAGTTTCACTTTAAAGCCCTAATGTGAAACCATGTCAGATATTTATGTCGACTCAGATTTCAGTGCTATGCTGTTCTCACACATCAAACCCTGACAATGTTACCAAACAAATATCTAAACGTGCTTGAACGCACTTGTCCTTCACAGCAAAAACGATTTCTTGCTGATTGTCTGTCAGTCAGTGGAGGGGTGGGAAGGGGAAAATAAGAGGGGGTTCAGCTGGGTAATTTTGGGGCAAAACCTGGGTTGAAAAACTTCTCTGTTTGCATTCATACATGCAGCTTACCAGAGTAAGTTAAGGAAGTTTTTTGTGTCTTTTTAATGATTTTCGTATGCTCTGGGTTTTAATGCCAAAGCCAAAGGTGTCTAACCCTCTCTGCCTTCTTTGCTTGGTGAGTTTTCCAGTGGTGCTCTTTGGTTACTAAACCAGACATTACATGCAATAGAGGCATTATCAAATGGATCCAGGCAACAGTAAACATCATCAGTGCTCATGTTTTTTCTTAAAATAATTGATTCAGGTACCCCGAGGCCCTGGCTTAGCACCAGTAATGGTGATGCCTCAAACAATACCCATACCCATGTTAAACATGCAGAATATTGACAATTACACTGTAAAGACAGAGATACATACACATTAAAAGTCAGTGTCATGAGCTAAAAGCTTTTTTTTTTCATTTATTTGCTGCATGCTAACGTTGGCTACAGCTACAACTGTTGTGGTCTAACAGATGTCTCTGTTTACTTGTTAATTTCCACCCAGTAATTGTGTGTTTATTCAGCTAAGCAGCAGTTGGTGCTGAAAAATTAAGAAAGTACAGAAGTGGAAAGAACAGTAGTTCCTTCAGTCCCTGCTTAATGCTGGTGCAGAGGCATAAGAAGCCCCTTTCAAACATATAGCCTAGAAATGCTCATTTTGACTCTTGAAACAAGTTAACAGTATGGCACAAAAATGAGTTTGGTCACAGCTGCTCACATCTTCATCAGTTCCTCTGGTTTACTTTTGCCTCATAACCCACTCATTTGAATTATATCAAGACCAAGAGTGATGCATAAATTACCATAATTAGGGGCAGACAGAGGCAAGTGCAGAATGGATGTTTACCAGAGAGCTTAAGGTCAGCCTCAGCTCCAATCCTTTTCCCGTTTCTGTGTAGATCGTAGTGTAATTTGTGACACTATTTCAAAACAGCTCTTAAACTCTGCTCCAGAGACAAGTGGTTGTGTTATGCAGTCAGTTGTTTTTCAAACCTTTCATCTTTAAAACTTAAGCTGTGCATGTGTTATGTACTCACACCTGACTGTGTTTTTATTCTCGACATTATGGAAAGCATGAGGAGAGTGAGGTGCTGTTTGTCCGAATGTTGATCTCACAATTTTTAGCTAAATCATTCGTAGACATAATTAAAAATGTCATCTATCACCATAATATTGGCGCTTATTTATTAAAGGATTAATGAATCACCTCTAGAACTTGTTAATCATCAAACTTTAGAGCAGAATTAGAAGAAGATAGGCTGTTGACTTGGTGACTTGATAACCTGTTGACGACTTGCTTATAGAGTTTGTCTGTTTTTCTGCTTTACTGATCATGTTTGCTAGTGTGCAAAGTTTCAGCAAATCCGTAAATGTCTGACAAGCCAAGTAGACAGCTCAGTACATGGAATACAGATAGATTTCACTACTTTATCTGCATCCATGGAAAGTGACTGTGATCCGAAGATTGTTCTGTCAGTAAGGTTAATGACTGACCTGTCCGAACAAAATGTGAGCCAAGACATGTTAGAAGCGGAGAATGAATATCTTTTTCTTCATGAAATGCTTTCAGTGTTATTTGTTCATTTAATGATGAAATGTTGTCAAAATCTGATAAAACTGCTACTGAGGCCAGTAGCATCTATGCTAATCACTGTAGGTGCAGCCAGTATCCCAATGCACAGTGCCTTCCCTCAAAAACGCTGCAACAAGGTTCCACTTTATTTACATGTAGAAGCATTCTCAAGTAATTCTGCGAGGCTGCTATATCTGTGTCAATTCATGCTGCAATACGGCTTGGATGCATGTAGGGATGTAATAATATGAAAATTTCATATCAAGGTTATTGTGAGCAAAATAATCACGGTTATCATTATTATTGCAGTGTGCTCAAGATGTTTAAAAAGTGTGTAAACACACAGTGAAATCATTTAACAAAGTTTTATTTAGTTAAAAATTATATGAATGTAAGTGATCTGCGGTGTTCAGAGCCTGACCCTCTCCACCTCTCTGGTTCCTTGCTGAGGTTGTTCTTAACAATCCAGCCAGGCCGCTCCCCTCTGGTGCTGCTGTGGGGATGTTTGTGGTTTTTCCCTGCCTCCCTTCCCGGAGACATTTTTCTGCATTTTCTGCAGATAGGGTGACCGTCTTCAATCAGTTTGCCCTCAGCATCCTTGTAAAATCCAAAATTCTACCAGACTTCAGACTTTGTCCATTTGGAAGGGGAAAATATCTCTGGTACAGTGTCCATGTGGGCACCAACCGCCATAGAGGTCAGAGGCCAAACATTGCAAACTGCGCATGTGTGCCTGCGTCTGAGGGACCGCTGCTGCTTTGCCGAGGAGCAGACAGACACTTCTGACTTTTCCAGGCCATGAGCAGCATCACCGTGAGTTATTGACAAAGTGAGGTAATCAAACACGGTTGTAACGGTATTAAAATAGGAAACGATAATACTAACCATCTGAAATTTTACCACGGTTTATCATTTTTCCGGTAACCATTACATTCCTAGATGCATGCAACATAGTGCATACCCCCACATACAAACAAAGGCAGAGACGCTCACTCGCAGCACTCCTGTCTCCCGCTGAGTCTGAATGCCTCCCTCTCTCCAATATCACACCTCTGTTACTACTTCTGGAGACGGAACAAAGAGGAGGTCAATTCTTCCCCCTATTCCGTCTCTTGGACTTTCACGGTGGAGACAAAACATCACGGAGGGGTAAATAATATGCCTTGAAACAGCAGAATGAAATGGGCTGTTGCTTACAGGCCTGCAGTAGCTTCACACTTTTGTCACACTCAGAGCTCCTTCTTCTTTTGTCCCTAAAGGATGCAGATTTGGGCAGTGGCTCTGCAGACAGAGCTCAATCCTTCAAGCTTGAAACAACTGAAGTTGGGTCACAAATGTCTTTGTAGTGGCTGTGTTATAAAGCTTTTTATGAAGGTTGTTGTTGTAATGCTTTGTTCATATTTTGTTTACTCATGATTTACAGAACTAAATGTGCTGCCACTTTTATTCATTAACCTTAGTGAAACTCCCTTTTACGTCGGAGCATTATTTTTTATTAATATTCGTGCTTCACAAATGATTGCCTCTTCATACAAGCCAGCTGCAACACATCGCCCATAATCACTATTTAATGTTGTCATAAATGTTTGCAGTTCTAATAGCACAGCCAAATTCGTGTAGCAGCAGCTTTCTAGAGACACATTTATGCAGATTTTTGCAATTAAACTTAATTTTTGCAATTTTTCTTTATTAGACTTGAGATGATGGTAGGACGGAGCAGAAGAAAGAAAAGGGAGGGGATGAATTCTGTCTCTCTCTGCTCTTGGTGTACAGGCTGTGACTGGGTCATAATAGCAGCTGTCCCTGGACACAGTTCTGCACATGTGTCTGCTTTGGTGGACACATGAGATATGTGTAAGGTCAAACCACCCAGACTGCAGGCAGAAACAAACTGTGTCGCTTTAGGAGTATGAACCTTCTGCTCCTGTGTAGTGTCTGAATGAAATTGTCTTTTTTTTTTTTTTTTTTTTTTTCTGTTGTTATTTTTCTGCAGCTTGCTCTTTAAAGAAACACAGTTTGAGCTGTTGAGAATTGAGGGACATGTAGCTTTCTACAAGAATGGCAAAAGCAGGCAGCTCACAGACAGTTTCTAAATCTTAAATGAGAAACATCACACCCTCTTTTATTGTTTTGACAGAGTCTCCTTTGGTCTCACCGAAAGTCCTTTGCCATACTTTAGAGAAAATATAATACTGATCAATCATAAGAGGAGGATTTTTGCTCTGTATTAACCAGCTCCAAACAGACTTCCTCAGAAAGCTCCATTTTGGTATGTGTCTGTCAAAGTGATCTTACCCTGTCCTTTTTTCACAGGGGCTTGCTGTCATGAGTAGAGTTGTGGGTTCGCCATGGCGGTGCATTGAGTCAGGTGAGTGATGGGCATTTTTGTCATGACTCTTTGTGATTCAGAAGGAAAGCAGAGTTCATCAGATGTCATTGTTGGTCAAAGGTGGATCAGGGAGGGATTGTGTTGACTTATTTCATATTTGTATTGATAGACACTCTGGATACCAAAATAGACATCGAATCAATGTAAAGCGTGGAAGACTAAAGAAAACAGGACCGTTTCTGTGGATTTTAACATCATTATCCTCTGAGTATTCACTAGACCAGATGGTGTGGCCGCACACTCACCGTTAGGCCTCAAAATATCGATATGGCAAAATATCGTCATGCGCTCCTTGGGGACACGTGAATCGATACAGATTCTACAGAATCAATACGACCTCAATGTTTTGACAGTTGTTGTCAATACTCTCGGGTAATGTTAATGGCACAGTTCAAAGTAGAAGCCACGCTACATGATGAAGCACATGCTCCAAATTTGAACTTAGGTCTAACATCTTTGAGAACCTGAAGTTAAGTTTCTCAAGTAATAGAATCATTTAAATCGCATCCTTGTTCTTTTTCTTCTTGTACACAATTTACGTGTATCGGGATACATATCGTATCGTGGCCTCAGTGTCAGGATACTTATCGTATTGTGAGGTTGCTGGAAATACCCAGCCCTACTCACCGGCTGTAGTGACAGTTTCACCTTCTAGTCACATAGGATTAAAAACACAAGCATCAATTCTGTTTATTGATCCGATTTTTTGACGATCCCTGACAGATTCCTATGGATATTTTGTGTGGAAAATGCTGGTTTACGCAAGTTTTGGTGGCAACAATGTCAAACACATGTCGCCCCAGATATTTAATTCTGGTCTGCATGAAAAAATGCTTCTGCTAGTTGATGAGGTTTCTACCCACATACAGTAAGTGTTTTTTTTTGTTAAAAATTAGACCACAACTTTGACTTCTTCTTGCTCCTGTGTGCCATGATTGTAACTTCGACTTCTTTGTTGTCATTTCTGCTGACTGCCTCTGATGAGAGTGTGGCATCCTTCATTTGCAAAGCATGCAGAACAAAGTAAAAGGAATTGATAAGCAACAAAACCAATGATATCGATTCCTTGAGGGAAGTTGTTATTGATTCTCAATTGGAATTGGTTTCTCGTGTCTGTCTCTACCTACTACTGCTGCAGTCCTTTTTCTGTATCATGTTCATATTTAATGCTGCTCACTTGTGATGGACCACCTTTAATATCTGCCTGCTGTTAGTTCTGTCACCCAAACTTCCACCTGTACCTCCATACCTCACCCCCCATAAATATATGTGAATATTGAATGGAGATCCTCTGTCTTAGGGCTGGGCAATTAATTGAGTTTCAATTTCAAGATAATTGAGATCAGACAATAACTGTGCCACACACCGTGATGGTTCTTTGTCCAAGTGTTATGTCATATATATTGTATGTAAGTTTCAGTATCAGTTATGTTTTGACTACAAGAGGTTTTCACTACAACCTGAAACACAAATCTAGTCTATTTTGATTCATTAACTATTAAATATTTTTCATATTTCATGTTTCAAAGTCTTTATATTGTCAGTGTTTAGATTGATAAGTCAGAAAATACATGTAAGCAGTTGTGGTAAATCAATGAGTAATCATGCTTAATAATTGGGATCTAGATATTAATGGAAATAATCTTAAATTTTTTTTTGCCATAATCGAGCAGCCCCACTTTGTCTCCTTCCTCAGCCTGCATCGTATCATCTCCTTTAGGCCACTCCATGAGGTGTATTCACCACACACTAAACAGATGTTTCTGTGTCATGGATAAATTTCTCATTATGAGGGAAAAAACCCTCTGAAATTGAGCTTCCTGATTGTTGCAAAGCCCACCCGAGAATGCTTTGCTAGTTCAAACCGTGAGCTATGTACGCAAACTACGAAAAACTTTTTTTAAAATGTGCATCGCTCTAATTATGCAAAGTTTTTCCACAAGCCTGAAATGCTGGTTTTCTGTTTATAGTATGCACAACAAATGAGTGACGCTTTGACTGAATGGAGTCCTCAGTTTAAAGAACAATAAGCAGTGAAGGTGGAGGTTATTACGTCACAACTCATTGTTGTGACGTAACAACCTGGTTGTTTAAATTACTCAGAGCCCTCTGTTGGCTGAATTTTACATAGTGTGCCTTTAAGATTTCATATCTTATGTATTGTTGTTCATCTCTCATTTCGCTGCAGTGATTTCCTGAGCTCTAAAGTATGTAAGATTACAATCCCAGCTGAAATGAGTGGGATGTATACATCTCCAGCTCGTCTTTCTAAAGCAGTGTTTTAGGGCAGGCTTATCTGCTTGTTGCACATTTTCAGAGTCATCATTGATTATTGTCTGATGAACAATGTTCGCCTCTGGGAGCAGATGCCAGTTTCTTACTAATTCCCTTGCAGCATTAGTCAGTGTTGAATTACTGATGTCCAAGACTTTGTCTATACAGCATGTACGTATGTACAGTAATTGTCACATGTTACATTTCCTGGAGGGGAATTCATCTTTTCTTGTTAAGTTGAACAGGTAGTAATAATGTCTGCCTTCATTCTGGCTTACTTCAGCTGTATGAGCCACAGAAAGACTACGCATTATTTGTAATTTACTTGCAACTAACAGGTCGTCAGTTGTCAAAGTAACATTTTGGTGCAGACCTGTAAGAGGTAAAGCTTTGTCAGGTCTGTCCTTAAGAGGAGAAGGAAACAACAGTGTTTGATGAACATAAGGTCAGATTGATCATTTTAGGTTTCAGGGCATTTAAATATATTGACTTTTGTAAAACAGCCTCAAGAAGGTGTGTGCCTCAACTTAAGATGCTGATCTGTAATTCATATAAACACTGAATGGATACGGTTTTCATCTTTCACACCCCTCTTCATTTTTTAGTTTTGTTTCTCCTCTGACAATATCTATCAGCAGTATGTTTGGGTACTGATAGTCTATTTCAGTTTGGAACCAGATCTACATTTACAAAATTTGTGGATCTGACAAGGCAACAGAGATTCAGCTCCTCCTTTATGGTTCCTGACACATAAATCTTTTAAGCTTAAGCTTTACTGAGATGGCTCCAGTCCTTGAAAGTTTTATGTCTGCAAGGAGCTACTGTGTCAATGCAACATTATTTCATTTGTGACTTATCAGGTAAAAAAAAGTTTAAGTAATAAGTTGATATAATTATTCATGATCATAAATTTAAATATTTTTAAGTAAGTAAGTAAGTTGTGTGCTAGATAGATAAAGAACAAGACTAAAGAGAGACAAGACAAGATGGCGGCTGTCACATGTGCACAGAGCAAACACAGTAACCAAACTTAATCGAAAGCCAGTGGCTGAACCACGAGTCACAGCACTCACACTGATCTGTCTCATAGTAAAGGCAGGTAGTAACCTGCTTTTACAAAGAACACACTGATTTGCCAATGTGGTTGTCTGGTAACAATAAATTCAATTGTCGAAGAAAACAGCAACAATGAAGTGAATGTGGCAGTCCAAGACCAATTGAATAAACACCTCAGAACTTTCTAAAAGCTATTTCTGCCCAGACAATGGCCTCTTACTCTAAGTCACTTTTTCCAGGATTAATAAGGGAAAATGTCTAGGCTAAAAAATGTCCACAAAAAGAGTACATATTCTACATTTTTGTAGATTTCTGTAGATTTGTGTCACTTGGATGAATCCATAAGCCTCTTTTGAATGGTTACTACACACAGTTGTGGTCCTCCTCTAGGCCTTAAAGGTAATTTAGTCTCTTTATCATGGTTATTGCTCTTGGGATTTATGACTGTCAGACAGTTAGAAAAAGCTGGTTTGAAATACTTTGTTTCAAGTAAAGGTGCTTTTAAAATGACAGACAAACCAAAAATAAGGGACAGTTTATATAACAGCCACTGTTACATATGACAACAGAATAATTAAAGAATGAAATGAGAGATAATGAATAAATGATAGATTCAAAGAGATAAAAGAAAATAATAGATAACAATAGATTGAAGGCAAGAGACTAAAGGGATTAGATTAAAGGGAATAGAAAATGATCAGTGACGGGTTCAAACACAAAGCTGCATTTTTTTAAATGTCTAAAATTTTCAGAGCACTGTGTGAAAGGACAGCTTTTCTGAGGGTGAACGATTGGGACTTTCCATCCATCACTTTAGTTTTGTGGTTTTGGGTCATTTTCTTTAAATTTGGTTCCTCCTTTTTATCTTTGATTTTCTGACAGTCAGGATCAATTTCCATCTTCTCTCCGTCTTTATCACGATCGTCTACTCCTTCTGACACAAAACATTGCTCCATAAGATACTTATAACTCTCTCATGGCATTAAACATTGATGGTCCTTACTGTAGTTGTTTGTTAGTTGTTGGTTAGTTTTTTACTTCACTCTAGATAAAGTTGGAAAGAAAGTGTAAAAAAAAAAACATAACAGCAAATCTGTGACTCCAATGCACCATTGTCACTGGTCAGTGTCTTTAATGTGAAGAAAGAAGTCATAGGAGGCAGGACAAAATCAAGCTGAAAGTCATTGTGCATAAACTGTGCAGTCTGACCCTGACAGTACGCAGATGTGACAAATGAGACAAACACTCTGTTGCATAAAGTGGATCCTCAGTGAGTGTATTCCTGCTTTCAGCTGAACCTCATCCTATTGCTTGTCAATGCTGGAACCAAATATACAGTCCATTAATGTCTCAGAAGGGCTACTGCGATTGTTTTAATTTACACATATAGGTGCACCCTGGTATGTGAGAGTCACAGGTGGATGGGACGCCTGAAGGGAGCCTTGAAATTGATAAACATTCACTCTACAAGCGTGAGAGCATGGAAATATTAGCACAAAGGGCCTCACATCACCAGTAGGGGAATACTGCTACCTGTTTGGCTTGTGAAGTGTACAAGCAGATCGCTCGTGCAGACCAAAGCATTCAGAAGCTGAAAAGTAGACGCTTTGCTGATTTGGGAAGTGGAATATAGCTAATAATAGTTTACTGACTGATTATTGTGAGTGATGGTTTCAATAATTTCAATATTTTCTGGTATATTTAAGTTACCCAGGAGATCTGTTGACATAGGCTTAACGTTAGCTACAGGTAATATATCACTAGAAGATTTAAAGCTTATTGAAAGAGGCATTGTGTCATTGATGCATAATGTTAGCAAACACAGAAGGAGAGGTACCACACCTATCTTAACAAGCCTCAGGCTGAAAAGAAATAATTTCTTTTAAAGCATAATGCGACTACGTATTGATAGATACTTCATTATACATTCATACTGTCTTGTAATTCTGCTCGATTTTTCTCCCAAAATTTATCAGATTGATGCTCTTGAATATGAGATATTCAAAATTTTTTCCAGGGGATCATGCCCCCAGACCCCCCCAGAGGGGTCATAACCTTCTACCCATTTTTACCCCGACCCATTTTCATGCCTGCTTATTTCAAGTAAAATGGACCGAACACGCCAACAAAACTTAATTTGTACATGGCTAGGAATGGTTGATGATGTTTTAGCAACACAAAAAAAAGCAAGATACTCATTTGTGTAGTGCAACTGAAGAAGAGACACGTCCCATCATTTTGTCCTCTCCTCATTGTCCACCTCCTACTCTGTGTGCTTGTATTTGTCTGCATGGCTGTCAGGAAGCTGCCCCCAATTTGTGTAGGAGGAAGTTTAGATTTAATTCTAAAATGACTTCCAGACAATTAAGACAAAAAATGGTCTGACTGGCCAATCCCTTTTTCAGTGATCATTATCTTCACACAGCCTTCAGTCTGTATTTTCTGCTTTTCTGATTACTTTGCAGTGTTTGAGCTTTTTGCCTATCAGTTCTTTCTGACAGTCGTGTTGTGGTGTGAAGCTCCCTGCCAAAAATCTGCAGGTCAAAATGACAAATATAGCTCCAGGTAACACTGCTGTCTCTTTCCTCTGCTCTGTGTCTGTCTGCACCAGACACTTAAATTACTTGTACATCTTTCTGAGACACCAAACAGACTTTCCAAAACCTTTTTTGCAGTCTTTTGTGTTGGGCTATTGTGAGAGCTGCATGTGTGACACGCTCACAGCACACACTGACAAGCAGCTTCATAGAAAACAGAATATGACTTTTCTCTTCACGTAGAGCAGTGAATGCTGTAAAATGATATAAAAATAAAACCCGAGCCTTGCTTTCATGGCTGGCTATTGTTTATGGTAGTTGCAGTAGGAAAGTGCTTTGTGAGAATCTGACGCTGCAGCAGTTTTTAGTTTGGATCATGATGTGACTCATTTTTAGCTTGTCATGGGTCAGCAAACCAACCATTCTGACGCTAATGTCTGAGGGTGTAACAAGGCCTCATTTGCTGAGTCCTCCAGGCCCTTTGGGAGCCAAATTATTAAGCTTATGTCCGTAATTATGGAGAATTTAAAGAGAAAATCCAATGGAACTCAAAAGTCATTAGTGAGCTAGTAAATAACTGTGACAGCTTTGCCGCTGACTCAAACATTATAATACATGAGCTCATTTTTACTGCAGGTATCTGCCTCCATCACAAATCTGTAAAGGCAGGAATATCTCTGTGGAGCATTCAGGGCAACTACTTGGAGCTCAAATAGTTTAGATAAGGGAAACATCTACTAACTATAGTTCATTTTGTGAATTGTGGCCTCTTGTTTAGGAGCAGTAAAATTACAAACATTTTTATCCAAATAGTTATGCTAATGAGCCAGGATGAAGATGCAGCAAGTTTCTCCTGAAGCTAGAGACCGCAAAAGTGATATTTTAATGTGTTGTTAATTAGGCCATTCAATTTTAGTGTGACAGCTTAAGAGGCATTTTCTGGCTCAGGAAAGTCATACGTTTAGTTTAAGTGTCTGGTTATATAACCCTGTGACCGTCACCGACTTTCTCCTATTCACTTTCTTCTTCAAAGTTCACAGACACTGACTGAACTGTTTGGGGCCTTCGATGAAAAAGGTGAATTCTTGACAGAGCACAATGAAAAAAGATCTCCTATGTCCTTTTGAGGAGAGGACCATAAATATGGATAATTCTCACTCAGTTCATGCCAGGCCACAGCCAAGGATAAAAATCAGCAGGCACACAAAAGTGAAAGACTGAAAGAAAGTCTGAAGAAGGAAACAAACTCTCAAATTGAAATAAACTGAGAGTATATGATTATTGTTTTAATGTGTTATCATATGTCCACTCCACACACAAAGTCAAGGGTCATGTATTAAGCAACGTACACTTTTAATACAAAATCATGCACCCATAGCCTGTCTACAAACCTACCCAAAATCAGTAAAGTCCCTCTTCTTTCAAAACCCTACCCATGTGAGGACATTGTTGTTAAAGAAAATGTTTCACAAGGTGAATCGTGTTGAAATGGTTCAGAAAATGCAAAAGTGACACAGAACAGACAAAGCAAAATATGTCTGTGTTTGGAGCCAACCAAAATAGTAAACACAGCAAATCTCTTTCCCCATCTGAAAAGCCCTCATTTAACAACCCTACCAACAAGGCAGTCATTTACATCCAGCCATTAATCTATCCATCCCTCCTGTCAACCAACCAGTCACCCAACCAACAATATATCCATCAAGCCATCTAGCCATTTATTGGCTATCCTGCTATTTATCCAGCCAACCCTCCTATCTGTCGATGCAGCTTTTCACCAATTCTTCCATCCACCCATCCATCCATCCATCCATCCATCCATCCATCCATCCATCCATCCAAACAACCCACTAATTATTCAACAGGAAGGTTATAAGGCCAGCTATCAAGCCCCAACCATCTTGTCATCATCCTTCCAGCCAACCTCCCCATCAAACTTTTAAGGCATTGATCCACCCATTTAACCCACCATCCAGTTATTAATCCAACCATCCAACCATCCATCCATCTAGCTAGTTTGCCACTCAGCTATCCAGTTATCTATCCTGCCAACATTCCTGCTTGCCCCTATACATTCATCCATTCCTCCATCCAGCCACTAAGCCATTTATCCAGTTATCCAGTAAGCAATCAATCCATTCATCTATCCACCAAGCTATACAGTCATCTACCCAGCCATCAACCTATCCAACTAACTAGTTATCCAGCCAACCAACCAGCAATCCATCTACCAGCCATATAGCCAACTATCCAATTGGTCTGTCTCTTTAGCCATTTTTAGTAGCTATGGTACATTGTGAAGTTAGCACTGGGTTGCTCTCATGCTCATGATAACAGTGATAACAAGTTTATTTAAAAAAAATAAAAAACCTTTATGTCAATGTTCACCATCTCACTGTACTATTGAAACTTGCATGAAACAGGTATCCATAGCTTGAATTTTCCTTGTATCACAAAGACATTTCTAAGTCTAGCATTATGATAGTCTTCCTCTTTATGCATTTGCAACTGACAAAACAGTGGATAGGGAAAAGTGAATGATAAAATGACCATATTAATAATAATAATGATAAAACCATACAATTTCTGAGTCATGACAGCAAACATTAGAATTCAGCCAAAGCCGAGCCGACATGGTTGATACCTGGAAAAGTACCGGACCACAGCAGCACAACATTAAATCAGCATTTGAGCTATTTTTGAATACTGCTGAAGAACTAGCTATTGTCTTTAATCCACTCAAGACCTCTGCTGTAATCATGCTCACATCTGTCCAGGGATGAGTGGCTGAGCACTGACTCAGTACAAAGACTTTCATTCATCCGTGTAAATCTGGGTTCAAGCTCTGTGTTGGCAAACATCCCGCACAACCTCCAGCACCTCACACTCACACTGATCTTTGACCTCCACTGTGAAAAAGCAGACTCCAGAGGACTTCACTTCACAGATCAATACATCATCACATTAGTATTCTAATCCAGACACACCGTGTTTTTCCACACTGTAACAAGCTCACAAAAATAAAAAAAAAAGTCAGACACGATTCTGTCAATGCCTGTCAGAATTTCAAGTAAATATCCACAGTGAGGGATTAAATGGGTTTAAAAAGAAGATTACTTTGAAAGTCTGTGATCACAAACAAATAGAATCAGACGGGATTTGTGCTATTTTTGGGAACAAATACAAAAACCTTTGCATTTTGGCGCAAATGTTCTGAAGTCATCAACAGCTCCAAAATATGGTACGTTTCTACCTTCAACTTTTGTTAAAAACAGTTTATTGGTAGAGCTACTTTCAGAAGGTAAGCTCCAATGTGAAGATATTTTTCAATCTGAAAAGTGAAAATTGCCATTGTTGTAGGGGTGATCTGCTCTAAAACTAGTAGAAAATTGATTTTTATGTAAACTAATTTACCACACTGATGGTGACGGTTAAAACTTGCAGTGTGAGGATGTGTGGGTCAGTGAATACAGAATTATTCATAGCCTTGTTCTCCAATGAAAATTCTCAAAGGACAGATGTACACCAAAATCAGGTTTCTGTTTGTCTGCACAGGCTCAGAGGGTCAAAGTTTGGATTTTGATTACATTCTCAAAATAACAGTTTTATTTAAAAAAAAGAAAAGAACTTTTGTTTGCTTTCAATGTCAAAGGATTTATAAAACAGACATGTCAAAAATGCAGCAGTCCTTACTTAGGAAGATTTTCTAATCTAACTGGACTCCAATGAGGACAGACAGGAATTCATAAATCATTGTTGTTTGTCAAAAGGGTTTGTTCTGAACTAAAGAAGCCTTAAGTACAAAGATCAAGTTGCGGCAAAGCCCTGCATAAGTGTCTTGTGGCGTTTATGTGTGTATCTGCAAACGTGGTTTGCTAAGCATCATGCATTACTGTTGAATGCAGTGCACTAGAACAGTGGTTCCCACCCTTTTTTCAAAAGACCCCCCATGTTATTTTGTACTCAGGAATAGTCTAGCCCCCTCACCGTCTTCTTTCTTTCTGTCGTTTTTATCTGATTGCTCTGCCATCTCCAGACACTGTCTAAGTGCTGTCGCTCAGGTTAGGAAATATGACCAAACATCATCTCGTTAAAAAAAAAAAAAAAAAAAAATTCTACATATAACGGTATTATTGTGATATTTTTTCTAAGAAACTTAGAAAAAATGGAGAAAGTGCTGGGTGATCTTTTTAGAGAAAAAGAAACAACAGATATACAAATATTCTGACATTTTGAAATGACACTTTTATCATCAGACACACCTGTCCAGGTGTCTCAATTTGAAGTACAAACACAACCATTTCATATTACTGGAATAGAACATTTTGCGTTCTGTCCATCATCTACATTCTCATTTTATCATCCCAAGTGAAACATTTGACGAAAATGGGGCACACTAACCATAAATCTTATCAGTAAATCATTGAGACAGTTCTATCTGAATGCTCTGCCATCTCCAGACATTGTCTATGGGCTGTTGCTCGGGTTAGGAGATATGACCAAAACATCATCTCATTCCAAAAAAAAAAAATCTTCTTCAGACAACAGTATTGATGTGGTACAATGGGTGTTTCTGCCCACAACAGGTGTGTATCATTGCCGTCAGGTACAAACCGCAGAGGGCTTTCACTTTTACCAAAAATGAAACTCGATGGGTTTTCGAGCATACACATTTATCATCAAAGATATTCAGTTATTATTGCGTATGCCTCCATCCTTGAATGCTGCACACAAGAGCCATATCCATTTCCAAATGGAGCTTCAGTCTTGTCCTTGATGGCCCTTTTCCTGGGCTGAACACTTGACTGCGGTGAGTGGAAGGCTGACAAATAAGCCAGTAGATTTATCAAAGTGGGCCAGTTGCTTTGCACATAATGGACTTAAAATGGAGACCAAAGTGCTTCCACACGGTGCTCCTCAAATTTTTTGTTTTTGTCTGCTAGGAGCATTTGACCTGTCCCCCATTTCCTTGAGGTGTCTTCTTCTTCTTCTTCTGTTGGTTTTTGGTAAACAAGATGCAGCTGTTGTTGAGGTCAGGAGAGCATTGGTCTATAGGGTTGCCCTGGGAGCACCCTCTGCTGGATCAGGTGGATAACTGATCCAGGCACACCAATGTGCTGTTGAGCTGTTTATTCAATATTCAAATTATAGTTCAATTTCAGATTTTTACCCCCACGCTCAAACAAATATTCTAATATCAAATATAAGGTGATAGCCCTAAAACCTCCTATCTCAGTTTTGTTCATTAAACAGTTCTGTTGGTCACCTTCCACGCTGGTGAGTGGGTTAAGCTTTTAACCGAATAATCGGGACAATGCAATATTCATTCATTCAGTAGTGCAGTGTTTTTTAAATTTCATGTCAAGTAGCAGTTTTGGCTATAGGAGGTTTGTGCCTGTCAGTGATGTGCAAGTTAAAATAGACAACCAGGAACAAGTGACTTAAAAAAAAGGAATATAATACATCTAACTTAAATTCATTTTTCTAAACTTCTTTGGCCTTCTTGTCCATTTTTCAATCAATTTGCATCATTGACTCTTTTTTCTCCTCTAAATCATCTCACCCATGTATGTAATAGAGGTTATCACTTACTGACTCTAACACACTAACACATTAGTTCACTCTTGTGCTTGTTTATGTGAGTCGTGTGCTTTGACTGAACCCCAGCCCACAGTGCTTTGCTCGGTCACATGAGGCAGAGCAGCAGAGATGGAAAACGTGTAGGTTTAGAGGAAAGAGCAGCTATTTCAGGCTGGAGCTTTTCCCTGCAGGATTCTTACAGTATAGGTGTGAAATTGAGCGTGCTGATGTGAGTTAGAGCTCCCCACAACATAAAAGTAGTAATGCATTTTTGTGTTATTGGAAAAAAATCAACTGGCAACTCTTGACCTTCCCTGAAGTGAGAATTAAGTCCACAGAGGATGAATCCTGATTGAGGAAAGTGTTTCTTGCATGCTGCGTGTTGCAATCTGTGCAGTTCATTCAAAGGATGGGACCACAGTGATGCTGCACTGAGTGGTCTGAAATCCCAACATTGTATTGCTTTACAATTTGAAGACATGCCTCAGTGATTCTGTGTATTACATAATTTATCCTTCTCGCCATTGAAGTTCAGACCTTTTGAATGCAGTTCATCTGACAGAGGGCCCTATAGTGTGCCTTATGGGAAGTGTTTTGGTGGGCAGAAGGGAGGAGGAGTCAGGTGCAATGCTGTCATGCTCTTATCTGGAGGACACAGAGCAGGACTGAGCCTTGAACCACCAAAAACCTGGTCTAGAGGCTCAACTCTTTAGTGCAGTGTGATCTTGCCATTAAGAGGGTATATTAAAATGATGGTCACTCATTCACAAGATCAAAACACAATCCACAATGCTTTTCCACATACAGTATGCCTTAATGTGAGATGAGGAAAAGATGCAATGTGTAATACCACTTCTCAGAACTAAAATGATGAACTTGGGACACTGTGTATAATGTAAACAAAACAAAATACAATGTTTTGCAAATCCTTTTTGACCTATATTCAATTAAATACACTACGAAGACAAGATTTTCAGTGTTCAATCTCATAAACTTCATTGTTTTTTGCAAATATTCACTCATTTTGAATTTGATGCCTGCAACAAGTCCCAAAAACCCCGGACAGGGGCATGTTTTATCACCCTTTCTTTTAACAGTACTCAAAAAGCTTTTGGAAATTGAGGACACTGATTGTTGAAGCTTTGAAGGAGAAATTTTATTTTCCATTCTCGCATGATATTTGACTTCAGTTACTCAACAGTTCGGGGTCTCTGTTGTCATCCAATACCTGCACTCTTCAACTACACTGCCTGGCCAAAAAAAAAGTCGCCACCACAAAAAACTCTAATATTTTGTTGGACCAACTTTAGCTTTTATTACAGCATGCATTCGTTGTTGCGTTGTTTCAGTAAGCTTCTGCAATGTCACAAGATTTATTTCCATCCAGTGTTGCATTAATTTTTTCATCAAGAGCTTGTATTGATGATGGGAGAGTCTGACCACTATGCAAAGCCTTCTCCAGCACATCACAAAGATTCTCTATGAGGTTAAGGTCTGGACTCTGTGGTGCCCAATCTATGTGTGAAAATGTCTCATGCTCCCTGAACCACTCTTTCACAATTTGAGCCCAATGAATCTTGGCATTGTCATCTTGGACTAGGGAAGAAAAAATCCATTGATGGAATAACCTGGTCATTCAGTACATTCAGGTAGTCAGCTGACCTCATTCTTTGGGCACATAATGTTGCTGAACCTAGACCTGACCAACTGCAGCAGCCCCAGATCATAGCACTGCCCCCCACAGGCTTGTACAGTAGGCACTAGGCATGATGGGTGCATCACTTCACCTGCCTCTCTTCTTACCCTGATGTGCCCATCACTCTGGAGCAGGGTAAATCTGGACTCATTAGACCACATGACCTTCCTCCAGGACAGTTCTTAATCCAATTTTAGTAGTTTCTGCAGTCTCCTTAGATGTTTTCTCTTCTTGATGCATGCCAATGATTTGACCCTTCTTAAACAGACTAACATCTTTTCCATGAACACAGGATGTGTCTTTCAACATGGTTGTTTAAGAAATGAGAAGCTACTCATTGCATCAGCTGAGGTTTAATAACTCGTTGCCAGTTGAAAGACAATCGGCCCATGCGGTAATTATCCAATAGGAGGCTTGTACCTAATTGCTTAGTTAAATCCAGGTGGCAACATTTTTTTTTGGCCAGGCAGTGTACAAAGCCATGCTGTTGTATCAGAATCTGGCTTGACATTGTCTTGCTGTAATAAGCAGGGACGTACCTGAAAAAGATCACTTGGATGGCAGCATATGTTGCTCGAAACCTTTCTGTACTGTAACTCTCAGCATTAGTGGTGCCTTCACAGGTGCGCAAGTTACCCATGCCATGGGCACCAACACACTCCCATACAATCACACATGCGCTGATAAGAGTTAGTGCTCTTGTAACTGCTTGCTTGACCCTATTGCAGCACTCTTACCTCAACAGCTGATGAGAGGACAGCAGCACATTGCTGGATAGCCCATTTGTCGCATCACAAAATAGTTCCAAACATTGGAATTTTGTTGAGGAAAAGTTAAATGCTATAACGAATCTTATGGTAGCATCTGGTCAAGCCAATATTGATTTTTGTGTAGTTTTACCCCAAAAGTGGGGTAATTACTAGGTTTTGGTGGCATGATTGCCTGCTGTATCTCCTAGTGTCTGTACCGGCCTATCCCCCCTTAGGGGCAGAGCTTGCTGGCTTTACTGTCAGTATTTCCAGTGCCATGGGTCCCAAGCAACCCCACTTAAAAAAAACTGAACTATTCCTTTAACAAACTTGAGACTGAATATAACAAAAAAGCATGTTAACTACTCTTTGCATTAAAAAAAGTGCTTCTCCAAGAATGCACCTAACTCTGAAGTGCTTGTTAAACAAATAAGTCAAGAATTGACAAATGTATTTTGTCTCAAGTCAGATGTATGAATGCAGTATAATCAAACAGGTTTTTCATGATTTCTCATATTGTGGATGCACATTCTAGACAGGAGCTGAAGTTTATGTGATCCACCTTGAGATGTGGAGCCAGAGGGGCACAGAGTATTTGATCAATGACCCAGAGGACCAGCCAATCATCTTCAAAAACGCTGAATGTGCACTGTGAGAGAGCAGGAAGTTTACAATCGATGGCTCAGGGATTGGACTGCACACAGACTGTCCTCTACATCAAACACACGAACGAGAGAGAAAGGGGAGAAAGTTTGACAATTTAAGGGGTTGAAGGTGTGAAAAAAATGAGGATGAGAGCGGGACTGATGTTAGGTGAGGAGGGAGGCCAGGAATGAGAGGTCACCTTGGATCAAAAAACTTTAACTGACAGAGAAAAAACAGTAGTCATAAGTTGAGTCCTTGTTTTAACTGTATACTGCTGAAATATATCATCTACTACAACTCAAAACTCTTTTTCTGAAGGAGCCTGTCCTAATGGTATGTTTGTATGGCTTTAAAAAAATCATTGTGCATTAATTCAATGTTTAACAAAAAGTCAATAACATTTTATTGTTGCCGTTTTAACCATCTAAATATGAATATAGCAAATATCTAATACCTTACTTCAATTAGTGATCCCCAATCAGATTTTTACTCCTTACTACTTACTTTCCCTCCGCCTAAAGCTTATTTTACAAATGGGACAACATTATGTAGTGTTATGTTGCCGGGTAAATAGTTAATTAGCTATTAAACCACCGGCTCCAACACAGATTTCTACACAGATTATAACTTTTTTCGACTAATCTGACTGTCAACAAAGTGTTAGGGAATTTACTGCTGCCTTTAGTGGATTAATTCAGTTTGCTGCAAACAGCAGTGTAGTTATTACAGCATATTAGACCAGTGACTTCAAGCATTATAGGGTTGTGAATTTAACCTTGGCAAGACAGTTTGATCTGAATCTTGATTCTTAGGCTATGATTCAAATCCCTGATGATTCAACAAATTATTGAATGATTTACATGATCCATAATTTTTTTTGTTCTAAGAAACTTAAGAAAAACAGGGAAACAGTTGGGTGATCATTTGAGGAAAACAGAAACAAACAGATTAGACAAATATTCTGACATTCTGAAATGACATTATTATCATCAGACACACCTGTCCAGGTGTCTCAGTTTGACAGTTAGTTTGAAGGACAATCACGACCATTTTATATTCCTGGAATAGAACATTTTGCACTTCTGTCCATCATCATCATTCATATTTTGTCTTCCCAAGTGACACACTTGATGAAAATGAGGCACAATAACCATAAATCTTATCAGTAACCCATTGAGACAGATTGGATATTTGTAAAAGGTTTGATGGGGACGAACATGAGGTTCACTGAAGGGGACATCCTGTCTGTGCACAGTTTGAAGAAACTCCTTCAATGCTTTCTTTTGATGTCCTATAACCAAGCAAAGGATGAGAGCCAAGGAATTTGACTTTTAATCTCCAAACTTTTACGAGTTCATCCTTGAATCAGGGCAGATATTTTTACAAAGTCTGAAGAAAACCCATCAATGGGCTCTTGAGATGTTGCAGCCACAAGTACAGCCTGGACAGACCAACAGAACAATGGACTAAATGGATCGACAACCTGGTCTGATAATCTAGGCATAAAAATATGATGTCTTGCTCTATTTTAATTTTCTGTAACAAAATATAAACACATTTTATCCTCCTCGGCGTTGATTAAATAAACACTGAGACATGTGGATGTTATGCAGTTCTATATTAAAACAAAAACTGTGAGACGTTGTGATTCATAGCTGTGGTTGCTGGGCTGAACAATTTGCCCCTCGACGTTTAAGTGTCTTTACAGTCAGCATGGAAGGTTCCTGCACACACTGCTGTGCTCCATAAATACACATAGGCAATAAGACAAAGTTTATGCATGGTCTCAGATATTATAATCCATGCTTTTTTGCATGGACAGTATGACAGGCGTGACCCTGCTCTGCTTGTCAGTCTGCTCCGCTGAAGCCCCTAACTGTGATCTCTTTTTGATGGATGCCTGCGTCTTAATGAGAAGTGAGAGCTGTCGATTGATACGGTCAATATGCCTGTAACAGCAGATTTCAGCAGCTTTCCTTACACATAGATGCACATTTATTCATACACATATGGAGCCCCTAGCAGATATGACCCTGATTTTTCTGAAACTGGGAACCTTAGTGGATTTTTTCATATGAATGACTTATTCTAGTCTATAAGTTCAGCTTGTTCTATAAGTTCACATTCTCATTACCTGTTATTTACTTCTTATATCTAGATGAGGTTTTATAATGTATGTTCAGATAAAACCACGGACTGTTTGGATATAGTCTCATAGACCTCAACTATTTGTTTCTGAAGTGGCATTATGGACCGGACATTGACAGTCATCACGTTAAAAGTGCTGACTCCAGCTAACTTTAAATCGATGTGGATGGAGTGCCGGTGGCTAAGCTGTTAATTCCCACATGCCAACCGTTGCTTATTTCCTGTATGTTGTTCACCACACTCTCCCAAGAAAGGCCGTTTCACACTTGACGCATTAAACTTGAGTAACAATAGGGTTGGAAATTGATTCAGTGTTATTGGTACTAATGTCATCAACGACTCTGCTTATGGATACAATTCTTCAATCATTCCAATATCGACTCCTCCTGGTTTTCTATTTGGGGAAAAAGTTAACTTACACAGGTTTTCAGAGGCAACAATGTCAAACACATGGTACTTCTGATATTCAATTCAATGTATCTTCTTACTGAAAGTAGTGTAGTAAGCGTCATTGTGTCAAAAAATTAAGACACAATTTGTACCACTTCTGCCATGATTTTTGACTTCTTTGTTGTCATTTTTGCTGACTGCCTCTGATGAGAGCTTACGGATCAAAGTGGAAGAAACTGATAAGGGAATTGTTGAGCAAAAAGATGAATGATATTGATTCCTTGAGGAAGTTATTATTGATTCTCAACTGGAATTGGATTTCAATTCCCATCCCTATGTAGCAGAGGTGCGTGCCTATTTTTATTTTACCAAGCATTTTATCAAGTCAGAGCGTTCAGACATCCAGCGTGATCTGCAGATCTCATTAACATCTCCTGCGCTGAATTTCTTAAACATATGAGGTTTCCTGTTTTTCTGAAAGATGCACGTGCGTCTCAACCAAAACAGACAGGAAAATGAAAAACAGACACATTTATTATAATCCAGCTGGCATGTATGTCCACAGTGGTAGAATATGTCTCCTTGCCACAGTAAGGAGTCAAGTTTTGTTCCAAGGAAGGTTGCAAGCAGTAAAATAACCCACTATTAAAGAGCCAGTATTATGCTTTATTAAGTTTTATATACCCTCTAGCGTGTTTTACGTATCTTTTTTTATGTGATACAGCATTTCTATGAACAAAACAAAAAGTCTACAGCATCAGGGCTCCTCCTTCTCCCCATGTTTACGCCTCCAGTAGCTTTTTGTAACAACTAATTCCCCCAGCCCCTCCAGCAGACCTACCCCTGTGATGTCCTACCATTGTTTCGTTCTCAGTTTAAGTACATTGGCTTGGGGCAGCAAGTCCAGTGCAGAGCAGAGATAGTGGAGTGAATGCAGAATTGTTGACAATATGGCATCGGGCTGAACCATGGAGTAGTCCTGTAAACCAATCAGAGTGGACTGGGCCTATGCTGGGAGAATGTCCAAAGACAGAGTACATGTGGATCGGGTTGCTCTTTATATGAACACTAGAAAGTTTTTTGGACATTAATGATTGTTAACATATTCTGGCAGTAATTGAAAATGAATAAATGGACCAGAGCTGAGGCAAAATATGGCTCTTACAATGCAGAGGAAATTTGGGTAGTATTGCAGCATTACAAAGCCGACAAGAGGAGGCATCTAATTTCTGGGTCTGACGCTCTGGATCTGTTGTGACGGTGCTCTGAATATTCAGTTGTCAGCAGTGTCTGCATGTCACATTTTAATCTTGGATCAGCTCACTTGGAACTCTGCTAAATGATAGGGAAATCTGTGCCTGGTACGATCCTGGGAAACCAAAACAAGCAAGTAAAACTGTGTTTAGTTTGGCAGATCCCATGTAGTGGAAAAGCTCCACAAGTATGCCCTCTAATAAGTGGCTGCACATGAAGTTTATATGTAAATCAACTCATAGAGCTTTTTCATAGCATTATCCAGCTCATACAACTGACAAATGTAGTTGCTTCCAGCCAAAAATTGTAATAACCAACAATTTGTACTCAAGTTTCTCGGTTTATGTCTTTACATCTTTCTGAAACAAGGATCTGTTGTGTTAAAAAGTCTGATTATTTTGTCATCAGGTCCTAAAATGTATTTCTACATTGATAACAGCATTTAGTGCTCATTGTTCTAGGGGCAAAAACAGCTTCAGTTATTTTTGTTGCTGTAAAAGCACTAGTAAAAACTTTTAAGGCAAACATGTTTGGGTCCGAACATGTTGTCAGTGATATGAACAGATGGTTAAAGGGGTGAAACATCACAGTGTTGCTGTGTGAACAAATGCCTCTTCCACACCACTGTATGAAAACCCCTGTTCTTTTGCATTCATCACATTTAGAACTTAATCATTCTGTCAAACAAAGAGGAGATATGACGTTGATAACCTGTCACCTGATGGCCAAAATTTATACATGGAGGAGAAAATTCGATATTTTTTGTTCTGAGACAGATTATTCTAATTAAACTGGCTGTGTGACTTGGAGAATAGTTCATTACGAGTGGTTTACAAGCAGCTTAATGGTTTAACACCCTCGACTGGCTGATTCTTTTTTTATACGCCAATTGCTCCTGTGTAGGTCATTATGTACTGAAATGTAGAGATATTAAAAGAACCATGAAAGGGAAGTTATGTACTTAAGTGCTATGCCTGTGCAGATAATTGTATGCATCACATAACCCTTAGTTATCAAAGAGAATAGTTTATGCAAAGAAAGCTATCATATCTAAGGAAAAAATTTCTAAGATGACAATCAGAAAATATATCAAAAACATACCTCTCTTATTCAGAAGTTAATGTTGGGTTTTGATGTCTCTCTCATTTTAAATTTGAGAATGAAGGTTACATTTAAAGCTAAGCTACATCATTACTGGCTGTGGAGAGATATACAATACTCTTAATATTTAATCAAACTGTATTTCATCGCTCTAACATTTATTACTTGAACTTATCTACAATAATGATTCTGCCTCAAAGTACAATAAACCAACTTTCTTTGGTTTTATGATGATCTTTAATAAAAAATGGTAGTAAAAAAAGATTAACTGTGGCAGTAGATATGTGCCTAGATTTGAGAAGGACCTTCACTGCACCAAACTCTGTCTTCAATTTAGTTGTCTGGACAAAACCCTGCTGCTGCTGTTCTGTATTTTATTACTCTAAAAATCAAGAGTCTGTATAAAGGCCATGACAAATCCAAGGTAACACTTCAAGATAAGCAGGGACTGTTATAGATTTGTCAACCCACTCCACAGCAATATAAGTTAAAGGATACTTGTCAGCTATGCTTCTTAGAATAAGGAGAAGGTGAAACTTTTACTTGCTGTCTGAAGGAGACAGAATTATCGAAGTCATTTCAGACCCCCAACACTAAATACTAGGGATGCCACTGCTTATCATCAATTACCTGAGAGCAAGTATCCTACAGTGAGGACAACTGAATTACACTCTGATGATCAATCAGTTGCATTTATTAATTTATTGGAAGAAATTAAAACAGTTATTTACAGGCTCCAAAAAAAATCCTGTTTAATAGGCTGAGAAGTGTAAGTAGTTTCACAGAACATTAGCTCAGGTATGTTATTTCATGTCGCTAAGAAAACAAAGGCAAGTCTTCAAAACCCAGTGTACCAGCAGTACGTGCTGATTTTGCCAAAATGTAGTTTATTAAGCAAAATCTGCAGTATGCCAAAATACCCAGATGTCATGGTACTTTGGGAAAAATTAGAAGTATGCATCGGACTTTGCAAGCTATTACCCACAATGCACAGCGCCTCAGCAATATTAGTATTAGCATTGCTTCTGTTACATTAAAGTGTATCAAACTTGGAAAATTACAATTTTTTGAGCCATTCCCTGGATGTTACACATTTCTTATGTGTGTCCAGCAATGTAAATCATGAAAAAGCAAATAAATCACTTGTTAGACTAATTTTAGTTTGCCAATGGACGTTAATTTGAGCACATTTTTTAAATCTTAAGAATGACTTTTAAGAATAAAGAAACCTTTCTGAGGTCAGTTTGCATTTCAGGCTGTTTGTCTTTTCATGAAAGTAAAAGCCTGTGCGAGGAACTTTTGGTTTCTGTTGATTTTGGCACTTCTGTCGTCAAAGCTGTAACTCGTGTATTTTCAGGCATATGTAAGTCATATTTTTTAACAGGGGACACATTTTATGCAGCAGGTTAGTGTGCGGGTTATGAACATGCATTGTTAATTACCGAAGATATTCAGTTAATAGTGGTGCATGATCGAAATCTGATCAAGTTTGATTTTCAGGAGAAGTGACAGCAATAATGTGTTCCAAAAAACAGCATGAAGAAACTTTCAAACAACACTGGAAAAATAAATGTTGCGTCAGATGAATTAACAGACAGTTTTGTGTCAGAATCTGGGTTAATGTCTTGTTCAAAACTGAGCTCATTGATGTTCAGTGACAAATACTACCAACAGTCACTTCACAGAGAGGCTGACCAACTGTTCAGTTTGATCTCTGCAAGTCTTCCACTCTGTTTAAGTTGTTTTGCCCACAGCCTACCCACCATTTTAGGTACTAACTTATTCCAAAACCACAACCAGGCACGTCTAGGCTAGACACCGTGCTCCTCCTCAATGTGGTCACATATCTAAACACTTTTAAGGGTGCTACACTCCTCAAAGCAGCACCCCACTCATCTACAGATGGGTGCATTGACACAACAGACAGATGGAGGTAGTGATGTGGTCTGTTGGGGGAGTAGTGTGGCACCCGCTGCTCATATGCGTCACGTTTCCATGACATCCATAGGGAGGGATTACACCAGAATGAGAGGTGACCTTTAGGTGTCATATATAATATGGATTTCTTCATCCAGATAAAAACATTTTGGGGCTCAGAGAACACCATTAATAAATAATTTAATAATCAAGGAATCAGAATCAAATGATGGCAAAACTTGACCAACAAAATGAGATTAACACAGTTTATCACAGCAGCAAAGTAATGACTGCTTTCTTATAAGGCTCTTTAATAATTAATGCACCATTACTATTGTTTTGACAGTGAGTTTGTCAGTTGGCAGTGGGGCGTGGTACATCACAAAATGAATTGCACTGTCAGATGGGATAAATGTGATAAATTACCCTGATGCTGAGTGGGGAAGTTGCAGGCTGTTATTTTACATCTGCCCTTAATAATATACGGCTGCAGCAGCACTGATTTGACTCTATGGTTTTTAATAGAAGCACTGAGGCTAATGTCGCTGAAGAAAATAAGTTATCAGCCTTGGAAAGCTATTGTGCTCTCACAATAGTAGCACAGATCAATCAGTGGCTGATGCTGTGAAGCTTGAGACTTTATAATGGACACCTATTAAAACAGGCTGTGACCATGATTTGCTTTTAATATTAAAGGCCTCTTTACATTAGATTAGTTACATGGGTGAAAATCAAAGAAATCAAATAAGAGTGTCCAAAATAAGAAAAAATATTACTGGGGATTTAATGGATGTGCATAGAAATATGTGTAATGTCCTTTTAGGCAGGTGGGAAAAAATGCTGTGAATTAGAACTGTCTTCAGGATTAAAATTTGGAAGATAAATCTAAATAAAATCAATATTTGGTGTTACTACCCTTTGCATTCAAGCATCAATTCTCCAAGGTACAGTCCCACCAAGTCAAGGATTTTGTGTGATTATAGTTAGACGATAGTTGGACGGTGATTCTGTTTCGTAGCGACCCAGGGTTGTGCTTCAGAATACAAACCTCTCCCTCGTGAAGGAGATTGTGTATACCAAAGTGCAAAACAAACCGGATGGGGGAATGGTGTCTTAGACCCCCTCCTCTGTCCAGAGATGGTTTTCTAGCTTGACATAGATGGCTTTTCTAACTCCACTTTCAAACCTTCTTTCTTGTCTTTTTGTGAAAGGGAAAAAACTCTTCCAGAAAGCCTAAGAAGTCCAGTTGCCAGCTGTAAAGAAACCTCAGTTATTTCCAGTATGGTTTAGCCCTAAGTTACTAGATCTTGAAGGCTTTGTCAGAGTCTGAGGGCTTTGTTAACAAAAGCTGTCATCTTTGCTTTTCACTCCAGGTCTTGGAATAGCTAGCACTACCAGATGATCTCCTGGCTCACTGAAGGATACTTGCCAGGAGGCTAATAACCTGCCAAAATTCTGTCAGCTGTTAGACTGACCTGAGGTTAGGAAGTGTCAGCATTTTAAAGTTTAAGCCCACCATTGCTTTACTTCAGGATATCTCCTCAGACACCCATCTATGATGTCACAGAAACTGTGTCCATGCTTCATTCATGCTATATATTGACCATCTATAACTTTGTATGTAAATGCATCAACTAATAGCCTCAAAAATAAGGACTAATCCATTCAGAAACTGTTAATACTCTCTGCATATGCCACCATCAAGCCTTGAAAAACATAAAGAAGTAAAATTTATCATCCATTTGACCCATGGATTATTAAACCTTAAATCTGTTGGCATGCATCACTGGAAAATGAAGTATCCAAGAGTGTCTCTAGTCATTTCTTCTCTAGACAGCTGCTTCTGAGAATCTGCAGGGTACTGGACGAGCTGATATGAACAAATATATTCAGTGTATGAGGTAGATAGGAAGGTTTCTGGGGGAGAATTTCAATTAGGTTGTGTTGACAGCACCTAAATTATCAGAACATAAATGCGGGCAAGAGAGCTCTGGTTTAGCATGTAACTATAGATTCCTACTCAGCTTAACAGCCACTAAAATGGAAGCATAGTGATAGAAGCTCATTGATTGGCACATAGAAAGAGAGAGTGCATTATATTCTGCATTGCAAATGAATAATTCCAACTAGTTGCTGTACAAAGAAAGGTCAGATACAATTAGCTTAGTCATACCAATTAAAATGTTCCTAAAGCTTCCATCTGATGAATTACGTACAGAGTGTTGCACATGTAAAGTACAGGACGTGCCTCCATGCCCAAAACGTGTCAAGTCTTTGATTCTTAAAACTCTGCATGGGCTCATTAGATACACTGCTCACTTGTATGCAGAGACTCAGTCATTAAATAATGGGACCAGGAGACACACAGCAGGGCTGGTGCCTCTTATTATAGTAAGAATCACATTTTCTATGTTCTTGACTCAGCTGTGTAAATTTAGCATGTTTGTGAACAGCATGTTTTAGTTTTCTATAAAAAATACTCCCATCCCTGCCCCTGCTTCTTAAATGATCCCTGAATTGAAGTCTTCTCTCATTTGCCTCAATAAAGGACAAATCTCTCAGGCGTTCAGTATCAGCCGGGCTGGAGCCAGAGCTGAACAAATGATTCAACCTGCTGCTTCTGAAACGCTCCCCCCAGGGCTGTCAAAGCGAAACCCAATTTGAGGCACCATCTCTGTCGTTTGTTACCCTCCTACATCCTCATAATCCTCTATCTGAGCTCTCTCATATGATGCAGACATATCAGACGGCTTTGGACAGGTCGAGACAAATTAAAACGATGATATCTTGAAATGGACACTGTCAACCTGACTTTCTCCTGACCTCGGGCTTGTTCTTCTGGTTGTTTGAGACCACTCCACCACCACCAGCTTAGGAAATGAGTGAAATGAAAATGTCCTCAACCATGTAAGTTGGTGGTGGGGTTGTCATGATAGCAGATTTTTTTATTTCGGTATCATTTTAGGAGGATATATATAGATTTGGGATGTTCTCCTGGGGATATTTGAAATTGGATTAGGAGTGAAGTTGAACTGCTTCTAGCTGACTTGTCTGATGTTCATAAAACACTTGAAAACCAAAGTCTAGCACTTTCTATGTAACAGAGGAATTCGTCTTTAGCAGGTCAACAGTGTCGGCTGGTTTGCGGAAAAGAGTGTGACTTATAATTGCTCTCCACAGACATGGAGTAGTCTGTCATCAGGAAAAAGTAAGCGGCAAGGGTACCAGTGGTCTCTCTAGTAAAACCAAATGGACTAAGATGATTAATTTACCATCATACACATTTTTGATGGACAGAAGTGCAAACTGAGGCTATACAATGTTTCTCGTAAAAGTGTAAGCAAAATTGACTCTCCATTTGCTCTGTCTCTAGAAGCATAATATTGGTTTCACACTGGAAGCATTTTATTTGCATGCATTCGCTGCCAAAAAATTGCCCAATTCTGCCACAAAGTACTTTTTGATTATTTTAACAAATGTGATAACAGGCCAGCTTTAGCTCTCTTATTTGGCTAATAGTGTCAAAGGGATTTAACCTTGTCAGGCCAGATGGACAGTTCCATATATCCACCATGGAAAAATTTTAATTGGTCCATCTGGAGAAGAGCCCATAGAAAATGTTTCAGGGGCAGAACCTTCAAAAAAAACAACTGCAGCTGGTGATTGGACGATCATTCTGTCAGTCACACTCATCACAGACCATTCATATCAATCCACAGTATGAAGTAGCAGCTCCACCCTGTAGTTAGCCGTTAGCTTAAACTACATTTCAGTCCTTAGACCATCGTCTTACATTAAATTATACCACACAGATCATTTACCACTTATATGCAACATGAACCCCATCAACAACAATCCCCACCGAGTTCTCCCGGTAAGTCTGAGGAGAGCATATTTTACCAGGTATCACTGAGTAACCATGACTACAACTGACTAACTGGCCTCATTCGCGGAGGATTTCCGCATCTCTCTCAGTTTCCCAGCAGTGATCCCTGGTCGGGAGAAGAGCAAAACATGATTTCCTGTAAGAAAAGCTTTAAGTGACATTCCTATGTCCTCTTTTAAGGAAGAAATTGAGTCCATTTCTGATAAAACTGTAAATATTGCCACATACATGGAAGCAGTCCTTGTTTTCAAACATGCAATCACTTCCTGATGCCATCACGTCTTCAGTTTCCGCCTCTCCTCCCTGATTGGACCATCTGGCGTTTGGCCATGAAGTCGTAGGAGATTGAAGCTTGGCAAGATGGATCTGCATGATTTCAGACAATGAATCAGGCAGGTCCATCTGCACTGCAAGGTTAAAAGGGATCACCAAACACATTGTGGCTCTGAAAGAATCATAATCATCTGTAAAAACAAGTAACTAACCTTAACTGCCTTGCTGAAACTCACCAATCAGCTTGGTGTTGCATGTAAAGTCTGGATAACTTGACTTTTTGCAACAATATTTACATTTATGTCAGCATCAGAGGGAGAAAAATGAACCGAGACAAGAACTGCTGTTTGAGTTAGACTGTTTGATCACGGTTTTCAGGTAATTGTACAGGCCAGATATCTAGGGCAGCACAGGCACCATTTTCCTGGTTAGTAATTCATGCCCTGTTCTGTATATTAGGCATGTTTGCTCAATCTATTGATGTACACAGGCAGAAGTACGATGGTTGTGTCAGAATAAAGAGATCCAGTGTTTACCTGCTGTCAGTCAATGTGTCCATGGGGATAAGATGACTGACAAATTTATATTTCATTTATTGCACCACATGAAACACATTCAAAACTACCACAGTGAAAATGTACATTGATCAAGAAAAATAAGTGATGCAACATATATGAGTTGAACTACATCATTGACCATGTGTGACGCAATACGCTGAATAAACAATTGATCAGCTGTCTGACACAGTCAGATCAAAACCTTTGGCAGCATCGACAGGCAGCCAGTGTTTGAGCAGGAAGAGACCCGAGAGACCATTCACATCAATCTTAAAACAGAGACAAGGGAGACCATCTCAGCCTCCATTCACAACACACACAACACACACTGAAGACTAAGGCCTGTGTCACACTGGATGGGTGTTCTTGCAGGAAAGCAGCAGTGCGCGCCTGTTTTCATTATGGTGAGCATTTTATCACGTTAGACCTTCAGACTAGGGTTACAAGCTATCCACATGCAGCATGTGTTTCTTGGCCAAAACAGACAAAAAAATGTCAAATGATGAGCCATATTTAACTTTACCTAGCTGGTACGTATGTCCATGAGGGAAGCACCCAATCATCGATGTAGTCGACAAAATGTGACAGCATAAATAATAATAACTCATAATACTCATTCTTATTATGTTGCACCATTATTTGATATAATATAATACTAACATCACAGAGTAAAGTAAGACCCATTAGGTAATTGTGGGACACCCCCCAAAAAAGTACCCATCTAGTTGACTAATTGTTCTGATAGCTGATGAGTAGTTGACAATAGAAATAGTAGGGGTGTCCCGATCCGATATTGATATCGGATATCGGTTCGATATCAGCAACAAAATAAATACCGGATTATATCGGCCTGCGTCCAAAATCTCCGATATAAGCTCTCCGATACAAGCAGTCCATTCCAATTTATTATTTATTTCTTTAATTCAGTTGTAGATATGCTTATGTTTAAGATAAACACAGTGGTTATTTTGTAATTTAAAAATGTATGTTTTTGTTTTTATTGGATTTAATGAGGTTACTTTTCAGGGTCTTCTCATTTATTTTTTTATTTTTTTTTTAATTTTAATTGTACTATATTCTTATGTTTAAGGTTAAAATGTTTTTAACCGATTGGTTAATAACAAATGGGTCCGTTTTTGTCATACCTACTATTGCTGACTGTTCTCTGTTTGAGTAATGTCATTTGATCAAGCCTTTTCGTACAGTCCATACTACAAAATAAGTAATAAAAGTATGTATGATTTCTGCTGATATCGTATCGGATTGATATCGGTATCGGCCAGTACTCAAGGCTGCAATATCGGTATCATACAGAGGTGAAAAAGTTGTATCGGGACATCCCTAAGAAATAGTTGTCTGTTGCATCCCTAATGTCCATAGTTGATAGCATTAATTTTAAGTCATATTCATGTGTCATCACTTGGGTTGCGGACGTATCCTTGAATCCATATCTTTTAAGTTCGCTATCCATGTATGCTATTGATTAATCTATGCTGACAACTGATCAATCTCTTCTTTCAAGTACAGACACACTGTCTGGAACTAAGCCTAAATTAACACGAACATAATCAAGTGTATACTGTTTCATGACCATTTAGAGAGCCGACACCAACACAGTATGTAGTTACTTTAGCCATGTTGTGAATATGTGGAAGCATGATATAGTAGAATAAGATATAATCCAGTGACAACGTTCTTCAGACACTGGCGATGGCACTCACACACCCACAATGACACTAACAGCATCCATGTATCTTTGTTCAGGCCATGGAATAAATTAAGATGATCCCCAGTCTGGTATTAAGAACCCTTCATAAAACATCTCACATGATATCAATAGTTGCAGATGCAGAGCTGATCTCTGTCACTGTGGCTTATGTTCAGGCTAATGACATTTTCAGGGAATGTTGGTGAGGACACAAGGACAAGGTAATCTGAGTTTTGTGGTGGAATAGGTTTGTACTCTAATTTGCACCTCTAATGTTTGATAAAAAGATTTCATTTTAATTAAGTTATTTCCTCTGCCAAGGAGGATATGTTTTTTAACCCTTTGTCCCTCTGTCCTTCTGTTAGCAAGGTAATAAAGAAAGTTCTCTATGGATTTAAATACAATTTTCAGGGATTGTTGGTCGTGACACAAGGAAGAGGTAATTCAATTGCGGCATTGACCCAAATATAAATGCAATTAAAAATTCCAGGAACTTTTTTAAGGATATAATAAATTGTGAGATTTTCCACATTATCGCGTGTGACTCATACAGTTCTCACTAGATTTTGATGAAATTTTCAGGATATGTTTTTCATGGCACAAGGGAGGAGTGTTTAATAGTGATCCAAATCAGGATCCTGATCTAGGAATTTTTAATTGATTTGTTAACATTGCACGAGAGGGCAGTTTTCACATTTCTGATTACTCACCTAACGATTTTGAAAGTGCCTGACAGAGTTTTTGCTCTCAGAGCACTTCTAGTTAATCAATTATTTTCTTCTGTGGTTCAGTCTCGAATAAAGAACTCATCAGTTGAGTGTAATTTTATGATGTTCAACATCAACCAATAATTTCGTCACCAGAAATAAAAACAGATTAAAATTCTAATTCATGGCCACCTTGAAAACAAAATCTCATCATGTAGTTGTAGTTATTCAGGTATAAGTAATCATTTTGATTTCTTAGGTTGTGAAAAGTTGAAAACAATGTTGCAGTGTTTCAAACCATCGAGTGTACCTAATCAGACCCTCTAATTATCTAAAATCTATTAATGTAGCAGCAACAGCAGCAGAACAATGTGACTCCTCCACAGCTTAAAAGAAACCAACCAGCCTCCCGTCTGATTGATCTCAGGAGGGGAGGAGGAAGAAAAGTTCATTCCCCTGTGAAATGTTCTTTGAAGTGGCAACAAAAGGATGGAGCCGAGGCCTCCCGGGAATCTCCAGCACACTGTCCCACACATCCATTTATTTCCCCCTCCATCTCCAAACACAGGGAGGCTGAGACGTTACCTTTTATCACAGAGCAATCCTCTGCTCATTTTTTAACCCCACATCCCCTCAGGGTTACGTTAGATTGTTGTTTTATTTTCAGCCCTGACAGGAAATGATGTGATTAATCACAGCAAGAGATCCAGCAGAGGAACGGTCATCTCCCTGTGTGACACTGATACACAACACTCAGGCGTGACAGCTTTCTTTAAAGAAGCTTCCAAGTTTTCAGTCTGATCGAAGTTGGACTTTCCAGACTTAGTTTGCTCGAAATGTTCATGGCCACTTGGATAACTAAATCACAACACAGATTGGAAACATCAGCTGCATCTGCTGCTTAGCAGAGCAGAGTTTGGCTCCAGGATTCCTGCCGCTCATCAGTAATGTGGAGTAACAGATGAAAATGTGATACAGAAGAGAGGGATAATGAGTCATAATTACATGCTCCAAAGAAGTGTTTTCCTCCTAGATGTTTGGAAATATATTTTTTTCAAATCGGTATCATCCTATCACATAAAAATTTTCTCAAAGACCATCAAAATGAACATGAGTAATTTCCATCTCCTTGTCTTTTCAGATATTTTCTTTTAGTGACGCATGACGATTGTGAAAATCAGGACTGATACCGTTGCCAGTACCAATGTTTTTCCAATCACGTCTTCTCCCTCAATTGCAATATTTTCTCACAAGTCAGTTTTAACTCCCTAAAGAAGGGATCTTCTCCAAATCAGGAGTTACGTGTGCTGGATGTTAGTGTGGAATAAGTCGGATACTAATGATGATGTGCATCCTTATTGTCTTTGTGCTGTGTCTGAATAAGTCTGATAAATATTAGGACTGTGGACATGACATGAATCATCATCACATTTTTTGGAACTGTCCAGAAAATTATTCTGGGAAAAAGTTTGGACAACTATGCAACACATTCTAAGATGTCCCACCAACATGTGTGTCTCTCTATCTCTACAGTTACCAGTAGACTTGACAGTAAATAACAAGTATCTTTTGGAAATGATGACTTTGGCTGCAAAGAAAGCAATCACCCAAAATTGGTTGAAATCTGACCCACCTACAGTAGTTAATTGGATCAACATTATTAAGGAAATTCATGTGATGGAAAGACTTAAGTTTCTTCTCAGACTTAGAAAGGACCTTTATTTGGAAAAGTGGGAAAAATAGAATTTGTTTCTCCTAAAATAGACAGATATGTATGGGGGCTCTTCTCACCATCTTTTTTGAACAGTAGGTTTTTTTCAATGTATTCTGTATGTTTGTGGCCATGTAAGAAGACCATGGGTCTGTGTGATGTGGTTTTTTGGACCCCTTGTGTGCTCTCCATAGCGAACGTTTTACTGAACTGGATACTTGGAGTTTGATGTGGACTGGTAACGAGGTTCATGCACTGTGCTTTGTAGTTTTTGTCGTTTTTTGTCAGGTTTAATTTTCTGTCTTTTAATAAGGGAAAAAAGACAAATTAAATTTAAGTGTATATGAAAAAGAATTTGTCAGTTTAAAAGGAAATTAATTAACATTAATTAATTCTGCTCCACCCTCAGTTTTACTGGTGGGACCCCCTTTTGCCTTGGTATCTGCCTTAAATCTTTGTAGCATGGATTCATCAAGGTGCTGGAAGCATTTTCCTCAGGGATTTTGGTCCACGTTGACATGAAGGCATTACTCTCATCCTAATGGTGCTCTATTTGATTGCGATCTGGTGACTATGGAGGCCACTGGAGTACAGTGAACTAATTGGCATGTTCAGGAGACCAGTTTTAGATGATTTGAGCTTTGAGACATGGTGCGTCATCCTGCTGGAAGTAACCATGAGAAGGTAGGCACACTGTGGTCATGAAGAGATGGATATGGTCAACAACAATCCTCAGGTAGGCTGTGGCTTTTGAACAATGCTCATCTGATACTAACGCCCTGTTTCCACCAGAGGGTTCAGTTCGGTTCGTCTTGGTACGGCTTGTTTTTTGTGGCGTTTCCATAGCCTAAAACCGGGACAGGACCCCTTATAAGCGAACCGTACCATCCTACTTTTTGGGACCCTTCTGTTGGGGTGCCAAGCATACCGATCCGACCCCAGAAGGTGGAGCTAGAAACACTGCAGCCTGTTGATTGGTCGAAGGAGACGTCACTTCCCGTGTGACAGCGGTAATAAAGAACAACACAGCCCCGCCATGTTTAAATCTCCACTCGTCTTCGTGAAGATAACTCTCAAGCCTTTTTTGTTTGGAAAATGGCATCAAGATCGAGCGTCCCATGGTCTTCCATTGTTGCTCTTTGTTTACTGTGTCGCATTTTCTTCTTCGTTCTATTTAATAGCTGGGTACACTGTGTCGCGCTGCTATGACGTCATGCTATCGGCATCCGGCTTAGATGCTGCCTACCAAGTGGCTGGCTGTGGAAACGCAACCAGGATCAGGCTTTACCAATCCGGCCTGAGCCAAACCGTGCCGATCCATACCGGACCACTTGGTGGAAACGTGGCTTAAGGGGCCCAAAGTGTGTAAGGAAAATATCCCCCACTCCGTAACACCACCACTAGCAGCCTGAACTGTGGATGGATCCTTACTTTCATGTTGTCTGCACCAAATTCTGATCATACTATCTCAACGTGGCAACAGAAATCAAGACTCTGCTGATCAGGCAACATTTTTATTTTAATCTTTTATTGTCAAATTTTGGTGAGCTTGTCTAAGTTGAAGCCTCATTTACTTGTTTTTCGCTGACAGGAGTTGCCCCAGGTGTGGTCTTCAGTTGCTGTATCCCATCTGCATCAATATTTGATGTGTTGCACGTTCAGAAATAGTTTTCTGCATACCTTGGTTGTAATGAGTAGTTATGTGATTTACTTTCTATCCTCTGACCTCTGGTATTGACAAGGCTTTTTTACGCAGTGATCTGCCACTCACTGGATAGTTTCTCTTTTCAGACCACTTTCCAAAAACCCCAGAGATCGTTGGGCATGAAAATTCCAGTAGCAGCTTCTGAAATACTCAGACCAGCCCATCTGGTAGCAACAACAATGCCACAATCAAAGTCATATTCCTCATTCTGATGCTTACAGGGGTTGGATTGAGAATATCCGCATTCCTTAATACACTGAGTTTCTTTCATGTGATTGACTAATTAGCTATTTGCATCTATAAGCAGTTGATTGGGGGTTGCTAATGAAGTGAGTGCACATCCAAGCACTTTGATCACCAGATAGATAGATAGATATAAATACTGTATTTATCCCAAAAGAAATTCAACACTATGCAGCTCAAAGAATTTTATGTCAAACCCTGTATGCAGGTCACGTTTTGCACTCTATGAAATCTTCCAGATTCGCTGGACATGGATCAATATGTAGTCTCCCTCTGGCTCTTGCAGATTCATTCATATTTATTCATTTCATGCGTCTCCATGTGCTCTCATAAATGTGTAAAACCAAGTCTCCACACACTGTTGTGAGGTAAAATATATCCTAACAAAAAGGTTTTATAAGGACACTTGCACAGACTACGGGATAGCTTAGCATCCTAAATATTGATGGCTTGTGCTGACAAAGCCTGAAATTCAAAACACTATGTTTGTCCCGGGGGGCATTTAGAAGGCCATCCATCTGCCAAAGTACTCTGTCAAACTCAGAGTAATCAAAGACCTGGCAGGTATTTGTCTGACACAAACAGCTGTTTTTTTCAGTTTGACCAGATCAGGATAATTCCATTCTTTAACCCCAAGCTGGTTGTCTCCCTTTAAATTCATAGCGGGCTCAATGGACCAACAGAATCAACTGAATAAATGCAGGAGGTTGCAGCTCACACAAATTAATCAGACTGACTTCCTGTTTTTGCCATCTATATATGTGGTCTCTATTTTTTATTTTTTGCGTGTAAATGAAGCAGCTACAAGGGGTGCAGTGTTTGAGAATTAGACTGAATAGTATTTAAGAATTCATAAAACAACATCTGTTTCTGATGTTGCCTAAGACTATGTTGTGTCAAGCTGACATGACCGGCTCTGTTATCCAAACTATAATTTAATGGGAGCTAAATGTGTTTAGTTTCTTGTGACTAACATTTCTCTATACAGCCTGCAGCCCTGGCAGAGCTGCCTAAATATCAAGTAATCATTTAAAGGCACATCTACTCCTCTTACATCACTTTGCCTAAATGTGGCCAAAGCATTGTGGGAATTCTCAACATTCAAATTTACAACTGAAGATGTGCCTCATGCCAGTATTAGGGTAATATGAGTGACTATGTTACCTGATGCCTTTAAGCATATACTGTATGAGTGTTACTGAGGGCACACAAGAGAGCTCAGACTGTATACAACTACTTGCAAAGTGGGATGTAAACTCAAAAATGGTGCCAATGGCATCAATTCTGGAAATAGAGATAGCATAGAAAACCAAAGTAATAAGATTATCAGATTCACATAGGCAACTGAAGACTGGTCTTGATTTTTCTGTTACGCACAGAGAACAGTCCCAGTGATATGGATTAATTAGTGTTGATGAGTCAGTTGAAAGTTTTATTGCGGTGGCAAGGAAGGGCCATGCAGTTGATTAGGCAACTCCTTTGAGATGTATGTAGATACTAGTGGGATTAGGGGTCCCTTCACTGACCGTGAGCCTCTCATTAGGGCACAAATACCTTGTATTTCTTTCAAACACAAGACTAATTTCCATTTTTTAAAGATTCAGTTTTTGACCTCTATTAGAAAAGTTTGGCTCTGAGCAGAGTCAACGGCACATCCCCTGAACCCTGTTTTTGTTGTGATTCAGTTCAGTTTTGACAATTTTGCCATTTAAATCTTGACAGCTGTAATGTTAAAGTTTTTAACAGAATCATAATTTTATTTTCTTCATCACATTAAAATACATCATGAAGACATTTTACTGAGTTGACTGAATGCATCATAATATAAAGCCATCCGCTCGTTAAGGCCCATCCAGGATTGTTAAGTGTGTTCTCTAATGGCCATTTCATGGTCACTTCAGCAAGGACAGAATAATTTACCCATCGGGACTTTTGACAGAGTCTGGATGTGCTTGAACGTGGCATGGCTGTTGCTACCGGACAGGCTGGTCTGAGTATTTCAGAAACTCGTTATCTACTGAGATATTCACTCACATCCATCTCTAGGGTTTACGGATTCAATCAATCAATTAATCCATCTTTATTTGTGTGGCGTCAATTCATAACAGATGTAATTTCAAGGCACTTACACAAAAGTAACGTGTTTGACAACAAAAAGAGAGGCAACTAAAAACTAAGTGAGTGCTGTGAATAAAATTAAAAAGGAGAACAGAAAGAGAACTAGAGAAACTAGAGTTCTACTGCTATACTAGTGTTAAAACAAAAGAGAAACATTGCGAAACTATTCTGACTAACCAAAAGAAAACAAAATACAATACAAAACAGCACCCATTCCCTATGTGTCTAACAGTAATTCTCAAAGTGTGTGCAATGTGTTCAAAATTACAAAGAGTCACAAAACTAGTGCCTCAAACAGTTTATAGAATTTGCAACAATAATGTCTATCAAAGCGAAGAGGCATGCAATTAGGGCTGATTACAGCTTGCTCTTGAGTCTGGGGTCTGCCTGCTTCTTAAGTCCTCCATCAGCGCTTCTCAGTCGCTCCTGATTGGTGGTTTTCAGGTGCTGAACCTTCTGCACCAATCCGCATTCCCCCAGCGCAGGTGGACAGGATCAGGCAATTACTTCAGCGGCAGCCACTCGCACAAGAACATGCATGCACACACACCAGAACACACACTCAAAGGAGAGAGGCAAAATGCCCAGAACACGGCATCAGCCGTAACAGATATCAACGTGATTCTGAGTGCTAGGTGTGGGTTTTCAGGGTCAAGTAATCATAGTATGATGGTAACTTTATTATGGAACTATTGCTTATATGCAATATGTGAGCTGCCTTGGCAGTTTTGCGCTCTCCAGGTGCTTTCTGGTTAAGGCAAGTGGTAATCAGAAGGCCAACAGTGCCAGAACTGGAAAACAGTTTGGTAAAAGGAAATAAGTGAACAAGGGAATAGCTCGGAGCATAGCCTGCAGAAATGCACCATCTCATGGCTCTCTGTTTGAAATGTCTCTGCTCAGAATTTGTTTATCACTGAAGCTGCACTATCATTCTTTTACAGGTATGTGTGTGTGTGGGGGGGGGGATGTATTTCACATAAACTTGCCTTTTAAGGTGGAACACATCATCATTTAACCGTAACTGAGTTTTCTATACTGTTGCAGAGTTATTTTGATAACCCATTATTCAGAAATGCCAACATCTTGAAAGATTACCCTCTGTGCTGAAAACTCATTTTCGCAGAAGTCTGTTATTCCAAAAAGAGAGTCATTATTTAGAAACTTCAATATCTTTAAAACACAGTGATTGGAAGTGAGACCTCACTGCACCTGCAATAAACTCTCCCTGTTTCTACTTCAGCGACTGCTGGCTCTGTCCATGGTGCTGAATAAACAGAATCCAGCTTCCCTATGCAAATCTCACTCTCATTCCCTCATTTTCATACATACAGGACAGTTGGTGGCATAATACACTCTCTGCCACTTATGATACCTCAAACAGGAACAGTTGATTACCAAACCAATCCCTTGGAACATTTTAGACCAGGTTTAAGAAGAATAGGTTCTTTTTTTAAATAGCAAGCACTGGGATGAATGGGTTTTTGATCAGGTAGTTATGTTTAAACTGCTGGGATTTCAGAGTTATTGGCTTTTAAATGTTTGTTTGGTTACCTTGAAATGATTTCCAGCGCACTGCTGCTCTCCCATCAGCCTGTAACTATACATTAATATATGCAGGGCTTTTAATGGAGATTAATGGTGGTGAGTTAGTTTTCTTTTGAAATTAGGAAAGCACCACAGCGTTCTCTCTAAAGATTAAAGTTAATGGAGACTTCCAAAGTGGTGTTGTGAAAAATACATCAAAGTGAACAAGCCACAAATCATGTTTTGCAAAGCTGCATCGTCAGTGCTTTGTTTACCCCAAGAACAAATCTGGACGGTTGAAAAATGTAGAAGCAATCAGAACTTTGCAGTAGGAATACAGATTTCCAAAGCCAGTCTCTTAGTACCAATTGAATATTGTTTGAAAATGACAGCCTACCTGAATATTGTTTGCTGACCATAACCATTCTTTTGTGAACACAGTGTATAAATCCTCTATAAGGTTTTGTCATTTATTATGGCTCAAAACACATGATGAAAGAACTGTTGTTGTATTTTCACAGGAAACAGCTACCAAAGGCACAAGACTCAAACTGTTAAATCTGTCATTAGTTGGTGTCATGTACAAAACCCAAAACCAGTGAAGTTGGCACGTTGTGTAAATCGTAAATGAAAACAGAATACAATGATTAGCAAATCCTTTTCAACTTATATTCAATTGAATACACTGCAAAGACAAGATATTTAATGTTCGAACTGAGAAACTTTCTCTTTCGCAAATAATCATCAACTTAGAATTTAGTGGCAGCAACACATTGCAAAAAAGTTGGCACAGGGGCATTTTTACCACTGTGTTACATCACCTTTCCTTTTAACAACACTCAGTAAACGTTTGGGAACTGAGGAGACCAATTTTTGAAGCTTTTCGGGTGGAATTCTTTCCCATTCTTGCTTGATGTACAGCTTAAGTTGTTCAACAGTCCGGGGTCTCCATTGTTGTATTTTACGCTTCATAATGCGCCACACATTTTCAATGGGGGACAGGTCTGGACTACAGGCAGGCCAGTCTAGTACCCGCACTCTTTTACTACGAAGCCACGCTGTTGTAACACGTGCAGAATGTGGCTTGGCATTGTCTTGCTGAAATAAGCAGGGGCGTCCATGAAAAAGACGTTGCTTGGACGGCAACATATGTTGCTCCAAAACCTGTATGTACCTTTCAGCATTAATGGTGCCTTCACAGATGTGTAAGTTACCCATGCCTTGGGCACTAATACACCCCCATACCATCACAGATGCTGGCTTTTGAACTTTGCGCCTATAACAGTCCGGCTGGTTCTTTTCCTCTTTGGTCCGGAGGACACGACAACCACACTTTCCAAAAACAATTTGAAATGTGGACTCGTCAGACCACAGAACACTTTTCCACTTTGCATCAGTCCATCTTAGATGAGCTCGGGCCCAGCTAAGCCGGCGGCGTTTTTGGGTGTTGTTGATAAATGGCTTTCGCTTTGCATAGTAGAGTTTTAACTTGCACTTACAGATGTAGTGATGAACTGTGGTTACTGACAATGGTTTTCTAAAGTGTTCCTGAGCCCATGTGGTGATATCCTTTACACAGTGATGCCGGTTTTTGATGCAGTACCGCCTGAGGGATCGAAGGTCACGGGCATTCAATGTTGGTTTTCAGCCTTGCCGCTTACGTGCAGTAATTTCTCCAGATTCTCTGAACCTTTTGATAATATTATGGACCGTAGATGATGAAATCCCTAAATTCCTTGCAATAGTTCGTTGAGAAATGTTGTTCTTAAACTGTTCGACAATTTGCTCACACATTTGTTCACAAAGTGGTGACCCTCGCCCCATCCTTGTTTGTGAATGACTGACCATTTCAGGGAAGCTGCTTTTATACCCAATCATGGCACCCACCTATTCTCAATTAGCCTGTTCACCTGTGGGATGTCCCAAATAAGTGTTTGATGAGCATTCCTCAACTTTCTCAGTCTTTTTTGCCACTTGTGCCAGCTTTTTTGAAACATGTTGCAGGCATCAAATTCAAAATGAGCTAATATTTGCAAAAAATAACACAGTTTACCAGTTCGAACGTTAAGTATCTTGTCTTTGCTGTGTATTCAATTGAATATAGGTTGAAAGGGATTTGCAAATCATTGTATTCTGTTTTTATTTACGATTTACACAACGTGCCAGCTTCACTGGTTTTGGGTTTTGTACATAGTCTCATACATTTTCAATACTGGTCAAGGTTTTGAAATCTTTCTGTGTTGGCCAGGCTTTGTATGATAATATGAAAACCATCTGATCAAAAGAAAACACTTTCTATTTTTGCCAGTGACAAACAAGACTGTGACAGCAGGAGAATATCAGCAGTTAGCAGAGTGTAGAGGGAAAGAGACACAAGAGGAGGAGATGAAAACACGAATACATTTGAAACATGCTGTTATTTTTTTATAGCCTTGCTTAAAAGCATCTGTAATGAGGTCCAATTTCTTGATATTTATTCAACTCCATCTGACCATTGCAACAAAGAATTCATGTAGTCATACCTTCTTCATACCATCAGAATTGTTACAGCTTTCTTGAAACTGTTTTAGGAAGGGCACACACTAAAGATAATCGGCCAGATTTTTGGCTTGATCCCCCTATTCTGACCAAAGCAGTCCAAGGCCTGATTGTTTGGTGGTCTTAAAGATTATCTTATCAAATTATTCTCTGGTGTGAGGTGTGTTAAGTCTGAATGTATCCCCCTTAAGATCTAGGACGAAGATTGGTACCACCTCGACTTGAAATCGTAAATGTAGCATGGCAATTATAGTACACATGGAGCATAAAGTTTGGTAAATGTCAGAGACGGAGGACCAACTTGTTAATTGTTGGCAAAAACACGTGTTTATACAGCATGGCATTTACACTATAACAAAACTGACAAGGAGAAGAGCTGGACTGAAATCACAACCGCTAGATGTCCTTGGAAGCTAACAGCCAGCTCCATTTAGCTGCAACTCCTGCTGCTCTTTATCTGCCATATTTATTTAGACTAAAGAAAGTTTGACAGCATAAGATAGAAGGGAATAGAAGTAATGTTTATTTCCAGTTGCACAGGTACAAGACAGTAAAGGTACAGGTGCTTAACAAATTTATTAGACCACAACTCAGTGTAAGGTTTATGCCACAGCTTCCCTAAATTAGCAGCATTAGTAATTACCAAAATCATTTTTCATGTTTCTCTAAGGGTTAATACACCAGAATGTAGAAGCTATTTAACCCACAACATATTTAGAATGCTCAAATATAATTATTATTGTTATCGATGAATTCCCAAAGTTACTGTTTAACAAAAAACAAACCAAAAAAACAAACACTAAAGCACATTATTATTCTTGATTAAGATGTCAAATTATTGTTATTTACTTACATCCCTGAAAAAAAAGATAGTTCTAGTGGGTTAATAAATTAAGTTCTGACTTCTCAGAGAAACCCAGTAAGCTAGCTAAAATTTGGGTATAAAAAGGTGAATTCAATTTCCAATTCCTCATTGCTATTTAAAATGTAATAAATATGCCTAATAAATATAAAATTTCAACTGTAAACAAGTTTTTTAAAGAGATCTTAAATATTTATGTTCTCTCGTTTTTATTCCAGATTATCTAATAAATTTGTTAAGCACTGTACATTGTAATGTTTTTAGTGGACTTGCTTCTTGAGTCAGCTCTACAAGAACAAAAAATCTAAATATGTATCAAAATTGAAAAGGTGACGTACAAGGAGCTGTGGGAAAAAATTTAAATACAAATAAGTACACCAAATGTACACTGTACAAAAAAAATGGAAAAAAGAGTGAATGTAATGTGACTATACTACAGCTCTGTATAGCACTTATAATACCTCCTGTTAATATCCTTAAAAAATAAAATGAATTAAAATAAACAAAATAAGAAAATTAACAAATTTTCCAGAGGATTCCTGTTCTTAAGTTATTGCACATGGTTTACACTTGTTTTACACCTGAGATTTTATTTTTTTATGTATTACTGCATCAAAAATGTGTCACTAACATTGTTATTGTTATTATTGCACCAACAGTTGTTGGCAAAGACCACAAGACTACAGTCTGTTAATCAGAGAGTGAGTGTGTTGGTGTGCTGTTGATTGATTTAGAGCACACCACACACTAATAGAATATAACTGTCAAACTCTTGGGCAGATTACATTTATTCAGAATAAACTTTGATTTTGCTTGTTTTTATCATATTAAGCACCATCCCTGTAGAAACTGGTTTCTGAGGGCAGATTGTGGATGATTTGTGTGGAGACTGAGTAAAGTGCCAGGTGCATCTCACGAGGATAAGGAGCCACACCTGCTGCACATTAAGCTCTTTGTATGAGAGTGTTGGTGGAGGAGTCTGAGCACTGACGTCAGGATGACACAGAATCACAAACCTGAAAGCGCTGTTGTTTAAACTGTGTCATTGACTTCAATGATTCTGATTTGTTCTGATTCTTGTTTGTGTTGGTGCTGCTGGACACGGTTTTCTCACGCTTTCATGGAAGAAAGGTACATTTCAGACATAACTGGACTTTTGCTTGAATTGTTTTTCTGGTTATAGTGGTCCTATATAGAAGCACATTAATTTCAGTACAGCAAATACCTTACTCAACACCATCAACTTAGTGAGTGAGTCACTGCACATCATTAAAGCTTTTGTGAAAATTCAAATTACCTCAACATAATTAATGTTATTTCATTTTCCATCATAATGGCCATGAGCTTGCATAAATGATATGGTATGCTGTCCATTAGTGGTCGCATTGCCATCAGCTTTACTTTCTCATACTTGGCTGAAAGAGGGATTATTGATGAGTGTTGAACAGAACTCCACTTACTTGGCTTGTCCAGAAAGAAAACGTAGGAGTAATATTATAAAGAAAGTTCCTATTTTGGCATTTGAAATGTGAAAAGTGGAAGGTCATTTTCATTTAAAACTCAATGAAACGAGAGCGCAAACCTCCACCAAGTCAGCCCACATTGCTCTTGCACCTATAAGCAATAGTTCCACGATGAAGTTACCCTCATAACATGATCCCTTGACTCTGAAAATCTACCCCTAGACTTTGGAATCATGTTTATCATTATTAGTTTAACAATTATTAAGTAAAATCGATCATTCCCAAAAGATAGTTATCTAGATGACCATCAAAATTTAATCACTTGTCTTTTGCACCATGAGTAACATTCCCTGAAAATATTTCACAAATCCATTGAGAACTTATTGAGTTATTAGCAAAACTGTGAAAAACTGCCCTGTCTTACAATGTTAACAAGCCCTTTAAATTATTTCTGGATCAACATAGTGATCCTGATCACCACCAAAATCTAATTAATTTTAAGTTGGGCTATTTCCGACATGTCCTGGAAATTTCAGCAAAAATCTGTCTTTTAATGGCATTCATATCATGATTCTTTGATTAAAAGATTATTTTTGACACTCCTATTAAAACTGGCGTTAAGCAAGAAAAACTTTTTACTCTCTTGAAATGATACTCTTGATTCTTAAAATGTAGACATTCAGTGATAATCAGGCAAAGCATTATGGTACATCAAAACATTCTGCTTATTTTCAGCCGCTATTAAGGATCTATGTGGCCAAAATTTACATACCTGCAGGTATCAATAATTAGCTTTTTTAAGCTATTATCTGCTTATACCAACGCTGTACCGATAAAATTTTGCATCCCTTGAATTACAGAACTATAGTGTATTTTTTATTTATTTTGAACATAAACAAATAATTAAACATAAAACAAAAACAACAACCAAAGTGCTACAAAAAAAAATGTCATATGCATGTTTGAAAAGGAGCAGGAGGAAGTCAAAACTTATCTGATCCCACCCCTTCACCTTACACAAGTAGTCAGTGATGCACCCACTTCCAAATAATAATGATAACAATGCTAAAAATAATCACACATAACCAAAAAAAACCAAATAGTAATAATGTAATGACACAAATAGTAATCAGAGAAAAATAAATGAATAAACCCTTGTTTGTCCTTGGAACATTATGAGGATACACTAGCTTGATGCTAAATGCTAATGGCAATTACTCACCAGGCTGAGGTTCCTTACCAGCGTTTCTCTCTTATCAGTCTGTCATGATAGCCCCTCTAGGTTACTCATCATAAAGACATGTGTGTTGTTTTTATAGCTTGCCAAACTTTTCCTCCAGCACGTTTCCACCTCAAGCATAAACTTCGTCCATTTATTGCTTTGCTGTTTGGTTTGTTTACATCTGTGACTGCTGCTTGGGTAGAGTGCCTTAAGCTGTAATGGTCATCTCTGATCATTAGAATTTCACCTTCTTTCAGTCTGACATGATAATCTAGGTTATCCATTATGAAGGCCTGTATGTTGTATTCATAGCTTGACAAACTTTTCCACTGCATAAAGTTTCATCTTAAGTACCAACTTGTTTGTTTACATCTGTGACTGCTGCTTGTGCAGATCGCTCTGTTCTCTCATGGTCGACATCTCTGATGTGGCAGAAAAATTTCAGAAGGTAGGACAAAAATCAAACATACTAGACTTTCTGTCAGGAGATCTTGAGGCTGCCCAGATGGGGTCTTGATTGCTGGTCCCAATAACAAACCACACAAGATAAAATTGGTGGACTGACATGTCCTAAAACCCTTGATTGTAGGGTTAAGGTATAATTGTGCTTGAATTTTGGAGTCTGTCCCAGCATAAGCCTGAACTAAAAGAGAATATCTACTACAGGAGCTTTTCTGTTTGCATCAACGTTTTTTAATGAGTGACATGTTTGTCAATTTCAACATTTGCAGCAAATGTGACTTCAGTTACCTGTGTATTTATGTGTTTGATTTTTTTAAGGTTATTCATTATTTAAAACCCCTTCATATTCTATTCATTCAAAGAGCTGTTTTGATGAGTTTAAACCAATATCTCAAATTCAAAAGTTTATTTGCTAGCAGCTTAAAATCCTATCATCTACTTTCTTGTCATTTTTGGTTTTTTAGGATGACTTAAGGAAACAGATAGTCATCTGATTTTTGTCATAGTTGTTCTCACGTCTTCAACACATGTGACACACGCTTCTTTATACTTTATTATGATGAATAACCCAGAACAGCTCATCCTACTCTGCCACATGTTCGCCCAGAGGTGGCCTCCGGACAGCAGGCATTACTCTTACTAATAAGGCCTGTCAACATGAAACACCGCACACATCTGTCAGCTAATAACCAAACTGTCCACCTTGAATATCTAAAACATGCAGGTAAATCACATACAACTGGATAATAAATGGTCTTTTATGGAGAAAAGCTTTAAGATGAAACAGAGTTGGTTTTAAGTCACCTTTTTTAGATTTAGAGTGTAAAGTTCAGAGACATTAGATTAGTTCATCTTGTCATGACTCAGCTTGAAATCCTTGCAACTGACAACATGGCCAAATTAGATCTTCTTCGCATGATGACTTATTCCCTGCAGGAGCACTGCAGTCATACATTTCTTCATGAGGAGTCATTTTAGAGGATCGCTTCATCATCTCTTGTCCCTTCAAAACTTAAAAACATCACGTGATGTGATAGTATTCTAACCCCCTTATTTAAACAAACAAACAAACAGCATTGCACTGTTGCATAACTCCAGATCCTGCTAAAAATCTAACTTTTCCTAGATTGAGACTTTCAAAACAAAACAAACAAAATGAAAGCAAAGCTCACAAATGATCTTCTCTAATGTTAAATGCCTCTGGAAATTAGACTTGAAATAATAAAAATGTATGTTTAATGTCAAAGTTGTGAATCTTCTGAAGAATCCCCCTGAAGTCTAAGCGCACTACACCTTCAGAAATATTTGAAGACCTAGTTAAGTAAAAGCATGTTTTGCTGTTCTGTCAATTTTTAAAGTGGTTTGGGGCATAGATCACACTTCTTCTTCAGAGGAGGATATGTTTTTGCTGGCATTTGTTAGTTTGGTTGGTTTTTAACAGAATAACTAAAAAGATTGTGAAGAGATTTGATGAACTTTTCAGGGATGCAAATTTAAGGGTTGTTTACATTGTGTCAAGGCAGAAGGTAGAAGTTACTTGATTTTTGTGGTGATCTGAATTTGGATGGGGATCCAAGAATATTTAGAAGATTTTTCAACATTGTGGGATGAAAGATTTCCACATTTTGCCAATAAATCGCTGGGTAATGTTGGAGATGCCTTTGCGGAAGTTTGTGCTCTTGAAACACTTCTCATTATTAATATGTCCTAAGCCCATCTGCACAGGATCAGGACACGTGACAACAAGCAATGTGTAGTCACAAAAAATAAACTGAGCAAGTAAGATTGGTTCACACACAGTATACCCAACATGCCCTTTATTTTTTGTCAAACAATAGATGAGATATTAAATGACTGGTCTGTGGTGTTACCTACTGCTTTATCATTGTGCAGTTCTTAAAAATTTTAATTCTCATTTTCAGTTTCGTAATTTCTTAATTTTAACATGCACTTTTTTGCTTTTAAATAAGCTCTGACTTTTCAGGTGTGTATACACAAGTACAAGAAAAATACTTAAAATATTTCGTCTCGCCAACATTGCGATTGCAACACATCTGATACAAAAAAGCCAAAATTTTCTCTTTCTCTGCGAAAACACAAACACAGAGCGCAGCCATCTTGTGAGCAAGAGGACACAAAATAGCTGCACTGCGATTGGTCGAAGACATCGGCATGTTGATAGCTGCTCTCTAATTGGTCGGTACACTACAACTGAGCATGCTCGGACAGAAATCAAGTAATTGCGCATGCGTGAAGCAGAAGGTGTTTCCGCATCTGTTTGAGAGAGAAAATTGTGTGTTTTTTGTAAAAATACTGAAATTTCATTGATTAAAACTTTGAATAAAGGTCATTTCTGAGTTGTCTGAGGGAGTAAGGTTTTGGCAAAATTTGGGTGCGTATTATATTCGAGTACAGTGTTTTTCAGGCAAAAATCGTGAAAATATGGGATGCATGTTATGATCGAGTGCGTGTTATAATCAAGAAATTAAAGTATTTAAAAAAATTGTCACATATTCATTCATGCTGCTTGCAGTATTTAACAGGGCTTTTAAGCATTCTCATATGGACAAAGATGTTTTTATTTTTAATACTCACGTGAACATGACTACTTTGAATTGGGTCAAAACTCAAATATTTAAGTAAAGAGAAAAATTACTTAAAAAAATGACAATCATAGGCAGGAATTAAATCCAGGCCAGTTGCAGCATATCTTGGATATGTTGTGTTTGCTTACTACTGTTCAAGTCTTGCACACCAAGATCTTTTGTCTTTATGCGAACCCTGTGTTCAGAACTTGGCCTGACTGTGCACAACCTCTCCTGACCTTAAACTAATCGTTTTAATCTTTGCCAACTTAACTGAAGAAATTAGACCAATTTCAAATTAAAAAGCTTAATAGGGAAAGTTGAGATAACTCATTTGATAAAGTTCATGACACAACAAAACCCATTTTGTTTTGTTTTCTGAAAACTTTTATAATGCCAGCAATTTTAAGTTTTCATTATTACAGTGTGCGAACAGCTTTCCTTCACTAGTTCACACTCCTGCCTTAAGCTAATAGGTCGCCATTCAAACCATCTCAGAGCTGCTTGACTCAACACCTGAGGCTCAGAGAAGAATGAGGATGGCACAGATGGTGCTTGTTTGACAAAAAGCAGCAATCTGGTAGCAGTGTTTACATCCCTGTAGATATTATTCATAACAGATTGTGATGTGATGTAAGGTTGCATTATTATCAGAGTCCTTGTTGTTACATGATTAGAAGCTTCGCCTGTTGCTGAATTTCCAACCCACGTGTTGATGATGATACCACATCTAACAAATTAAAACAAACTCCTTTTCAAGCACGTGTGCCAGTTCATGTCCACTCTGCTTTTGAAATTCTTAAACATGACATTTTCACTTTTTCAAAGTTACCTTTTATCATTTCTAGACTTTTCCCCACATGCATGTCCTCAAAGACTTCAAAATAAAAGCATGGAAAGACTCTTTTCATGTTATAAATGTCATCTGAATCATGTTCATACACTGAGCACGGATGAAGAGCCTCAACGTAAACCTCCTGCTGCTGCATGCACAATGTAGACAGCTGTCAGTTTGAAGCATATTGACTTTTAAGCATCAATTTCTGTCTGTGTTTAGATGGGTATTCATGTGTGTCAGCTGTTGTCAGAAAACAACAATAATTGTGCAAATAATTCATCCTGTCAGGATCAGACAGACCGCAAATGTGGTGTCCTTACGGTGGAAAAAACACATGAGTGATGATGCTAATATCCTCTCGCCCGGGCAAGCTTCACTGACTGAATCTATAAATGCATTCATCTGTACTCCAACCACCGGTGGAATCTGCTGAGTTCTGCAGCCACCAGTTGTTTATTTGATTAAAGATCAAATATGTATTATTGTCTGTGGTCCAACACTCCTGTTCACAATGCAGTGACTCAGTATTTAAATCATGTATGAGAATCTCAGCAGAGTGAACCATCAAATGTTTTCATGCTGTTGTGGACTGTGCAGGGCGAGAGGCGGCTCAGACCGGTCTGCAGGCTAAAGGTGGCATCTAGCATGTAGCATCGTACTAATGGTCATCAGCCTGACAGGCAGCAGGTTAATGGGGGCTGTATCCCTCCGACAGATACCTGCCTGACCTTACAGACCCTCAACTACACGTCTCAGCCCATTACAGGAATGTTATTTCATCTTAGGCATGTGTGGACCATTTACTCGCCTCCGGAGGACAAATGCAGTGACATTTGGGTTTTGATAAGTGCTTGTCATCATCCGTATTGATATTATCATCGAAACGGTAAAGATGAAACATGATTCCTGTCTTGAAATTATATTTCTCAAAGGCTTAAGAAACGTGAGCCACATTCAGATTTGATTCAGATTTTTGTAGCCCCTAAGCTCTGTGTTATTAAATGTCAATCTCCTGTGATCATTATCAACCTTTCAGGACAAGTCAGATCATTTCATATGTCATGGTGTGGTTTTAAAATATTAAATAACAGATAAGAGTTCAAATTTTCCGGCTGGGCTTTTAAATGTGAGACATTGATTTAGAGTGTGATAAAGCTTGTTTTGAAATTTGTCATTAAAAAAACTGTCTGTATCCTCACAAAATAGGAATGTTCACAAATTTATTAGGAAACACTAGACAGCACTCAGGGAGCGCAAACCTCCGCCAAGGACCCCTAAAATCCTACCCCTAACACTTGGAATCATGTTGATATCATTATTAGTTTGACAATTATTGAGCCAAAACGATCGCTCACCAGTGGCGGGTAGCCGGATCACCAGAATCGAATCATTTTTAAGTTAGGCCATTACCAACATCAACGACAACAACCTTGAATTTACAAAATTGGCCCCTAACAGGGATTTTAAAGGTAGTTGGGGAAAATATATGTTAGCATAATTTTGAGAAAAGCAATCAGATTTCCCCGGTCACAGGCACAGATGGATTCTAGATATCTGGAATAAAGAAAGTATGTTTTTGAGCCCAGAGCACAAGTCTGTTGAAGCCACACATTTCAGCTTGTGGGCTACATAAAGTGTAGTTGAAATTGACTGTTCAATAAAATGATTAAAACTCGATAAAATTCTACAAGGTAAATTTGTTGAAATGTAATATTTGTAATTGTGTTATTTTGCATGGATGTCTGCCTATGGAAAAATAAAATGTTAAATGTCGATATGATGGGGAATTCCCATAAATTCCCATAAATTACTACAATTTCCATGGATAGCTTCCAATTTGGAATATTTCCTAAATCCCCTGGTTTAATTTCCCAGGAACAGTTTCTGAGGGTATAGAATATAAGAGGAATGCTTTTAAATAACATTTTTTTTTCAAGATTATCAATTATGTCTCTAATTGAAATATAAACAAAGAAATATTCACTCTAAACCCCTGCTAACATCAGGTAACATAGCTCCAAGTTAAACCGAAACAACGATCAGAACATTTTTTCTTTCCATTGTTGTTCTGAAGTGATTGCTTCTGCTTAAAATCTTTGTCTGCATCCCCATGCTTCAATTAGAAACCGTGATTAAATTTTTTTATAACATAAGCATGTTCATCATTAAGCAGGTGTGTAATTGTGTTTGTACATTTTTAGTGGTTTCAATCAGTGTTTCCTTTTTTGTCTTGTGTACCCTTAAGTCTTTTTGTCATACCATGAGTACACCTGCACTCATACATGTAGATGATTCTTTAAAAGTAGAATGTAATCAGCCTGGTTTATGGATTCGATTTCTTCATCTGCGGACCCACTGCAACCTCAGTGCTTCTTTTGCAGTGAAGTCCTGGCAAATAACTCGATGAAGCCAGTCCACTTACAGCGGCGCCAGAGCACCAAACACTCGGGAAGTGTCTGTAAAAGACAATAACCTGCATCACAGGTTATTGTCTCCCAAGGGAAATTAGAAGTAGCGCACACTTACCATTTTATTGACAGGCTTATCTCAGTACTTCCAAGTTGGAAATACATTATTAAATGTTTCCACATACCCCGTGCAATGTGCTTGCGTACGCGTACCCCTGGTTGGGAATCACTGCTTTAAATAAATGAGCCCGTAGAATTAGTCTGTTTGTGATGAGACTTTTGAACCAAAAATCAAGGTCCATCACAGGAGTTATTTGTAAAAGTGTGCAGCCACTGCAGCTGTGACATTGTTAAATATAACTTTGTCACTGAATTGTGTGCATCAGCAGCTGATTCCCGCAAATATTGATACAATGATAGAAGTTGAAATGGAAAGGCAGTTGAAGCTGCACTTGATATGACATAACCTCACATATCATCAGTCTACAACCTGCTACTGCATGAAAGTCCATAAAAACCTGTTTTTAAATAAATTCCAGGTATTCACTTGTATACCTATTTGTGTAGTTTACCTGCTTGACTAGTTTAAGAGGAAAGCAACAAAACATTCACGTAGTGTTGAGTGTTATTTTTTTTTCCATAAGTTTGGTAGTTTTGGCACATTAAGTTGAGTGGGTATGACTATTCCTGCATAAAGTAGTGATCAAGATTTCTGGATTGATGCTTTGTATAAACTCTGTATAGCAAACTTTGCATTACTTCATGGATTACTAGAGACAATAATTGGCAGTGAAGTCTGTAGGAGTGTTAGACAAAAATAAAATAGACACCACCAAGTCAAAAGAACACAAAAGCTCATTCAAACATGTAGAAAAGAGTGATTGCTACAATAGCCAAAAGAGAACCTAAAACTAAAGTTAGAAGAATGATGTGGTCATACAGAGTGACTGGCAGATAAGCTGGTAGAATACTGAGCAAAAACAACCCCTTAGCTCTCTCCTCATTTTTAATACAAACAGGCAAGATAATGTCACATCTCCAGGTTTCTTCTTCAGGCTAAATGTTGAAAACAATCTTGTCTCCTTGAATGGCATCATCAATCAAAGATGAGTCAGGACCATAACACTGATAAAACAATCTGTTCTGAAATACAGAGGAGTGTTGGTTGGTGTTTTTATTCTCCTTTTGAAGAATTTAATTTAGAAAAGACACTATTAATAATCTAATATAGTAGATTTAATTGCTTCCATTTTTATTAAACAGCAGACAGAATAATTTTGGTTGATTAGATCTGTTGTTTCGTCTTCTCGCTCGTAAGATATTAAATATTTATTGATGTGAGCCAAAGAAGAATAAGCAGTAAGAAAAGGCCAGTAACTTTCATTATAACCTCTGCCAAGGTTATGTTTTTGCAACTGTTTGTCCATTTGTTTGTCTTTCTGTGAGAAAGATAACTCAAAAAGTTCTTAATACATTTTGAGGAAATGTTCAGTGAATGTTTGTGATGACAAAAGAACAAAGTGAGTAGTTTTGGTGGCGATCGGAATACGGATACAGATCCAGGAATTCTTTAAGGAAAGGTTCACATTTTCCCATAGAGCACTTTTCCACGTTTTTACTAATACCTGGAAGGGCTGAACAATTTATCATTTTCTGGTTGAAACCACGATTTCAGACAACGTAATTATGTGATCGCTGAAGCTGCAATTTTTTGCAGCACTTCTGACTGACCCAGAATCTGCTGTGTCAACTCTTTGCACTAATGTCAGCGCTAATGTCCAAAACCATCAAAGGTTGACATGCTGGTTTGGCATGGCTGGCTTTTTTCCTTTATTGGAATTGATGAATTTTCTTTTTCTTATTATTGCTCATTTAACATTGGAGGGTTTTTTTTTGCATTTTATTTAACTTTTTTTTTTTTATCTTACTACAATTAAGGATTTTTGCACTACATTTTTTAAGTTAAGACAGTCAAAGATGGCTCCTTTAGTTCTTCAGCTGTGACTGCTGTTAGCCAAGGACTTTAAAGAGTGTAAATGCATGATTCTTGTTAATAAATACCAGGGTGGTAAATCACCAGTTTCATGATGATACGATAGGATATTGATTCTTTGGACAACGATACGATATTTGCCGATGTCACAAAGTCTGCCACGATTCGGTTTCCATTCGATACAATTCAGGGACCTTTGATCAATTTAAGACGATATTATGTACTCATTGAACACAATCAGCTACATTTCACCTAAAGCAAGAAAGAAATACAAAGCAATTTCTAAGTTTTGACAGTTTTATTACTGAAATGTGAAACGATGTGCTGACCTTAGGGTATGATAGGTTATAGAGGATTATAACCATCTGTATGATCTGATCGTGTTTAAAATTAAAATTGGGTTAATTAGCTGTCAAGTGTTTTTAGACTTTGCTTCACTGTTTAATGGTAGGTATGGAGGAGGAATAAGAATAAGCTCTCACTGTTTTCCTTTCATACAATAAGTAATTTCATTAATCAGTGCGCTACAAAATCAAATGATGAGATAACTTACTGTACCCGTGTGATTATTCCTGTCGTGTGTGTGCAGGATGCATCCTCTGCTGTTAGATTGACCGTATCTTACCCGGATACAGCAGGGATTTTTTCTGATTTGCTGACATGTCAAGCTCCCGTTTAGCTCTGTGATGCTAAGAGTGTGTTGCTACACGTTAGCATATAGCGGTGTTACTCGGTGGGCGCTACAAAGTAAATTTTAAAGCAGGAGAAATACCGGGTGTGGTGTGTGAGAGAGCGAAAAGGTGCGCGTCTCATACCCTGAATGCGTGAGACTTGAGAGCCCTGTAAAGTTGAAATTTCAGAACGAGGCGCTATTGGGCAGAAGCGGTGAAACGGATATCCGGTCAGAAATTCACAATAAAGGCATTGAAGATGACGATGTTGATCGATGTTTTGAGTTTCCATCGATTTGATTGAATCATTGCTTAACCAATCGATGTATCAATCCAGATCGATGGGTCATTACACCCCTAATAAATACATTTTGAAGCAGTTTTTACCTTTAGTTTTCATCCTTGCCTTCGAGTAATATCTTTTAATGGTTGATGGTATGATCTAATTTTCTGTCATGTTTGTAAATATGACTGTAAACATCGTGAATATTGCACTGAAGCTTGATTTGAAGAAACTCAAATTGAAATCGCAATATCTGCCAGAAAAATTGCAGTTAGATCTTTTCCTGAAATCATTCAGCCCTAATAGCTAGGCTAATACCTTGGTGGAGGTTTGTGCTCTCCAAACACCGCTAGTTATGTATTTTACTGAGCTGTCCAACAGTGAATATGAATTGTTTCAAGTATTATCAGTGCATCAGCCCCAGAGATAAACATCAAATGACTACAGTGAGGTGAGGACAACAGGTACACCAGGTTAGGCTGAGCCTGAAACTAGAGTTTTTAACATGACTTTGCTCTCTGCCAAGCTGGTTCAGACACGAGTGTGATATCTCTGATCGAAAGAGCATGAATGTATCCAAAATCCCTGAAGTGAGTTAGCATTTAGCACTTCTGGTTCAAGAGTAAATGGGATTAAGGATCCCGGATTGTAACCTGAGGTAAAGTTTGTAGTGAAGACAAACACATGAGAATTTTAATGTTTAATGGGAAATATTAAAATGCATTTGATGTTGCCTGTTTTTGAATTTCAAAGCCGTGTTGTGTGTTTACAGCAGTGGCTGCTAACAAATGGCCAACAAGGACCACAAAAATAGTTGAATTCCTGATTGTTTTTTATAATCAACTATACACTACTACCACAGCCATGAAGACCGACTTGATCTGGTCGTTCGATTATGAGGAAACTCTTAAACAAGACGTCACAATAAGATGTAATACGTTGGAAATATTGTAGTTGCTTCAAAGTTGAACTGCCCTGTTGTAGTTCAGTAGTAGCATATCAATAGCTTTTTTCTCTTGGCAATTTAAGCATTTAAGCTTCAAAAAAAATTGAAAAATAGGTTTGTTTAACATAATCACAAAAAGCAGAACATGCAAGTTTCCTAATTTTTTGTTTGCTACAGAGCTTATTATCAACAATGATCCAAAACACAGTGAAAAATACCAAAGGCTTTAGTGGACTTGCAGTCCAGGGAACCAGCATGATGCTAACTTCTGTGTTAGCCTACCAATATACATCATCCCTGCACCACTTTATTACCTTCCCACTCGCTCAGTAAGCTGCTTTTTCAATCTTTGGTTTACTTCAGAGGATTAAAATGCAGAAATACTGATACATACTCAAAGAAGAGTCAGCTACATTCTATTAAGCTTCTTAGAGGAAAAAACACGGTTCATCTCCAGTTTTTGGGCAAAGTAACAACACTACACCCAGCTTTAGAATGCTGGTTGCACTGTGCCGAGCATGAAGACATGCTTGAGGAAATGCCATAGGCAGGAGATGCTTGGTGTTCTTCTGCGAGGATGTCAACAACTCGCTCCTGCAGATGTAGCTGATGGCTCGAGCATGACCACGATCACAGACGAAGCTGACGACGAGTCTGTAGACTTACGGACTGCTGTGTTGACTGATTCATCTGCAGGAGTGGGTTGTTGACATCCTCGCAGGAGAACATCCAGGGTCTCCTGCCTATGGCATTTCCTCCAGCGGACTTCCCTCGTTTCCCGAGGGTGTTTTGTCTGTTTGTGTGAGAAAACTGTAGGCAGGGCATTTGGCGTTAGTCTATGTAACTGGCAGCACCTGTGAGTTCTTTCAGCAGCTTGGCTTGGCTAAACGCATCAAATGCATCTGGAGAGAAGTGGCGAGAACATAGCCACGGGTCCTTTAGAAGTTGTGTACGCCCACAAGCGATTTCCCACTCCTTTCTTCTCTTCTTGACACTGGTGAAGCTGTGTAGTCTTACATCACTCCCCTTGTTTCCCTTTGACTGAAAATTGAACCTAAAAGTAGTTAGTTAGTTATTTAGTTAGTGATCTTATTTCATTCATATATCTGAAATAAAACATTTTCATACAAGCATATAAGCATATAATTGAATGAAAAGGAACAGAAAGAAAGTAGCACAATGTGGCATTACTATGGTATTCTCGCTCCTGATAGCCAGTGAGTAAACGTAGCGGCTCGGCACAGTGCAGCCCACGTCATCTACCCAGCATGCATTGCGCTAGTAAAACAATGGCTGCGTCCGTAGGTTAGAACATGTGTTATAAATTGCGATTTTTAAAGAAATAACAATTCTTCGTGCTTTTTTTAACAACACATTCTAGTATTAGATAAACATTAAAGCATATTTATGACTATTTGTCTTCACAGCCGGGGTTCCTTTTAAAATTTCAGGAAAATACTGAAGGTATAAGGCCCGCACTGGTTGCCAAGTAATGTATTAAAGTGAAGAGAAACCCAAGTGGAAAGAGTAGAAGCCAGACCTTCCTCATCTCGCCCTGTTTGCTATCAAGGAATGACAGACCATTGCTATTTACAACTAGTCATTCTGAGAAAAGGATATGTCCATATATGCGTTTTAGCTTTGAAATCGTATTAAACACAATGTTCCACCATCTAAAGCAGACGAGTTTTTTAAGTGCGGCACCCACTCACTCATTTAAATCAAGTTGTTAATGTCAGACTGATTCTTTTGAAGTGAGACCTGATCAAAAAACCCAATTATTTCAGTACACGAAAGTCTGAATAATTCAAAGCCTGTCTTGATTTTCTCTCTGATTGTAAATGTATTCAGCAGACAAATATCTCAATCAGTGGTGCATTAGTTATCCCTCTATTAAGAAATTCATGAGAGGCAGAGAGGAGGCAAAATCTCCAGCAGGTGATGTTAAGTAATACATAAAAATTGCACGTTTTCCAAGGCTAGTTGAAATAGCGTTTTTATCTCTGCTGCCCCAGAGGTTATCAGCAGCATACAGAGAAATCCTATTTACTGTCCACCTTTTTTTCCCATTGAACCTTGTTATCCCGAAGGCCAGCATCTGCTCTCAAAGAAAACCATGATGAGCTGGTTACCTCTTCCAGGTTGCTAGAAACAAACATCCTGAATCCCTTTGGAAGACCCTGTTTTAAAGGAGAAGTCATTTTCCCTCAGAGCAAAAACACTAAAGATGGTTTATATCTGATCGATAAACTGTGCAGTGGCTTTCTCTTTCTGCTGTTTTAATTATACCGCCTAGCCTTGAGCTCTGAGGGATCGTGGTAGGTTTCTGTCTATCATGTCATGTTTGCTCATTTGGAAGTGATTGAAGCCGACGTCCTAGGTGTGCCAGTCCAATTGCCCTTTCTCCGCCCTGCACGGTGGAGGATAAAATCAAACGGCTTCTACAGTGCCGCAGGATAAAGGAAGGTTTGGTTAAAGATCAGATGACAACAGTTGTCTGCAAACAGGCCGAAGTCCTTCTCTCCCAGGGGACATCAGGATTGGTCTGACAAAGGTTAATTAGACGCTTTATATGTCTAAATCCTTGTCTAAAGAGGAAGCTTTTATGATTATCACTCAATTCATCATCCTGCAACCTTTGATGGGAGCTTCTCCCTTTGAGAAATTGATTGGTTGACTTCAGAATCAATCATTGGTGATGTGATCTCATGGGATGGCGTGCAAGTTAGTCACATGTCAATGTTAATGATTACTTTGTGAGGTCTATGTTTGTGATGTTTTTTTTGTGTTCATGTTTCCTTCAGCTAAGAAAAGAAAAAGTGATGTGTAGTTTGGAGACTTTTTGTCCTACATCATTGTATAGCAGTCCTGGTTTAGATACATTTAGACACAAGGTTAATTAACAATGCCATTTCAAGGTGTGACATTGACATTCTGCCTGCAACAGCCTGCAAATGTTATACAGATCTTCAGCTTTAATGTAATAATAACACAAATGTGTTATGCCAAGGGCAGACGGCATGTTTCTTTTGTATGTTGTGATGATTACGTCAGATGAGACAATCATGGAGTCATAAATTCAAACCGTGACTTGGCCTACAAGCATGACAGATGTTGGGGCTTAATGTTAAAATTTGGTTATTTATTACATATTATCATTATTATGATTATAACAGGGGTGACATGGTGCGGTTCAAAGCCCGTGTCGGTCCCATGCATGCACAGGATCTCTCTGGGTACTCTGGCTTCCTCCCACAGACCAAAAAAAAATGCTTGTCAGGTTCATTGGTGTATCTAAATTGCCCATATGTTGGATGAGTGTGTGGATGGTTGTCTGTGTCTCTCTGTGGCCCTGCAATTGGCTGTCAACCAGTTCAGGGTGTACCCTGCCTCCAGCCCATTGTCAGCTGGGATAGGCTAAGGGGTTGCAGAGCCTTGATATTGTTAAATACGTTTATGGACCAGAAATACTCCCCTCAGGGCACCAGCCTAGAAAAAGGTAATAATTATCAAATTTTTCAATACCATCAGTCTCATAAATTAAAAATCAAATACCAGTATTACTGATACTAATAAAATTGGTATTTAAATGGAAAGAAAGGTGTTAATCTGAAAACTGACCCTCCTAACCAGCAGCTCTTAAGGTGACTGACCCCCAGCAGCAGCAGCAGTGAAGCCCAGTTTATTAGGGCTTTCACTGGGGACTGAAACATTCTCAGAAATTGGTTCGGTAGCTGGGGAGAATCAAGCTGTTACAGCAGTTGGTAAAGACACTGAAAGGGGCTGACCTCCTTTGCCTCCAGAGCTCCAGGGCCTAGGGTTTGCATCTTTGCACTAAAAGACTTACAATTACATTAACATTGCTCGTGGTGCAGACTAGTCATTAGGAATGATGAATGGCAAAGTGCCGACCCGGCATGTGCTCCCAAACCTGACCTGACTTGACCCCAGCACACAGGCAGAAGAACACATAGCTATTTGCTGCATCATGTTTTACTGTTTCATGTGACTGTGTTTACTGGGTTGCAAAATTCTGTGAATTTTCAGAGTAGGACACAATCCATAGGAATGAACAGGAATTTGTGGGAATTAACAGGAATAAACCTGGAATTCACAAAATTGAGGGTTCAGGTTCAGGTTCAGGTTACTTTATTTGTACCCGTAGGTAGATTCGTTATGCAGTCCGTGAGATTACACCACGCATATATAGACACCAAAGACAAAGGTAAGAACAAAATTTAAAATTAAAACATTAGACATTAAACATTAAACATTAAACATTAAAGTGCTCCAGGTTTTATCATCACAGCAGGCATAAAAGACATGAAAAGCATAAAAGGGGGGTGCACGTACACGTGTTGGTTGCAGAGGCACCCTCCATTAAGATCAAAATTAAAAAGAGTAAAAATCTAAAAGGGTAAGTAAAACAAAGTGCAAGTGCATTCACAGATAAATATTTGTGTGCAAAAGGCTACGATTTATTCAGCTCAGCAATAGCGGCAGGGACAAAACTTTTTATACCACTTCGTTCTGCACTTTGGAACGAGATACCTCTGTCCAGAGGGGAGAAGCTGAAATTCACCATTAAGAGGGTGGAAATCATCACTGAATGCAGAGTTTGCTATCCTCTGCAACTGGTTAGTATACAGGGATGCTGGATAGCGCTGAGGCTTACCAATGAGACGTTAGGGTTGGCCCTAACAAGGATTTTAAAGGTAGTTGGGGAAAATGTATTTAAGCATAATTTTGAGTAAAACAACCAGATTTCCTCCGTCACACGCACAGATGGTTTCTAGATACCTGGAACAAAGAAGCTTGGTTTGATCCCAGAGCACAAGACTGTTGAAGCCACACATTTCAGCTTGTGGGCTAGTTGAAATTGATTGTTCAATAAAATGATTAAAACTTGAGTTCTACTTACATGTAAATTTTTTGAAATGTAATATTTGTAATTGTGTTATTTTGCATGGATGTCTGCCTATGAAAAAACAAAATTTTTACGTTTTCATAGAATGGGGAATTCCCATAAATTTCCATAAATTACTACAACTCCCATGAAAAGCTTCCAATTTGGAATATTTCCAAAATTTCCCAGCTTAACTTCCCAGTTTCTGGAAAGTTTCCAGAAATTTTCCCATCCCTTTGCAACCCTAGTAGTGACAGATATTGAAACCAAGAAGAGTACAAGAGGAATGCTTTTAAACAACATATTTTTTCAAGATTATCAAAAAAGTCTCTGATTGAAATATAAACAAAGAAATATTCACTCGAAATACCTCCTAACATCAGGTAACGTAGCTACGGTTTCTGGTCTCCTGGAGAAATTATAAAGTGCTCTGGAACTTTTTGTCCAATTGTACATCTGACCCAACATAGTTTTATGGTTCATTTTTAAATAAAAATCACAATATTACTGCAACTGTACATGTCAACAGCTGTGTATCGTATGGGCCGTCTGAGGTTGTTTTCCTTAAAGGTACAGCGCTGCTGGGAGAGCCTTTCAGCAACTTCACTGACCATTGTCCAGTACCTGATGCAACCCAACTTCAAAAATACTGAACTATTCCTTTAAGTGTAACAGAATAACTTATGACAGAATAACAGCCTTGGTAACCTTTACAGCTCTTATTATGCTCACCATGAGAAAATCAGAGATGCACAGATAACTAGCTGATTCTGATTTCTGGGGGGGGCAAGGGAGGTGCTTTAAAGGAAGAGGGAGAAGTGCTGGGAAATGTTCTTTATTAATGTCTCTGTAGCTGTTGTCCTCTTCACGTCGAGTATGTGGGTGTGGTGTCTGTGGGTGTACCTCAGCCTCTTCAGTGCTTATTTCTCTGTGTGTGTAGCATGAAACGGTTCGAGTGGGTGTGTTAAAAATAACCTGCTATGCCTGTGTGCTAGCAAACCAAAAACCAGTTAATTCTGGTCCCAGATGGTCATCACAATTCACCTTGAACAGAGAGGAGACATGCCGTGACCTTGCGATTCAACAAGACAAATGAGTCGTTCAACTGCAGAGAAGTTTTTAGTGTAATCTGTTTTTTTCATAACCGTGACCAATACTGACCTTTCAAAGATATCTGACTCTGTAAAGGTTGCTCTTCTTTCCATATAATTGATCCCACTGGTCGTCTCTGCTGTGCGGGGAACCTGCTGGAGGGCAAGTTGAGTTCAGAGGATCACAAAGAGTTCACACATGATCATCACCTGTTTGAAGAAATAAGGTCACCTTTACTCCTACTAACATTTGCTTCTCTGGAAGTTTTTCTCTTTTTAGTGGGAGAGATGTTTTATGATTATTATTATTCATGTTATTCATACACTCCAGAAAATTACAATATTAAATTCTCTGTGGGCCCGGAGAATCACAGGTGCTGCAATGGGGACTGTTAATGTGAACCCAAATGAATAAACTGCTGCAATAACGCGGGCCAACATGTCTGTGTGAAAAACTCTTTTTGCCCAAAGACTGAAGCTTTAATTGTCATCACAGAAACACAGGTTCAGAATCTTAATGGAGGCAAACGTGCTAAGAGGAATTCTTTTGAGGTAAAGACTGTGAGGCCATTTTACTTTTAATGTTTATTTAAATGAATGACTGAACTCTCAGCAGGTGAAGTGTTCTGGTTTGTTTAAGCACATTTCTACTCTGATGTGTGGTGCTGTGAGTAGTGAGCAGCAGGAACAATTTACTGAAATAATTTTCACACGTAAAACCCTTATAGGGGCTCAGTGAGTTTAAGAGTATCTATGGTATGGGCGTTTTTTCCCACACGAATCTGGCATTTTGGAGCCCAGAAATTTTTGAAACCAGGTCCCAGAGTGAATATATCTCAAACACTACCCTTGCATTTCGGTGTGTACAGTGAATATGCACATTTTCCAGAACAATGACCTTACAGCCCCGCCTCTTAAACCTCCTGACAAGTTTCTCCAGCCAGGATGCCTTTATCATTTCATATATCAGTTCAGCGTGTTTATTTATTTAGGTTTTTACTGTATGTATGATATCTCTACAGCTGAAATATCAGCTGTAAAGATATCTGCCTGCTCTCTAGTGTAATTGGACTAAATGGCAATATTCCTGTGATGCTCAAAACACCATAAATACATTTGAAAAGCTCAAAACCAGTGTCTCATTCTAAAAACCATGTCCTGGTTGCTCAAAGTAATCTGCAGACCTTGTTGTGAGCAGTTTCATGTAGGAACTACTTTTTTCCAATAGAAAAATATGTATTTTGATTTTGGGATCCTGTTTAAGCAATAAAAATGTTCAAACAAGGAAATAATTAATTGTTCATTTAAGAGACCTGGCTTATTTTCTGTTTTGTATGTTACTGATGCTTGTCAATACAGCCAAAGTGATTCAATGTAAAAAAAAAAAAATTGCAGTGTGCGCAGTGTACCTCATATCAGATTACTCGATTAATCGCCAATATAATCTATAGAACTCTCAATTACAAAAAGAATCGATAGCTGCAGCTCTAATGCTGGGGTCAAACTAAACAATTCAATCATGTTTTATTGTCCTTCCTTAGCGTGAGTACTTTGCCATAACCCCTGCTGAAGGCCTGCTTGTATAGTTGGTTATTGTCAAGCTCTTTTATGCCGAAGTTTCTTCTTCCAGAGAAAGTTTTCTTCTTTAAGATGCAGATAAAAGCTGATGACAAGTCATGCTTCGACATTGACAAATGTCTCCTTCATGTAAAAAAAGAGCTGTTGATTATTCCACTGGATGTTTGGTAAGGCTTACTCAGCTGAATGGTAAACACAGTGGGGTCACAGTTCTCAGACCAACGCTTCAGGTGACATCTCGTCTCGGCACTTCAACGTGCTGACATTACCTGAGTCAGCTCCTCTGTGAGGCTGGTGGAAACCACAGAGTGATGATTTCTATGGATTTTAAAGGCAATTTCTCATGAAGCGTAAAAGCCACACGTTTCTGGGCTGTCTGTTCATCTGCTAGCCATCCCTGTCAGGCTCATTCTTGTGTATGTGATGCCCCAGAATAGATGGTCTGCATGCAAATACTAAAAAAGTTTTTAGTTTTTTTTTTAACTTTAAGGCCATTAGACCCCTTCAAAGGTAATATGGCTTTGATGAAGGCTTATTTTTTATGCTTTGGCTGCAAACTTAAATGGATCTACATCGTTTTTTAGTGTAAATGGGTCTTTATTACACTTGTGGATTTACTTGGTCACTTTACTTTTTACAGTTGTAGTATTTAACTCAGTGTATTACCAGTGCGTGTAGCATTTTAAGTATTTTATGAGCTAAAAGCAATGTCTACATTCATAAATATGTCCTCATTTGTGTCAAATTGCCTCTGCCAACAATCGGACTTGTCGTCCTGAGCGAAGAATTTCAGAAAGGGTAAGTCTGTAGAGGCTCCCTTGTCCTGCTAGTCTATAAAAACTATAACCAGCCGAGAGAGGCATAAAGCACTATGTAGTACTGCTGGGTAAGGCTAAACACGTTTTCGCTTAGAGCCAGCATGACTGAAACAGAGAAGGAGCACAGCAAGACGTGCTTGTCACTGCCCCGGCAAAGTCAATGTACAGCCGCGATGGGGCCAACCCTCCCACGATGGGATGGACACAATCTGGGCGACTCGGTCAAGTCTTGGGAGACATGGCTGTGCCCTTGTACCTGCAGACGGATACTCTTGGGATCACGTCGGTCAGTTGCCAAGGTTAAAAAATTTGAACTTTTAGGCGATGTCGCATGTGGCTGTGCCACAACAGCCAATCAGCGTTGTGTGAGTATGTGACAACCCCTGTCACAGGCTGTTTTTATTCCAGTTCACAGAGTGACAATCCATGTCCGTGTGGAAACATTAGTGAGTACATCAGTTCCACCTAGACAGGACCACAAAGAACTCCAACTCCTTCTGCTGCTGCAGAGCCATCAGCTTCAGTGTTTTGTGGTTGGTAGGTGGGTAAATAGGATACAGTTGGAATAGTGTCAGCTAAAACAATATTTGAAAAAGCGAGGCGCTAGAGCACTATTTGTTTGAATGCAAAATACAGTTTCACCTTTGGATGGGAGAACAAACTACAGAATGTGGCTTTAAATTAGAGGAGCACCAGTCTCTGTATTGACTTTTCTTTGTTTTGGTCTCTAGGAGGTCTTGAGGTCTCTTATTTAAGAAAACAATCTTGTTAGATTTTAAAAGTCATAGCTTAAATTCCATGTTTACCCTTCAATTATGAAGCAAATATTTCAGTATTATTAAAACGCTATTTCTTAAGCTTAACACAAACCTCCATTCTGACTCAAGAAAAAAAAACTGAATAAAGTAGACATGGGAGCCTTATGTTCATTCTGTGCTTGCAAAGACAATATTTCAAAAATATTTTGAGAGATTTACTCCATTTTTTTTTTTTTTTTACAAATATCGACTATGAAAAAGCACCACAGATCAATTGATCACATTTTGTAAACCAAGAGTCAAGGTTAAGGTGCGTTTTTTTTATTCCTTCTTTGCAATGTTGCAATAGTCTTTGGTGGTATTCCTCAAACTTTGCAGAAATGTCTATTCTAATTCATGGCTTAGAGGTCAAAGGTCAAGCTCATAGGACCTGTGTGTTCAGTCCGTGCTTGTATGATTAATATCTCAAGAGTACTTTAAGGAACTTACTTTAATTTTCCACAATATCAACCATGAATAAGCAAAGAATTTGTTACGTTTCGGAAGCTGCACGTCAAAGGGCCTCATTTTCTGTCCATGCTTGTGAACGTGATAATGCAGAAGTGTTTTGAGGATTTTTTTTTTTTTTTATTTTGCACAAAGTTTAAGGTCACTTTCACACTTAAAGTTCCAAATAAAACTTAAATTATAAAGACCACAGCTGCAGCCCCAACTAGTGGCAGGAGGCTAGATTACACAACATTTGACAGATTTTGGTCCACTTGACAAAGAACAGAGTGAAAGCAAACCCAACCAAGTGAAAAATCAAACAATGTTGCCACTTCACCCCAAAGCTGAACCCTTGTCCACTGAACCTGAGGTGTGAAAGCAAACATCAGTCTCTGAGTGTTCTTGTGATGAAGGTCCATGCACGAAAAACAGAAGAGAAATGCTTCTGGTGTGCTCACTGTAGGAGAGGCTATCTGAAAGTAATGACCCAGCAAGTTTTGATTTCACGTCCTGTAATCCCTGAAAAAAACAAACGCTTGGACACACACACACACACACAAAGCAGCTACCAGAGTAAATTGATAACCACCAAGCAGAACCAAGAGCACCATTCCCAAACTTTGTCCATGAAGCAGCTTGTTTTCCCTCCCTGGGCCCCTCTGTGTGATCACAGTCTTAATTAGATTTGACTTTAGGCCAAAATAAAGTTAGTGACTGTTTTTCAAGGTGGTAAATATTTTAGAAGGTTCTCCTCCTCACAGATCACAGTCTTCCTCTGTTCTGTCTTCCCACCATCCCCTCAGTGGGTTGAATAATGTGTGAAGTCGGTCCAATTTTAACCTCTCCCAAAACTCTTATTTTTTACCACGGCCTACTCTGTCTCCACTCCCACATACCATCACTGATTGGATGAATCTTCACTTTGGGAGTCTCTGCGTATTCATATTGGCCTGCTCAAATGAGGATTTTTTTTGTTTGTCCTTTTCATAAGCTCTAATACTCAGACCACTTCAAGCATTTATATATTAAGGTAAAAACCATGCTGTATAATCCTTGGTCCAAACTCACAGATTTTTTTTTATTCTTAACAGTTTAAAATGCAAGAATCTCCACCCATTAAAAATAAGGAGAGAATTGGCAGTTTTTATACCCAGTAGATTGTGGAGAGCATTTTTACAACCAGAGTAGCACACAACATTGAGGAGCAATGGATGATGGGTATTGAGTATTTATCACTTTAATTCATATTACAGATGTTTACAAGGGCCAGTCAACCAAAAGCCCATTCAGTTCCATGACAGTCTTTGTGATATGTGTCCTGAATGTAAAAAATCCTCCCCTCTGTGATATCTTTGTCCACAATAAGTCACATGTACTAATGAAAATCTGAGGTTTTATGGTGGACTGTATGACAGTATCTTAGCAAATCGACAGGCTATTTCTTTCAGTTAAATCTGTCAGATGTTGAATGTCGAGTTAAGGCATTCACACTCCAAGGGCGATGTGATAAACAGAACAAAACTGTGATTTTTGAGGCAATTAAAAGCATTGCATATTTTTAAAACATTATGTACATTCTCAAAAGCCTCTCACAGAAGAAAAATTAACTTGGCATCAAGTGGCTCCAACTTGATTAGCATCCAGTTGCCGTCCCACTGAAGCAAAATAGAAAAGTGCTGAGTTGATGCTGATCTATTGCTCTTACTGCTAAAACAGGTGGGGTTTTACTTTAAATTTTGTTTGTTTAGTCTCTTAATATTTTTTAACTGCCATCCAAAATATGAACTCGCTAGTTATCTTACATTTTAGTAGGGCAGACCATTTGATGCCTTTTTGGTCATTCATAAACATTTGTAAACAGATAATCCCCCAAAACACCCGAGTAATCCTCAGTAAAAGTCTTGGCAAGATGAAGTGTGGCTGCGGCAGCAAATAATCAGGGAAATTCTCTGAGGGTGAGCGAGGAGGGGTAATTACAGTCATTCTGAAATGGGCAACACCGGTGAAGGAAGATTCTACAGGAAAAGTTAATTTGATTGTAAGGAGAGGAAAAACACTCAAATGTGCACCTGGACATTCAAAAGGGTTGTTTCCACTAAACATCATCAAAGTTCTGTACTTCTACAAAAAACAATCACCAATAAACTTGCGCATCCAGAACTGTCTGGTGCTGCTGTTGGACACGGAGCTTAAACACTGCAGCTTTCATTCTCCGTTGTAATCGTCGGCATGTAGTGACGCTGCTTATTCGCTTCTGCCACAATGTTCCTGTCTACTATTTTGCTGATGCTATAGAGATACTTTTAAACTTGTATCACTGACGTGAGGATAAGTAAACTGTTATCATAGCTTAAAGTGTGCGTGTGTCTGGAGAAGGGGAACAACCATGTCAGGGAATTTCCTGGACATTACCCTGATGATATCAGGGTTACAGTTGTGAAAAGGGCAAAAGAGGTGATTATTAACTGTTGTTTTTTATTTATAAAGTCAAAAAAGAATTAAAATTTCAGTACTTGTGATGTAAGCAGTTCAGTATTCAGTAGCAAGAGAAAATGGAATAGGAGGAAAACGCCACGATTAAAACACATTCATGGTATAATCATCTACAACATAAAACACGCTACAGTATGAATTTGATGTATTTGTCATGAAGCAGTGCTTGTAATTTTTTCTACACTCTGAATATCTTATTGCTTCAGTTAAATGTTATTTCCAAGAAAATGATTCATCACTTCATATTCTTCCTATTTTGATTGAAAATTATCCAGAAACGCCTGTCTTTATGTTCAGGTTGGTTGAAAGACGAGGCAGTTAATAGTGACTTGAATGACAAACCCATTACACATAGGATAATTTTGATGTGACTCACATCCAGCTGTAAAAAAATTTCAGATGAAAAGAAAGTCAAACGCTTCAGAGTCACGAAAGAAGCCAGATATAGCTCATCAAAGCTCAGCTCATCAAACAGATTACACTGACAGAAAAGAGCCGGGATCACAAAGACAGAGGATCAAAGAAACCCTGATTACAGGTTTAAGATGTGAAAGGCTGAAATTGGAGTGCCAAAGGAGATACTTCGGTGCTGATTAAAGAAATAATAAAAGAGGAAATATCAGGAAGAAATTCTGTCTAGAAATGCATATCCAGTCCAGATTACTTCAGTGTAAGTACTGTAACTGTCTCTGACTCATTTGTGTAAAAATGCAGTGTTTATTAAGTCATTCAGACACTTTATGATGAATAAAATGAATTTATTAAAAGTTCCTCCTTCACCAGCAAATGTTTGGATGTTGTGCAAGAGCAGTGTGTCAAGAGGCAGAACTTTGCTTTACCGGTTGTTCTTTGTGACAAGGCTCAATAGTCATGAGCTTTTGGTAACGACTACTTATTTAACTATTCTTAAACCCTGCTGTTCTTACTCTCCTCACCGGTTTCTCATCGTTGTAGTCCTGTTTTTACCATCTTTTCATGTTTTAATATACTCCCTTTTTAATTATTATCATTTCTTTTCTATTTTACTTTATGTTTTATATATTTGTTCTCTTTTGCCCATCCTCTATCTACCCTCTCCTCCTCCATCTTCCTGATGTGGTGCCGTCAACTATCAACCATCATCTGTGATCAATTTATGTATCTATAAACCTATTATCTATCAGTTGTCTTACTGTCTCCTTATCATTATATATAAAAAAAATACGTCAGCTGGTTCCCTCTCCCCAGTTTACCATTTTCTTTCCTTTTGTTGCTTTAATAACATGACCCTCTGTGCCTTTTCCTTTGTCTCTTTCGGTCTCTCTTGACCTGATTGTTGATTTTATTGTGCCCAGAGTTCTGCCTTTTTCTGTCATTGTTTTGTCCGTTGAAGCACTTTGTAAACATCTGTTTTTAAAGGTGCTATATAAATTAAGTTATTAAAAGAGTAAGCTCTGAGATACAAGTGGTAAAATTAGTATCCTCTGGAGGGTGGTGAGGCTTAGCCTAGAGACAATGTGAGGAGCTTGACCTTCTGGAGAGGGTGAAGCTTGAATTAGAGCCACTCCTCAGTTTCAAAAGATCCAGTTGAGATGGTTCAGACATCTAATCAGGATGCACCCTCCAGGCATGTCAGTCTGGACTCTGAACACCTTGGAATTCCCAAGGAATGCTTTAAAAAGGCTTAATCTGCTGCCTCTGAAACCACGCTCGTGGTAGGAGGAAGATTAATGAATAGATGGATAGAAAAATGTCTGTCGTTCTATTAAATCATTGCTATTATTATTTATTATTATATTATTTGTTCTCATGTTTCTTGCTTTCACCCCCTTTTTATTGCCTTTTCTTTTTCTAACTGATTTTACAATTTTAGTTTTTATTTTGGTCCTTATGCTCTCCTTTTATGTTGCATGGTTCTTGTATTGTCTGGGTTCTTATGACATAAAAAGGGCCTTCGATTCATGGGCCTGGAGTCACTGGAGCTTGCACCGGTGCATGTTTGTTTGCACCTTCTTCAGGACATAGTCACACACTGAGTCATTACTGCCTCTTGTGTGTTGCTGTGTCTTGGTGTGGTGTCGGCTGATGCTCTTTGGTGTGATTTTTTTGGTGTCTCTGGCCCATGGGGTTGGGACCTCCTGTGTTTTTGTTGTCAGTCGGCCTGATTGTTGTGCCCACTTTTTGGGTTATAGGTTTTTCTTATGTTTCATGAAAATTTTCTCCACTGCATGACACCAGAAGCGCCAGTTGCTCTCCTCTTAGCTTTTCTTGCTAGTGTCTATTATGCCTTTTGTGTTTTTATGTAAGAGTGCCTTGATTTAAACTGAGATTTTGTTTTTATTTCCTTTCATGCTTAAGCTCTTCTGCTTTGCTGTCTGTTTGTTCTTGACTGTTTGTCAAAGCACTTTGTAAACCTCTGTTTTTAAAAGTGCTATACAAATAATATTATTATTATTACTATTAAAGATATCAAATGTGAATACAGATGTCCCTCAGAGCTATTACCCAGACTGTTAGCTTGGCCTAGCGTAAAATCTATGCACACAATTTTTGGTTAGCCTCCCAAATATTTTGCAAAGCATGTAATTTTTTTCTAATCCAGTCTTTTTTTCAAATTGCAAGGTGATATTCTATATCCTGTTACTTTGTGCAAATCTGAAATGGAAAAATATCAGTTGAAGGTTACGTCACGGCTTAATTTTCTGCTATCTATTTCTTCACTAGGCACAGACAGACCGAGTAACTCAGTTGTTGTTTTAAGGCACGGGTGTCCAAACTATGGCCAGGGCCAACCGCGACCTGTGGTCCACCTTTAGTTGACTTCCTGCAAGATCCAAGTATTAATAGAAGTTTGGCCCAGACTAGGTATATAATCCTTCTGTTTGACTGATGAATAGAGAAAAACCCATTACAGATTTTAGGAGCCTTCATGCCTTCATTTTGCTACGCTAGCTTCTCAAAATCTGATTTACAAAGAATATTGTGCTAGTCATCCTGGAGCACATATCAAGCTCCAATAAATTTTGTTTTATTTTGTGCAGTTTGCTCTTGTTTTGAGTCTGAAAAGTGAAAATGAGCCTCCAGCATCTCCTCTCTGCTGCTTGCTTGGTTAATCTCAACTTGACCAGGGGTCCATTCACTGGTACCTGGGCCAACCAGGGCCTCAGAAATCTAATTAGACCCCCCAAATTTACAATGAGTCTGTCTTTGGCTTGTCAAGCAATAAATGGAACCAAGTTTTGATGTAGGATGTTTTTTCTTTAAGCATTTTTAATAATCAAGGATTCCTTAACCCACGCCTGACTGAGTTTACTAACTGCAAAACAAGGTAGGTGTATCAATGCGACCCAGTTATCATTGCATTTTGTTGTATTTGGCCCCTCGTTGAAGAAATTTCAACACCTCTGTTCTAATACCCTGAATTGGGACACAGCTGTAGCCTCATTAAAAAAACTGCCCTCACAGCCACTGGATGTTAGGAGAATATTAACACTAGAAGGCCTCAGAGTGTCACATAGTTCTTTTTGAGAGGGTTAACTTGCACTTTGACCTGTGAGATATGTAAAGACGAAATCAAACATGCTAATATGCTGCTACTATTTCATGTTTTAAATGTTTGGACTTAAATAAAAGTTTTGAAACACAAATCTTGCCAGCATCCCTCCTGAATATAATAAGATTACAACAGGGACAACCTAATCTTCTCTTTTATGATGATGTTTATTTCCTGTTGTGTTTACTAGCTTCTCCACTTCTTAATATTTATGTTTTCATATTGTTTTCGTGTTTTATCTAATATCAGAGGGAATATTGAGAATGCTTTTTGAATTTCCTTCTGATAAATGATCAAATCAAATGTTATGTCTGCTTGGCTCATTTTCACTCTCTCTTGTGGGATATCTGCACTAAAGTTGGTACGCAGATGCTATTTCTTAGAGACATGCTGTCAAACAGATGATAAATTCTGCATCATTATGCTGAATTGGCTTTTTCATTTCACATTTTTTTCTATTTCACACATTTCCAATTTAACTTAATTTTTAAAAAAATGGAATAGCAGCATCTGAAAATGCAACTCAGTGAATTTTACTCTGGTAAATCCTGTGAGGTTTCCAACCTGTCAGATTCAGTCAGTCTCATTTCAAACAAACACACACGCAAGCAGACTTGATGCTTTTCACTCTATTTCTCCTAAAACATTGCAGAAAAGCAGCATGGTGCCTCAGAGCGGGGAGAATCTCATTAAGGTGGATTATTTTCTTCTGTTTTTATAGCGCTCACTAAACCTGGGGCAATAAAACTGGAGAGTGGAAACAATAATTTGAACAGTACAACACAAACGTCCCCCCTGGCTGTTGCGGTATTTTTAGACATGGAGTGCTCGGACCGAACAGGTGTGCAGGGAAAGCGTTCTGACAGTCATGGGGTCACACATATTCTGTCAGCTTCTCGGGCTTAAGCAGGTGTGCTGGATTATGAAAGGATGAATAATCATCAGTCATATTTATTACTGTGTTGAGAGAAATGATTTCAATAATGACAGACGATTATGAAGACAGTTAACTTTATTAGAAACACGAATGATGACAAATAGAAATGCAGTGGCACCATCCCTGTTTGTTTATTTATCCATGCACTGTTTTGCTTATCCCTTTTAGTCATATATGTTGGCTCAACTTTACCAACTTTTAAGGTGCACAGAGAATAAAAGCCTCTAAGAAATCAGAAGAGCTCCAACAACACCTTTAGATTTGATTACATTAGATTAGATATAACTTTATTAATTGCTTGGAAAGACTCCTTCAGGGAAATTAAGATTCCAGCAGCATTGTATAGTACAAAGGTATAAAAGAACACAGGATATCAAAAAGTAAAAACAATTTGCAGATATAAATAAAAAATAAACATAGAAATATGGCTATTGGCTGGCTACTGCTCCTTCCCATCCTCTATCTTCCTGTTACTCCTCCTCCCCCCAGTGAGGAGTTGTACAGTCTGATGGCCTGAGGGACGAAAGAGTTTTTCAGCTTGTCCTGCACGTGGGAAGGAGCAGTCTTGAGTTGATAAGCTCCTCTGGTTGCTGATGGGTGACTGGCATCGTCTATAAAAGTCCTGTAGTTCAAGAAACAACTTTATTTGACCACCACATTTTGGCTTGTGGCCTTCATTGGGGTCATCAAGGATCGCATTGCAAACGTCACTTAAGGTATAGACCTAAAAAAAAAATAAAATGGTGAATCAGTTTCATAGATTAAACAATCATGTGCATCCACATATTGAACTGTCAATAGAATGCTGCAGAGGCAGGGTCATGTGCAGTGGGACCAAAAAGTACTGACAGACAAGGAGAGTCAAACAAGAGACATGAGTGGCACCATTTTGAAAAACATCATCCATAGAGTGCCAATATGACAAAAGTGCAGTGCAGCTAGAGTGACACATTTGCACTGTACGTGGCAAGTTCTGGACTAATCTGGAGCAAATATTCAATCATTTCACAGAGAGACTGTTAAAAATATATTTCTTTCAAGAGACTCCCAAAAAATGACTGTGGCTGATACTCTAGTTCATCTTCTAATTTTTACATTTTGTTTTTCTATGACTGCATTTTATGTTTTGTATTGTTTTGCCCTGAGTACTTTTCTTTGAAAGTATTATATTTTACATGTTTAAAAGTGTTAACTAACATAATACCTGCAAACCAACTTTAAAAGAGGAGGAACAGAAGGGTTAGCAGAGGTTCTCCTTATTTACCCCATCTTCCTAAATGTTGAACAAATTCAGTTAATGAAGAACGTTTTTGTATTTAACATTTAAACCAAATCACGCTACAGACATCCTTCATCGGCCTGTTGATTTTTCGACTCTATAAAGACGGAGTATTGTTTATAGATTTCACATGAAATTCTGTATATTGTTACAAGACTATACCGTCATTAAAGTGAACATTTCACTGCTTGCTTAAGGCTAAGCTGCACCTATTTTGTCTTTGATTGTGACATTTCCTCAGGCAAAACTTCTCAGCTTTGGTCACACTTTTCATCTTGTAAAAAAAAATGAGGACAACTTCGCGAACAGGAAGTCTAAAAATATCCACCTATCGCCTCCCGCGATACCCTTGATTAGAACTGTTCCTTTTGTTAAAACATTAAGCTCATCAACCATCCAGTTATTTGTTATCAAGTTGTGCAGCAGTGAGACCTTTGACTTCTCCCATCAAGGTTCACGGCCTGGCTTTGTGTTCAAACATGAAAAATGCATCACGTCTGATTGCAATATTGTGTAGCTGCCCTTCCATTTTCACACCTTTAATTATAGACAAGCAGGCTCCACACAGGCTCTTGCTTGGATGCATTTTATATAGATAACACAATCTCTCACAACAAAGTCATGTTTATTTAAATGCTTTGAATGTGACAAATTGGCAGGAGACGACTTACCCTTTCAACCCCCTTTCAGACAAAAAAAACAGTCCGACAGATTTCATTGATTCCACCAAAATGACTTCACTGTAAACAAGACTAATTCAAGCTCTTGCTCACAGTTCATTCAGGAAATTAACTGAACTGAGACCAAGCCCCATGGGATCTGAAAACAGAGAGAAAGTGGTCGCACCTCAGTAGCTGCCAGTGTAATGAGGTCAGTGCTATCTTCATGACCTTTGAAATTCACATAAACAAAAGGGTTGTCCTTCACCCTCATATCCCAGTGAAATGTTTTAGCACCTCGAAATCAATCAACTCTTAAGGAAAAGCTTAGACAATGGTTACAGTTGATTTAACTTCCAAGATGATTCTCATGATAAATAAAGATATCCTACAAAGTCCAACACAAGGCCTTGAAGCCTTTTGACTCAAAAAATAACAAATTATGCAGTTTACAAAAGTGCAGAGCTTGTTGCTAGATTTTTAGATCACTTCCAAGCCCTTCCTTCTAATTAGAAACAAATATAATGACTTTACTGTTCTGTATTTTTAAATTTGAACATATACAAACTCAATGACCTTCACTGAATTGTAGGGTCAACTGTATGTTTTGTGGACATTGCATGTCTGTCTTATTCAGTTGTACAAAAGTGAAGCCAAAATAACCCTTTGAAGGGCACTTACATGCTGTGCTTGTAATATACTTTGGAGCCAAGACATGCCTAAAAAAGAGCTAACTGGTGTAGCTGGAGAATTGATTTAAAAAAATGTCAGAGAGGCCTTAGGTCAGCTTTATCCACCGCAGAACAGATTTTTGGATTTGTTTGATACAGGCATACTTATAACAATGTCTATGCAATAGAGTCAAGGGGCACACTATCTGCAAACATGTGATTACTACAGCACTAGATACGTCTATTGTATCTAGTGAATGGCAGCAGCCTTGCATTGATCTTTGTGGGACACCCTAATTAATCATTGGACTCATCTGGGAAATAAAATGGATTCAAAACAACTCCCAGCCACAGTGCAATGCACAGGTTAATTTAATTATCGTGGGTGTAGACTGTGTTATAGATAAAGGTAACCCTTTTTATTTTTCTTGTTACAAAAGTAAGCAGAGATGCCCCATCCACTTCGTTGGGTATGTTTTGTATAGCCTGTTCTCCAGAACAATACAAGAAGCCACATTTTTCAGAAAATCTGTCATTGTTTTGGCATCCAGTTGCCTATTCAAAAAAAGCTGTTTGGAAAATTTAACTCTAGACATAAATCAGAGGGGAAACTTACTTCTGTTTACAGTGCCAGTAGCTGCCTTGAAATAGCTCCCCCTTGGCATAGACCTACCACTGTGATGTCCAGTGCAGAGCACAGACCACAGGATGAATGCAGTCATTGTCAGCATCATTGAACCAACCTGTTACCACATCGTAGAAAGGTCAGCCCACATGGGACTCTAACAGATGGTCTTGGATAGACTGAGAATACAGATGGATCAGGGGAACTCGGTATGTGAAAGTCAGTCATCAAAACTGAATACATTAACCAGACAAAATTTGGGCTCTTTTAGGTCCAATGCAGCTGCAGACCCATCCATCTTAACATACATTTTTCAAGATCATCTTGGCTTAAGTCCGATACAACTGTAGCTTTGTCCATCCAAATATCCATTTTTCAAGGTTATATTGGCTTCATTTCAATGCAGCTGTCGCACCTTCCATCTTATTATACATTCTTCACGATTTTTTCAGATTTTCTCTGATGTAGTTACAGATCTGACAACCTTGTTATGTGTTTTCAAGAATAGGATAATTTAGCTTCACTCCAATGCAGTTGCTCCGTCTATCTAAATATTATTTTTTTCAAAGTTTTTGTTGGCTTCACAGAAATGTTGCCATTATTCTGTCCATCTATATTTGAATTCTTCAACTGATTTTGGCTTCAGTCTAATGCAGCCATTGCTCTCTACATCGTAATATATGTTCTTCTTGGTAACTTTGGCTTTGTACAATGTATCTATTGATGCAAGGTGTCTTTGCATCACTGTGATGTGGCTGTTCCTCTATCCAAATTCCTCTATCTGCTGCTGCAGCAATGTCCTTTTATTTGCACATTCTTCAGGCTTATTTTGACAGTGTTGTTGTTATTTAACCATCTTAATATGTGTTTTTTAAGATTACTTTAGCCTCGTTCCAGTGTGGCTATAGCTCCATCCATCTCTAGGTACATTCTTTAATGCACATTTTTTAAATATAATATTATTTATTTTTTATTCACTTCAATGTGGCTGTTGCACTGTACATTTTAGTGTACATTCTTTGAGATTACCTCGGTTTCACACCAGTGCTTTAATGCTCTGTCTCATCTCAGTATGTTATTTGAAGTTATTGGTTAAAAAAGTAGACTAATATTATCAATCAGTCAAGTAATTGTGAGGTATTTTCAAGTGTCTTTAATGGTTCAAAAAGGCTTTCATTGAGATTTGTTGTCTGACCTAGTACTTAGTTGTAACAGAAGAGGGTAGAGCTCAAAAAAGGGCACAAAAACTTGAACAGCTAAGCAATCCCTGCGATATAGAATGATAATTATCAATAAGAAGCATCTAGTGCAGCACTTTCGTTACATTTAAACCTTAAAGTCTTGGAAAGTGAGATGCCGCCTGAAGAAATAAACAGCCAATTTCTACAATTAGCATCAAAAGCCAGACAGTCTGCATCTGAGCATGAATCACCATGACTCACTGCAGAACGTATAAAGCACGCAAACACATCCAACAAATCTTGACATGAGACTTCTCATCCAAAAATGAACTACCAAAACAGATATTACATCCACAAAAAGAAAGACTCTTCCTCTGAGCACCTTCAGTGAAGCGACACCGCCGGCTGATATCATCAATCACTTTTCACTCAAACTCCTCCATCCTGCCTCTACGCCCGTTCCCCTCTTTAAAACCACTTAACTTACTCCTTCAACCTCTTAATGGAGGAAAATTGTTTCTTACAATGGCAGAGAATGGACCCCTTTTGAGAGAGCTCTAAAATTGATGGATAATCCGTCTACTTGAGCTGATTTTGAAAGAAAACTATCAGCTGCTCCTGTAAGGGTTTAAGCACGGAGGTAATTATTTTAACTTAACTATCTTTTCTTTCCTGACGTTAAAGCCATTTGTTGCTTCAGTGGCATGGAGGTGATGAGCTGTTGAGGAGTAAATGACCCATTGCCTGCGTGTGGGCACAGATCTGCCACCAAGAAGCCTCCTGCTCCTTTCGTTGTAAACAAGCGGCAGTGAATAAAAAAGGAAAATGCCGATGTGTTAGCTGTGAATTACCAACTGTGCTGTGGGCGCTTGAGATGATTCAACATGGCGGGATAGAGAATCACAGAGAAAATGAGAGCAGGAAGGACCTCAGCCTGCAGAGTTATGGAAAAGTGGAGTACTCTTAGGTATCTGCTAAAGACAAAACACAGGACCTATTTTAAGAGCTGGCATATGCTGGAAATTTACATGTTGACATTCCCTTTATATTTGAATTTGCAGGAGTTATGAGGAAACATTTGTTGCCTTTATTTCACATATTCAGATTCCCTAAAAATGCCATTGTTCTTTTTTAAGAAGAAGAAACTAATAAAATGGTGAAATGACATTGCTATGTAATGATATATAATGGTATACTAACATGGCAATATGATACCTTTCACTGTACTAGGGTCACCTGATAGATTTTTGGATGTCTTTTCCTATATTTGTAAAGCCATTAAGTAATTTATTAATAAATATAGCACTGTTATTGTAATTCCCTTACACTGAAAATCCCTTTTTGTCATCTGTCTTGTGAATACAAGACTCCAAATGTTTTAAGTTGCGGTGCTTGTACCACAGTGGATTCCCTTAGTTACCTCTGCCAAGGAGGTTATGTTTTTGCCAGCGTATGTTTCTTTGTTTGTTAGCAAGATTGCACAAAAACTACTGGACTGATTTCGCTGAAATTTTCAGGAGATATTGGTAATGTCCCAACTTAATACTGGTTACTTTTTGGTGGTGATCCAGATAACCGCCATTAGTGAACGATTGTTTTTGCTAAATAACTGTGTAACTAATAATGCTATCAACATGATTACGAGTGCCAGGTGTGGGTTTTTAGGGTTAAAGAATCATATTATGATGGTAACTTTATCATCTAAATATTGCTTATAGGTGTAACAGCAATATGTGAGCTACGTTGGTGGAGGTTTGCGCTCTCTGAGTGTCTTCTTCTTATTACTGACACATATTCAACAAGTGCTGGAAACATTTCTTTAGAGATTTTGGTCCAAATTGACATGATAGAATCACATAGTTGCTTTAGATTTGTCAGCTGAAAATCCATGATGCTACTCTCCAGTTCCACCACATCCTAAAGGTGCTCTATTGGATTTAGATCTGGTGACCGCTGGAGTGAACTTTTGTCATGGTCAAGAAACCAGTTAAAGATGATTTGAGCTTTGGGACATGGCGCTTCATCCTGCTGGAAGTAGCCATCAGAAGATGGGTACACTGTGGCTATAATGAGATGGACATGGTCGGCAACACTCAGGTAGGCTGTGGCGTTTAGACAATGTTCAGTTTGTACCAAGGGGCCCAAAGTGTGCTAATAAAATATACCCCACACCATTACAAGCCTGAGCTGTTGATAAAAAGGAGAATGAATCTGTGATTTCTTGTATTTATGCCAAATTTAACCCTACCATCTGAATGTGGCAGCAGAAATCCACACTTGTAAGACAAGGGGACATCTTACTAATCTTCTAACGTCCAATCTTTGAACCTTGGTTATAACGAGTGGTTGTTTAAGTTACTGTTGACTTTCTGTTATCATGAACCACTCTGGCCAATCTCTTCTGACCTCTGGCATCAATAATTAATTTTCAATAAGAGAACTGTGGCTTACTGGATATTTCTATTTTTTACTGCTATTGTGTCAACATGAGACAAAATCTCTGAGGAATGTCTCCAGCAGGTGTACCTTATGAAGCAGCCATTTAATGCATATCCTATGAATATGTGGAACAGTGAGTTTGGTGTTCAAACCTCTTGACTCTTCATCTACATTTGTTTCAATATGCAGAATATAACTGGAGGAACAAGTATCCTGAAAGCTTGTTGCATTGAACAGTTTTGTTTATGAGTGAGTTCTCTCACGCAGATGGTGCTTTTTCGATTTGTGGTATCTGCTTAACTCAGCTTGACTCTGCATGGTTTGGGCACGACTTGCTCTGTTTTCCATGACAGTGTAGCTTTACAGTAAAGCCTTTATCAGTACCTCTTCAGGGTAGGTGGGAATGTCATAGCATGGCTACGTAAACTACTGTGGCATCCTAGAGCTGCCGTCCCCTTTTTTTAACAGCGTTGATGGCCCCATCTGCAGCAATATAAAGCCCTGGCTTCCATGCTGGCTCTTTCTGTACACATGCAGAGCTGATCATTGTCACTATGGCAAGAGTTCAAGTTTATACGATGAACCTCATACAGCGCAACTTCAGAAATCCTGATATATCCCTTTAAGATCAGCCTGTTTTTGTCAAATCTCACTCTGCTCTGGCTTCACTTCTGACTCCAGTCAACCAATATGGCAGTAAGAAAACTAATGCCTGAAAACTAATGCCTGCATGACTAATCGTTTGTACTTTTCCTTTTTGCATCCTTTGCAAATTTTTCCAAAAGCAGGGTCCTTCATCTGATTTCTAGCATCACTCATATCAAATAGCAAGACATTTTCTGGTAAATTAATCAGCCTAAAGGCATAAAATGAAGGCTTCACTTCATTTAAACGAAGACTTTTCTATCATTTATGCAAGTCCAGACTGAAGAAAACCTTCACAGGGCAGTTTAGCTAATATGATTGACCATATTGCTGCTGGGGTAATGAAAGAAGTTCCTTACATGGGCAGCTTCTTAGGCTGTCCAATATCTACCCTATCTCCATCCACTAATGAACAAACAAGATGGAGCTTTCACTTTCTCTAAAATATGAGAGTAACCAGCATGAAAGAAGTGTAAGGAGAGACATCTCTTCCTCTTTATAGCCTCAGAGCAGCCGTATATCAGCAAGCCATCACGGTCTTAGTCCAATTATTTCAGAGGAGCATGTTTCATTCCTCCCAACCTTCACTTTATTCCGTAGAGATCTCTAATTAGTAGCCGTATTTTCAAAGTCTCTGTCCACAGGAGACGAGTTAAGCCTTGAAACGGAGTAATGGACGTTAAAAGCATTAACATACAGACAAGCAGCACCCATGTGAGAGGCTGCACTAAAAACATGACTATGTTTGGTGCATACACATGGATGAGGACCATCAGCCTAAAATGAAAATGAGAGAAAACAAGAACCATCTGGCATTCCAAAGAGAATACATTCACAATCAAGGAACAACATGGAGCTCCATGACCTTGATATTTGAATTATGACCTCCAAAATCTAGTTAGCTTACACTTGAATTGGAGTGGACATATGTTCAAAGTTTGAAGAGAAAAAGTGTTCATAAGATATCATATTAACAAGCAAGGGACGATCATAAGCCCCAAGGACCTTTCCCCTGCTCTATGACCACCTAGATGAAATCAGTTTATCTGTAAGTCAGAATTAGCATTACTTTTGTGAAACCGTTTGAAGCATTCCCAAAGATATTCCAACCACAAACTTGGCATCAACATGGGATCTCAGGTTGATCTAACTATTTGACTCATGAACTCTGAATCTTCATCAGTTATTGCCTAATTCCCAGTTTATCCATGAGTCGGAGTAAACAGTTCATGCAAAGTTAGAAATAAAGCACTCATGAGACATTACAGTCATAAACAGGGAATGGACATTAGACCCAACAACCTTGATCTTTGACCTGTGACCTGAAAGGCTAAGTGACCTTGATCTATGACTTGTGACCTCAAAATCTTATCAGTTTCACTTAGAGTGAACACTCGTGTTTGAAAATCTCTCGATGCATTCATGAGATAGCTTGCTCACAAACAAGGGATTAATCCGACAACCTGACTCTTGAATTTTGAGCTCCAAAATCAAATCACCTTAGTCCCTGTTATATTCACAAGCAAGGGATCATCATTCAGCCAAATGACCTTGACCTGAATCTATGGCTCGAAAAATCTTATCAGGTCACCCCAGAGTCAGAGTGGACGTTTGAGTAAAATTTGGTTATGCTCCAATTGCATTCCCAAAAATCCTTCAAAATCTTAACAGTTTATACTTGAGTCTAAGTGACGAGTTTTTGGAAAATCCTTCAAGGTGCTCTTGCAACATCATACTCACAAGAATGACTCGGAGGGGTTGACAAACAACAAAATAAGGCCCAAGACCTGGCTGTAGCTGACATGGCGGCCTCATACCCAGAGGTGACTCACCCAGTGGTTTTGTTTTCCATGTGAGGCAAACACATTCAAAATTTAACACTGCGTCTGCTTTTCCCCTTCCTCCGATTGTCTGTTTACTTGTTTGGACGCTGTTGCTGTTTGGAGGTGAATGAGGCGTGAATATAGAGACACATTTCGCTTGTCCCCCCATTACCTTCTCTGTCTTTGCTTCTCATTACATACTCTTCCCCCGGGAGTGCAGGGACCGGCTCTCATGGTCAATTTACTGGATGACATTATGCTAATGTCAGGTGTCTGTGCTACCTGTTTACCTAGGAGTGTTGTTTGGGCTGGATATTGTTTGCCTTTATTGGACCTTTATTGGAAGAGTTCTCCCAGAAAACAGTTGGTATCACAGTTAGGGCTGGGAAATATGGCTCAAAAATAAACTCCCCGATTTTTTTCCACAACACTTGATTTGTGATTTAATCGATTTTTCTCACAAAAATTCCATTAGTCAAATTTTGCCTTTGTGTTGTCAAGGTAATTTCCCAAACCAAACAGAATTTCCCCCATAAAGTTAAAGTGCATGTCATAAATTGTTGATGATGTAGTTCAAATGTAGACAGGTTTGTCTACATAAACACTGAACGCTTATTGAATGAGTGCAGGTGGGCTACAAGCAGTCATTTACAAGAGAGAAGAACCATGAGCATGACTGAAATAACATTAACCAAAGCTGCAGGCATCATGTTGATGGGTTGTTTGTCTATATGTACTTCATCCATCCTTTGGGAACATGGTACCTCCAGAACTCTGAAGGGGATTTCCTTCAAACTTTGCACAATCATCCATTCTGACTCAAGGTTGAACTGATTCCATTTTGAGGTCAAAGGTCAAAGTGATGGAGCCTCTTGTTTACCTGTTGCCCATGAATACAATTGTGTGAACACAATATCAAAAGAATGCTTTGCACAGATACTACTCATAAGATGGAAATTATATGAAAATCTTATTGATCATAGGTCAAAAGTCAAGGTCATGGAGCCTCTTGGTCGCCCGTTGCTTGTAAATACAGTTTTTCAAGAATGATCCTGGGAATTCTTATCAAACTTTGCACGTATGTCGACATTGTCTTCAAACCAATTGATTAGACTTTGAAGTCCTGGGTCAAAAGTCATTGTCATCATTACCATCATTTTTTTGCTTTTGGATGCAATTTGGTGAACTTTTAAATACAAGGATACTTTTTGGGATTGTATTCAAACTTTACACAAATGTTTGCCATGACAGGTGAGATTTTGGAGGTCAAATGTAGAAAAGTCAAGGTCACACAGCCTTTTGGTCATCCTTAGTTTTTTTAACGCAATCTAATGCCTTTAAGAATTTTACCTTTAAGTCTTTACACGTCTTTTTGACTCATGGATAAACTGGTTGTAATTTGGAGGTCAGGGGTCAAAACTTAAGGTATAGCAGCTTTGCTTGTGAATTTAATATATTGGGAAAGCTTTAAGAGGTTTTCATCGCTTTTGTCTTCTTGTACAAAAATAATGATTTGTTTAGATGTTGGAGATCATAGGTCAAAGTTATCGGCCATCATGTTGGCCATCTGCTTGTGAAGGCAATGTCTAAAAATATGCTTTTCAAGATTTACTTTAAATGTTGCACAAATGTCCACTTTGACTAAAGGACGAATTGGTAAGATTTTGGAGGAACAAAGTCAAATGTTCTCGGGTCTCAAGATCATGTCTTGCTTGTGAACTTGATGTGTAGAGGGTTCTTCCAAGGGTTTCGGTGAAACTTTGACTTGACTATGAACTTAGTAAATTTGGAAGGTAAAAGGTCAGAGTCAAGTGTCCCACCAATGTTCTTCACTCTCTGAAAATGTGTTCTTTGCAGGGGCATAAAACCACCATGTGGTATTTCTAGTTTGCTTTGAGTGATTTTCTAAAATGTTTGCACAATTGTCCATTCGAGAACTGGAATAATTAATTGGGTATTAAAGATCAAAGTCTTTGAGGCTTGAGTTTATTACATGCCTTTCAAATTTCTATGCTGCCATAAAAACTAGCCCATCCACGTCTTGGCCCACCACTGTTCATTCACTGCCCTCTAAATGTATACCAATCTCTTCAGGTCAAACTTTGACCTCTAACTGGCTGTATGTCACTGGCCGTCACAGGAATATTTTTAATCTTCACACAGTTGTAGGAGGTTTAGGCGTGTTGCCCGACTTTATATACAGTCTATGGCTGATCCTCACAGCACCCTGACCTTAACCCCATTTAACACCTCAGGCTTGAACTGAAACATGACAGGCCTTCACACCAACTCCTGTGATCGACCTAGTAATGCTTCCTATTCATAATGGAAGAAAACTGCAGCCAGGTCCAGAAATCTGAGGTTATATTTTCTGGTAGAGTGGAATATGAGGTGTTCAACATTCACATTGAGATGTTACATTTGGATGTGTATGAATCTAACCATGCATCAAGATATATGGTGGAAGACTGCATACAAGTATCAAACAGGACCAGGAGGCATTATTCATCATGCATGCAGAGAGAGCACACAATGTACAGTGAAAACATACATTTTTAATTCAAGTCATGAATAAGAATAAAAGTTTTATGCTACACTACAAATCCTAGAGAGAATTCATTATTATGATCCCACCTCCAAGTGGTAAGAATCACATGGGTGACATTCGGTCAGAAAAGGTCAAAGAGATTGAGTTCTGTGAACAAAACTTTAAGCACCAAGATTTGTCTGAGGTCCCCATTTTACATTTGTAGACTGATGAAACCTCTCTGTTGAGATGTAAAGTTGGAGGTCTGCAGCTTGTTTCTGTTCTCTCTCTTATTCCCTCCTGAATAAAATCTGACAGCCCATGCAGTTGCCCCAGGCTGGTTGAAATGACTGCAAACCAATTTCCATTAGTACAAAAGCTCTGCTCCCAGTTAAATTGGAAAATCAGCTGCTTTCTTAGACACAGGAAAAATTGTCCCTACATTCTCATAAAAGTTAAATGAGAAAAATGGCTGACCTCCTGATCAATAAATGATAATGATTAACTCATTGGTGGAATCATTTTGCGGGAGGCTCAGCTCAATCAAAAGTAGAATGAAGTGTTAATCTGAAAGGGTTAATTCAGAGAGTGAAAAAAATGAATGCTGCAGGAACTTACAATTATCAGTGAATAACTGTGTCCATATACAATAACATTAGTAACGTTCAGCTGTCACCTCTCCATCTGTAGTATGGAGCATGGCCACTTAGAATGCTGTCAACAACCTGTTTTATAAAAAGGGGTTGCTTTTAGATTTTAACCCGTAGAGAATTTTCAGCTGAATCTGTAAATCTGCTCTTGTTTATCATTTTAGCATGTTCATATGCCAGGCCTTTAGGTTGACAGGTTAAACTCACTTTCCTGACTCTCTTGGTGTCTGTTGTGATATGAATAGATAAAACAATTGAAACTGCTCGCTTAATGCTGAACAAAAATAAAATAAATATGGTCAGAGAAAAACAAATGTAAATATTTAGAATCTCAAAAAATCAAGGTATTTGATTTTAAGCCTTTTTTGTGTTCGACATGTCTCCTCTGTGTGATGGAGTACTTCAATGCACTAGACAAGATGTCTGTAGCTGTTGTTTGTGTCTTTGCTGTCCTGAATGGCAGCACATCTTTGTAGCCACTTTTATGTTTATTGTTATGATGACCTGTGAGCTACGAGACACCTGAATTTCCCCCAATGGGGACCATCCATCCATCCATCCATCCATCCATCTATCTATCTATCTATCTATCTATCTACCGGACATGGTTGCCCTGCCCCCCACCCTCCCCAATAGACTTAGAGCCCGTTTACACGACAAAGAAAACAGCCCAAAACTGAGAGTTTTTGTTGTATTTGCGCCTTTCATTTACACAAGAATGGTGCCCAGAGTTCCTGAATCTGCAAGCATTTGAAACCAGGATCCATAGTATAAGTTTTGACAAGGTTTTGTCTTCGCTCCCATGTAAACAAGAATCTCCGTTGTCAAGGAAAATGGGGACATGGCGCAGTACTCTTTCAGATGAAGGTAGCACGCGCGTCAAGGAACAACAACAACAACAGCTATGGCTGACTACCAAGCAACATGCGTACTGCTAACTGTGCTAGGTTTGTTACAGTGTTAATTTTGGCAGCACTTTTTATTTTAGTTTTAGTCTTTGCCTAAAATATCTTTTAGTTTTAGTCATAATTAAGTCATCTAAATTGTTTTTAATTTTAGTCTAGTTTTAGTTGATGAAATTTCACAACATCTTAGTCGACAAAATCTACTGTAAATTTAGTCGACTAATATATGAAGTGTAAAGTGTAAGGCATTTTTTAATGTTTCCTTGAATTTCTGAAGTCATGTTTTACACTTGGATCCCACCACCATGAAGCTAAGGCAGTTGTGATTGGATGTCTGTCTCTCTTAACTCATCCAACCTTTTCACACAACCAAAGCAGCTGTGATTGGATATATTCCTAACTTGTCCCTACTTTCTACATGACGAAATTAGGTCTGATTGGATCTAGTGTCTGTCAAACATGTTAGTCTAGTTTTTATATGTTGATGAAAATGTCATTTAATTTAGTTTTAGTTTTTGTCAATGTACACTTGTTTTTTTTTAGTTATAGTCTAGTTTTCGGTTGATGACGGAAACTATGATGAAAATAATTAGTCGACAAAATGAACACTGGCACTGGTTTGTTATTACTCTTCCAACAAAATGTGGAGCTGTGTGTGCGTCAATACTCTGACCAGCGGAGATGCATTTGTTATATTCCCCAAGGACACTCCAAACTTACGTCGCCAACTACTGCCCTGGCATGCACGCTACTGCGTTTTCAATCATTCCTGCAGATCTGCATCGTTATCACACCGTCTGTGTAAACGCGGAGTGCTTTTGAAAACTCAAAGGAAAAACCTTTCAGATTCTGGTGACAACATTGTCGTGTAAACGGGCCCTTAGCAGCGTGACATCCTTCACTGTTTTGTCTGCAGTTTAGTCCGATTAGCTGTTGGTGGCGAGCCCAGTGCTAGCATCATCCGTAGACAGAGAGGGTGCATTACTTTGTTCATCCATCTTCCTTCACTCGCATTGTTTCCTCACATCATAACTCCTCCCAGCCAGGAATTGGAAGAGGGACGCAGGAAAGAGACATGAGAACAGAAGAGGTACAAGATACCAAATAATAAAACCTTCATCCGTCTGAGTAGAGACAGGTGTTGATGATGTACTGCTCAGCTGATTGTCCGTCAAACACACACTGCACAAACACCTTCTGGGACAAACATTGTGCCACAATAATGTGGCCTCACATAAAACAGCATTTTTTCAGAAATAAATCATCCCGTATGTAGTTTTAACTGTATTAGAACAACACTGTCAGACAAACCTGGATTAAAAACTGTAATAATCAGAGAGAAGGGGAGGCAATTCTCTAGGTGCTCCACCTCCAAACCAATCACAGTGCATCTCAGGTCGACTTTCTTGAAGGAAACCCTCCAGAAGCATCCTCCATCATTCATCCTCGCCTCCTCCAGGTGCATTTTTGGGAATTGAGAGATCCTTCATCTTGGCGGAGGGAGAATGACTTCTGAGTCAGTGGAAAAGAGAGGAAGCAAGGATGGACAAAGCTATGGAATGAGAAAAACCCAGAGCAATGCTGCCGAAAACATGGCCCTGAGAAACAGTGAGCTGACAGGTCACCACAGGGGAGACTGGTGGACCAGTCAGAGTGACGTGGGCCCATTAAATAAAGGCTTCGCTGTTAACCATATCTAACAATGTACCTTAATCTCAACAAGCTTTTCTTCATGAGAAGCTATTTTTTTAACTTCCAAAAGCTCACCGTGTTAGACCGCTGAATGTTTGTGGTTGTAGCAGTTAAGACTTTTCTATGCTGGAAAATGTCCTGACGTCTTCATGTGCTCATTTAAGGCACATGTGATGTTATATCATTAAGATCAAAATAGGGCTACAGAAAGAAAAGAAACATCTGGGAGTCTCGGTTAACATGATTGCTCTCAAAACTGCACAACTGCTGACAATAATTTGAAGTTTATACATCTGTGCGGTGACAACACAAACCCTGCATGCACTGTGTTGCAATCTGTGTAGGCTTACTGAGGGTGATTTCGGTGGGACTTTTATTTCAGGTAGTCCAGGAAAGGATTTTCGTTTTCCATGAACCAACAAAAATGGCAGCATAAGATAGTTTGGATCATGTTACTGACATTGATCTTACTAATGCACATACCCAGATTACAATTGCAATGTAACAAGATATTGTTTAGCCCTACTCAAACCTTAACCTGTGTTCACATAAAAAGCAACGAAATCGCCTGTGGACGCTCTGGTCTCTTATATCGCACCGCCTGGCAGTTGAAAACGCACAGAACACACAGGCAGGCAACGCAATGTGAGTGACCGAAAGAGCTGGTCTTTTAAGGTGTGGTGCAGATGTGTCTACCAAAATTTTTCATATTATCTTAATAGATAAAGATCCATCATAAAGCTGGAGACAGCAATAATAACTTATCCTCCATTGTTTTAAACTCAGGTCTCCCACCTGGGAATCCAGATTGGCCCACAATTGGCTGTCACACTGCTGCTAATTTTAATAAAGTTGAGTTTCTCTCAACTTCAGCTTGTCACTCGCATGGCTTGTATCGAGTCGCTTGCGTTTTGTCACTCGCCGTTGCTGTCACTCGCCGTTGCTGTCACCTTCGCCCTGTATGCCCATTGACGCCAGCTATCACTGAAAATGAATGGTAGCTGGTCAGGTCATTTTTGGTGTGAATGCAGGGTTACTGAGATATTGGGACTGACAACTTAACAAATGCTAATGCCAGCACAGAGGCATATAAACACCCTTTATGCTACACAAGGTTTTGTCCTTTAAAGACAAATACACTTAACACCATAAAGTAACAGAGGCATTCTTTTGTGTCAGTGTGCTTTATAAACCATACTTTAGCTGTTAAGGTGCTGACACTTTAGAAAGTTTACAACAAACCAAACTTCTTCCCATTGCTACAACTTTCCTGTCCTTCTCTCTCGTCACCTGGTTAATGATCTGTTTCTGCCGAGTCAGATTGATACAACCTTGAGGGGAATGAACCTCCAAATTAAGACAAATCTGCCAAGAAATGACGTGAATTACCCGAGGACAACTCTCCTCACCTTCTAAATGTGGTGTTGTGCTGCAGAGCCCTGAAGCAACCCACAGGACTGTCTTTCCTTTTTTGTCCTCTTTAACTCAGATATGCAGCAGTTCAACCAAGTTATGGAGCAGGGTACTAACACCATTGAATCATCCATTTTGAAAAAAAAAAAAAGAGGAGTTAGTGCAGCGGGAAGCTCTGTGGCTCTGAGATAAACCACAGAGGGAGACACATGGGGTGAATTACAGGGCGAAAAGTGAGTGACAAACGATGACTTTTGGTCCTGAACTCGGTGGGAGGATCTGACTCTGTCACTGTGGGAATAATGGTCGGCGATGAATCGAGCTGCAGACTGTAGAATGGGAAAAATAATAACTGGACTGAATGTAACTGCACATTTCTGCTCTGCTAACGTCCTCGATGCCAGTCTGATTTACTCAGGGTTGCTTGGTCTTTTTTGTACGAAGATGCGAGTGCTGGAACTACATCGAATTTCAATATGATGCACATACAGTAGAGGTTGATTTGCTGACACTCTAAAGGTGCTTACATCCCTGTGGAAGGATGAGAGGCTTCACACGTGTGCTCAAACACTCCCACCATAGATCACATTAAGTGTTATCTCACCATAGAGAGTGGCCTCCATTAAAGGGGCAATTCCTCTTTAAGATTACGACGGCTACAAGACGGGGGATTTATGACAAGGCTCACGCATGGAGACCTACGCAGAGTGAATTTGTTTTAGAGCTCTGTCACACAAGCAACGAGACCAGAGATGGATATTTCTCTCCCTGTTTCATCACTTGTTAGCATTTTTCCAGTGTTTTGTTTGCAGCCTCAGCAGAATTGGGTTACAGTGAGTACCGTGCAATGAAATCTGGAGGCATGAATAAGGAAAAAAGTATAAAGTTGGTTAAGTGTTCCTGTCCTACATGTGTTTCTGAGATAGTTCCTTTATAGGTGAGTGGACTTCTGTGAGATTTATTGAGTTCTTCAATTATGCAGCACTAGAAAATTCAAGGGCTTGCTCATAAAAGAGCTGCTGGCAATGCAAAAACAGTAAATGAATGAACTCAAATAGTTCTTTAACTTTTTAATGTAAATGATATTGAGCTGGGTGGAGGTAGATGGATGGCACGGGCCTTCTTTGAGATTTGATTGGGCACTTCACTTGCCACCCCAAGCACTCTCTGTTCTCAGTCTGAATCATCTGTACCCCTTATACCTCTCAGAGTTGTGGGTTGCTGGGAGGGCTGAATGATTTTAGGAAAAAATCTAATTGTGATTTTTTTGGCAGATATTGTGATTACTAATCGATTCACGATTTTCTTCAAATCAAGCTTCAGTGCGTTATTCACTATATTTACAGTATAGACAACAGTAAGGAAATCAGTAATCAAAAGCACATAACACATTATTCGTCATCTAATATTGACAGTAAATAATCTGTTTTCATTATTTAAGGGATACTCCAACTTCTACTTCCAAACAGAAGCTTTATATTGTTGACCTGCTTACCAGCACTTCAGCGGTAATGTGACGTTTGTGAACGAGTCGACTCTTTTGAACAGCTCTTTTAATTGAACAATGAGAACTGATTTTGCAGTTGTGAGTAAACTGTTCATTTGCGAGCCAGTCCTTAATGCAGCGCTGCAAAAAATTGCAGCTTTGGTGATCACATGATCGGGTTGTTGGAAATTGCGATTTTGAGCCGAAAACGATAAATCTTTCAGCCCTAGCGGCTGGTGCCTATCCCAGCTGACGTTGGGCAGGAGCTGGGGTTACACCCAGGGCGTGTAGAGACAGACCACCTTTCACAGTCACACTCACACCTAGGGGCAATTTATAGTCACCACTCAACCTAGAGAGCACGTTTTTGGACTATGGATGAAAACTGATGTGCGTTATAAATAAACATTCAAGCATGGGAAAAACATGCAAACTGCACACAGGTTGTCTGATCATTGAGTCAGTCCTGCAACCTTATTGCTGTGAGGCAACAGCAAAACATGTTGCACCAGTCAAGACCAGAAATCATGTAGCCAAACGCAGACTTCAGATATGGAGACTGTTTATTGGGGGACTGTAAAGAGTGGCAACATCAGGTCTGAAAGCAGAACAGCTCGAGTTGCCTGCATTGGTTTGAACTATATTTAAGTCCCAGATGGCAACACAGCATTCAACATCTTATTTAAAAGACGTTAAGTGTACTAAATTTAATGTAAGATTTATGCCACATCTGCCCTGAATTAACAGCATTAGTGATTACCAAAATCATTTTTTATGTTTCCCTAATGGTTAATACACCAGTATGTCGATGCCCTTTGATTAAACCAGGGTTGCCAACTCTCATGCTCTCAATTTTTTGAGTAAATTACATATATAATGATTCTATAATATTAGTGTTTAAAAATAAGTATTATAATTATAAAGGGATGCACAATGTTATTGGTATGATATTTGTATCGCCATTATAGCGTTAATAATATCAATATCTGCTGTACATTTTGGCCGTATATACCCCTTATGTCTTCTGAAATACACATGCATGAATTTACCATGATGCTTCACTTTATCATTACTGAATGTCTAAATTAAAAAATCAACAGTATTGATTTCGGAGAAGGAAATTTTGTTTTCTTGTTTTCCATATGTCTCTAACACAAAATACTTTAAAGTACTGCATAATTTTGACCCCAAAAATGTGTATCAATAAATGCCACAATGAGTATATTGTATATATATAGTATGGCATATTGGATATCTGTAAAAAAAATAAAATAAAAAAATAAGAACTACCCTACATCCCCAATAATAATGATGATTTTTATCATTATAATCTGATTACAATGCATTACAGACTACTCTATTTTCTCCATACTTATCTCCTAAATGGGTCTCAATCTCTTGTCTGATTAAAGTATCAAAGTGTGTAACAATGCACAAATTTGCAGGAAGTTACATTTGCTCTGTTAAAAATGATCACCCTTCCCATTAAGTTCTCCCATCTACATTTTTGACACCAGTTGATCAGTTCATCATGGACTCAGTTGAAATCAGTTTTTGTGGCTGCAAAGAAGCTGTAGTTACAGATTGCAGCCCTTATGTGTTTGTAATCTATGTTCATAAAATATCATATATTTGATTATTTTAGAACCTGCTCTAATATCGTATTTGCTGATAATAGCATGATCCAAAGTAGTGTGCAACAGTTTTGATGTGAACTTGAGTTACTGTATCATAACAGGCTCACCTTGCAATGTTGGCAACCCTGCTTTAAATACAAGAAACAAAACAACTCTTAACACTTAAGGCTCTAAATTAAAAGTTTGTGTTCTCTTAATTTTCTCTCCTGATGTTCTCCACCTTTTAGAGTCCAAGCCAAGATCAGAAGTGTCCACATGGATCTCCACTGCTCTCTAGTGGACACAGGCGGCACTGCGGCTTCTGGATACATGAGAAAACAGGTAAGGAGGAGTATGCAGATGCAGTTTTATATATATATATATATATATATATTCTATTATTACTATTTTTACAGATGTTTGACTCAAAATTCAAACCCTTGTTATTTTTTTTGGTATTTTTCTTGTTTTTAAATCAAGCGCTTGGTAGTAAAAAAAACAAAAAAAAAACAGAGGTCCAGTTTTTATAAACAATTAATTGTCATTATCAAAAAAGGTGAGTTGCCTGTAAATAAAAAGTAAATACGCGTAAAACTGAATTATTTTACAGTTTTGATTATTAAAAAGTCCACTGTGGGAGTTTTTTCCTACAGATTTACAGAAATTCATCTCAAAACAGGTGAACATAAACACCTATAATTATTTGTCGCTACTGAATATTCGCGCACCAGCCCTAATGTGTCCCGCAGAAACCATTTGCGTCTCCATCTGCGCACATTGTGTTCCGGCCGGCAGCGCACGAGAGCAGAAGAATCTTTTTCACGCTTACAGGACGCGCATGCGCAAAACGGGCGCCAACTGGTTTATGTCAAGTCGAGGCGGACGGATGTGATCGAGCCCAAAAAAATCACCTGTATTCTGGCATTCATGGTGACACAGTGAGTACACGTTCATATTTTACTCTTCATACTCGTTTAATCGGCGCTGGCTCGTGTATTTTTAGTTATTCGTTCGTGGTAAAATAAGGGATGAAATGTGAGGATGCAGGGAGGCTGTTGCATGAAGCATCTTGATGTGGATATTCCAACAGGCAGAAACTGGATTCATTCTTATATCGTGAAAAATAAGCACTGATCTGACTTGGAAATTTATTCGTGTGATTTCCAGGCCTGCTCTTTTTTTGTACCCTGACAGAGAAAAATAATCATCCCTCTGATTAAATAATTTGATCATGTTTCTATAAATGGCAGCATGATGCTCGCTTCAGCATGATTGCATGTCTTGAATCAACCGTCGTGTGTGCGTGTGTGTGTGTGTGTGTGTGTGTGTGTGTGTGTGTGTATCCTCCCGAGGATGCACTGATGGATGCTGCGGTCCAGGCAGAGTAACGCCTTGTCGCTATCATTACCTCCAGCTCATCCCTCATAGACAGAGAGGAAGGCTGTGGATGCTCATCAGCTTTTGTCACATTCAGTCCAAAATCTCCTATTTTTATTGTCCTGATGCTTAGAGGGTGATAGCTGCACATCAACACATCATAGACAGGGGCGCTATAGACTTAAGTGAAGGGCCTGGGGCTTTAGGCTCCTGGGGGCCCTGAAGATAAAGTCATCATAGGATAGCTTTCTGTTGGAGTATTTGTCTCAGTTAGCCAAATTCCAGGTTGTGGATTTTATAATATTGTTCATTTATACATTATTTTAGTTTTTTGAAGAGCTCCAGGCATTTTGGCAAAATTATGATAATTTACCAATCAATCAAACTTTATTTGTAAGCACTTTTCATACAGAAAAATGCAGCACAAAGTTCTGTACATTCTAAAACACATAAGTGATAAGTGTCAGGGGATACAAAATAAAATACAAAACCCAACACATATTCAACACACACAACCACACACACACAAGGACACTAAATGAGGACTCTCCAAACAGCCACGGATGGCCAAAAACTAAACCGATTAAACAATGATAAGGTATAAAAGAGGTAAAATAGTGTTAAAAGTCAGTAGACATAAAACAGTCTTAAAACCAAACAATAAAAGAAAATTAATAAAAAGAGGCAGTAAAACACAAAATAGTAACTCTGACACTAAAAGAGAGTAAAAAAACTTAAAGCAGATTAAGAGAATAAAACAAAATCAGCTAAAAGCTGGACTGAAAAGGTAGGTCTTGAGTTTGCTTTTAAAATTATGAACAGTAGGTTGTGCTCTCAGATCCTCAGGTAGACAATTCCACAGATGGGGGGCCATAATATTAAAATGAAGCTTCATCGTATGTTTTGGTTTTTACTTTGGAATCTGTTAAAAGACCACCACCTGAAGACCTGATGGATCCACTGGGCTCATAGTGTAAAGCAAATCAGATAAATAAGAAGGACCAAGACCATTAAGAGATTTAAGGAACATTAAAGCCCATTTTAAAATACACAGGTGGCCAATATATGTGTATTTTGATTCTTTTTCAGATATTTAGACAAACATACATCATCTGGTTTCTCTACGTAAAACCTTCTTTAAAAGCCTTGACATGCTATGACTGCTTGAACATTAAGGGGAAGAGCCTCATGTTTGCCTTTACCTGAGGCCCCCTCATGATTAAAACCAGCCCTGATCATGCAACTGAATGAAGGTGACAAAATGACATTTTTCAGGGGGTTGCACTCCACAGATGTAGACCCCATATCTCCTGACGGTAAAGTGATAATGTGTTTTCTAAGACATGTTTCAGAATCTCTGATGTGATTATTATCAGGCTCATATTGATCACGTATGTCTTATTTGTTGATCTAGTTTGATTCATCCTCCTCTTTTATGACTTCTTGGATTATTTGTGTGAGTAGATCTGTGTGTGCGTGAAGCTTCATCTTAATGCAGTGCTAATCTTCCAGTAAACCGTGCCTCTCTCTCTTTGAGCCTGGCAAAATATAATGAATTTAAAACATTTTTATCCATCTATTTTGAATGAAATATAAGGTAAAGATATTGTTTATATTGATATAGTTTACGTCCTGTCAAAATAACATTATACATCTGTTCTGGCTTCATCTGGCCATTGGTGAAGGCAATGTTGAATGAAGTGATGAAGAAATAGATGCCAGGCCCAGTGCTAAAATGTTTACAGTAAGGACCTCTGACAGGAATATGCCTTTTAACCACTGAGTAATCAGTTTGAAGGAGGGCAAGTGGATGCAGTAGCTCTGTGTCCAGGCCTCCTGAGGTGTTTTTGAACCACTGGGACAAAATATTAATGAAGGGAGAGTCCTTATTGACAACCCACTGATATGCTGGCCCACCTTTTCCATCAGTCTTGGTGGCTAAATTGTAAAAAAAAAAAAAAAACCATAGAAAACATTCAACGAGACATTTAAAATTGTGAACTTGAATTTATGATTCGTGTTTTAATGGTTTATGGTCCTAATGTATTGTATCGTCGTGGAAACTCCACCTAAATCTTAATTGTAGCTTTCTGCTTTTTTCTTAATATTTTCTTTTTTAGATATACAGTGCTCAGCACAAATGCGTACAGCCCTTCAGATTTTACAGAAAACCTTTAGTTTTCTTTCAAAATCAACATTTCTATGGCATACTATACCATAAAATAATCCCCCAAATGTGGGCCATTGATTGCAAACAATATTTTTTAAGTTGCACACAAAAAAAGTATTTTTTCTCAATTAAAGATCAGGATGCAAAAATAAGTACACTCCAATCAAAGGGGTGGGAGCAAAGCTAAATTTTTGTTATCGTATTACCCTAATTTTCATCTTATGGTAAAAAAGAATGTTGTGTTAAACTCAGCTTTGTCAACACTTTGGAAATTGTTCTTTTGTCCATTTAGATATTGATTAATACATTACTTTTAATAGGGGGTGTACTCATCTATGCTGGGCACTGTAATTGAATGTGACCACAGTGAGTGAGGTAGAGGGACACATGTAGCCCTCGGGCCACCAGTTGCCCATTCCTGGTCTACATAGAGGGCCTGAGTGATGAGTCAGGCTTTTAAATTCAGATATTGAAAAATAAAAATCACAATTCTCTTGAACTCTGCTGCAGTTTTTATTGAAAATAATAAAAACAAGTCAATCCTTTTTTTTAAGGATTGACTTGTTTTTATTATTTTCAAGTGGAACTTTGCGCACCTTAAGCACCTTAGCACTTTACCGTTACTTTTACCTGCTTATATGTGTACTGTGCATCTGCACTCTGTGTGTTCGTTTATTGTATTGTGTTGTAAAAACCGACTCTCCCTGCAACCAAATCTACCTACGATACAAATAAAGTAACTTGAACCAGTCATGCCCAAAGTTAAGGCTACTTTCAGGTAATTAGATTTAGTTTTTGTTTTAGTTAACTGCTGGAAACAGAGATCACATGTGCACAGAGACATCAGCCTGAACTCCAGTCTGCTTTTCAAACACATAAAAACTAAAAGACTCTTAAGTGTTCATGTGAAAATTTCACCTCTTCACCACTTGTAGGAAAATGTAAAGATTACATTTTAAATTAAAAAAAAATGGAAATTGCAAAAAAAAAAAAAAAAAAAGGTTTTTTTTTTTAAAGGAAAGAACTTGAATGAATTTGTGAGTTTTGTTTGGTGTTAAAAAATTGGAGATTTGATTTTTTTAGACCTGGCTCCCTGCCCTCCTGCCTGGCTGCATAAGGGACAGTGCAGGCAGCATTAACACTGTCCTAATGGCAGCTATGGGTCATGTTCAGCGTTGCCAGATTTTGCCAGTAAAGCAAGCAACCATTTCTAGAACAACAATCTATCCATCTAGATAGCTATATATCTATCCATCTATGTCAAGATAAAAATTAACTTGAAAAAAAAATCTCTAACTTGTGTGTGTGTCTTTCTTACAGTATTTGCACAGCATCTTTTACTCATCTCCAACTTGATGTATTTGTCCCCTTAAAAGTGTTTTCTCCTTTTAGGGGACCCTAACCTGTATTTCGTTCTCTGCTTTGCTATCAAGCTAAATGTAAGCTTAAGAAAGTGTATAACTGTGATTTTGTTGTCATTCACTCACTGTTTGACACCTGTGTGCTTAAGCGTGTGTCATGGCTGAATAGTGGAGGGACGGAGAGGAGTACAAGGGACAACAGGCTGGTGGAGGGCTTCAAAAATTGGACAAACTATCATGCCCTGCTTTATGAAAAGAGCTGTGAGAAAAGCAAGACAGGTTCATTCAAGGGCAGGGCAGACCCAGATAAGCAGCTCCACTTTTGGAGCAAGCCCAAAAACAACACAACCCAGGACTGCCAATATTTACAAGTCACCTAACAGTACAAAACAAAAAGGAGCCCAAAGTTACTTATAATAAGCAGACTTGGCAACTATGGTCATGCTGTAGGCAGGGTGCCCCATCTGTGCATCACCAGGATCATGGGTCTCCTCACTGAGCGCCCAGACCCCCCACATTATGTCATAAGCTGTCGTGATCCCAAAAACTAAAAATACAGGCAAAATTTGGCAAAGTGGGTCGGACTACTGAAAAGTTCAGAAATCAGAATCAGACTCGGAAATACTCTTTTAATCCCCAAGGGGAAATTTGGTTGTATCAGTTGCTCTTATACATAATTTAGCAGTGGGAATATCAAATAAAAACAATAAAATGGATAAGACACCATAAAGTAGATAAGAGTTTAAAATGGAAGCAAAAATGAACCCTATAATGCCTGTTGTATCATATTTGATACATACTTTTATTATACCTCTATCTGATCAATGTGATCAACAAATCACTAAAAAAAACATCTGAATACAATCAGATAAATGATAAAAATGTCCTCAAATGGATTATCAGTTGCCAAAAACACCTAATGTATCAAATGAGATACAACAGATATATGTGTTAAATTTTATGGAAATGTAGATTTTTTTAGAATTTCAGTGGAAAGTGAAATAAACATTTCAGCTCCAAAAAATTAGAATTTTCTGGCTATAATTTGTGTTTTCAGGCATTAAAGTTTTAAGAAAGTAGGTTGCAAGGTGCAGAATCTTTAAGCTTTATCGAAATTCCCTATGAAGGAAAAAAATAAATAAAATAAGTAAAGTGAGACTATGAACACCGTATTTACACTATTAATATTAACAACATTTACAATATAAATATAAACAGATCAGCACTGTAGCACCGTGGACCACATTTGACTGGGTATTGCGCTGGAGATTGTGTTTCCTTATTAACAGATATTAACAATTATCAGAGGTGACAACAGTGGGAAAAATAAATAGCAGTTGTGTATGAATAACAGTTGTTATTCCTCCTACATTTCCATATATTTCAGATCTACCTGTGCAGTTTGGACAATCCTTTCTAGCTCTTTCTTTTGGTTGAAAGTGAGGCTGATGATCAGAAAGTTTCTGTATTTCTTGAAATCACAAATCATTGAAACAGTGAAGATTTTATCATTTTGATGAACATGGTATTTAGGGGATTGAATCATTTTACCAACTCAATATATGAATGTTTTAAATGTTTTTATTCAGTTTAGACAGTCTATAGGAATTTGTCTATAATGTTAGATAATTAAAACAATTCATTTTGCGACTTTGTTTCTGTAGGCGTTCTATCGTTGCTGTGCTATCAGACAGGTAGCAATATCATTGGAATTTCATAGGATCATTTTGAAGTTTATGATTCTGGTTTTGTGACAGTCATTTGTTATTTCTTTACTATAAGAAAATCAAAATATCTATCATGTAAAGCTACTAAACATCATAAAGGCATGATATTTGATTCAGCCCCATTCTCACCCTGATTCTCTCTCCCTCCATCAGCCCATGGGCTCAGAGCGGGTGGAGATGCGTAAGAGACAGATGCAGGTTCACCAGGAAGCAGCTGCCAGTGTCCTCCAAGCGCGCCACAGAATGGGAAACACCCCCACCAATGCCTCAAACGCCTGCTGCTTCTGCTGGTGCTGCTGCTGTAGCTGCTCATGGTAATGACACTCGTCAGCTTCCCACACACAGCGGGCTGCAGACAGGAGACGTGTGCTCTGAGACATGAGGGGGGAGAGGTGATGATTTATGGAGAGATAACTGCAGGCATGTAGGATGTGATGATGGTTAGACACACACATTCTGACTTATACCCTTTTCTTGAGCTGCTATAGTTAATGTACTTTTTTAAGGTCATGACGATGGTCACTGTGTCGTATTGGACCGTCACGGAGCCATAAAGTCATGCCACGGTTTGACTCAAAGACTCAACAGACCATAGATATCTCCTCAGGTACACACACACTGGCCACTTCATTAGGGACACCAATTCAACTGATCATTAATGCAAATTGCTAATCAGCCAATCCTATTGCAGCAACTCAGAGCATTACAGCATTTAGACCTGGGCTGGACGAGCTGCTGAGACAACCTGATATTGATCTCATTGAACACGTCACAGTATAAAAATGGGACGCCAGTGGTGCAGTCTGATGCTGTGCTTGGTTAGTAATTGGGGTGCAGGTTTGAGCCCAGCCTGGCTGTCACATTGCGCAAGACACTTAACCCCAAGTTGCTCCCACTGCTGCATCAGTGGCTTGTAAATGGGTATGAAAGGGCATGAATGTGTTAGTTGATACTGATGGAAAACTGATATAGAAACTCCAACCATTAGTGAGTGAATGTGAGAGTGAATGGGTAGATGTTACCTGCAGTGTAAAAGCAACTTTGAGTGGTCAAAGGCTAGAAAAGCACTTTATAAGCTTACGTCCATTGAACAAAAATGTTCAGTCTGTCACAGTTTGTTGTCATGTCTGATTTCTCTCACAGTTTTTAGAAAGCACAGAAAGACAATCTTAAGTGCAGATATCAACCATCTAAATCATCTGTGTATGTGGTGTAGTGTACATGGGTCAAATAAAGCACTCTCTGAAAGCCAAAATAGCCGAACATAAAAACTTATATGCACAAAAAATCCAACTAATGCAACAGCATGTCAGTATGATCAGGTTTCCATAGCATAGGCTTTGTGCTTCAGATTCCACCTCCATGTTACATGCATGTCTTGTTTCTTCATATTTTTGTAGTTTACGACATGAATCAGGACAGTGGGAGGGATTTAACAGTGACAGCTGGAATTCTACTCCTGTCAAAAAAAACGAAAACAGGAAAAATTAAGGATCTAGATTTTGGAGCTTGTATGTATGTATGTTTTAAAAGAAAACCCCAGAGGCTGAGGGCAAATTATACCTTAACTTTAAGGCTGTAGATGTCCCATGATGCTGATGTCGGGTTTCGTCATTTCAAGGAGTTAGTTCTTATTGCAGAAATATTTATGAAGAGCGACAGATCTGTGGCAGTAGCACCAAGCGCCTGGTCTGTGGTGTTGACAGGACTGACACGCGCTGCAGTCGTCAACACTGTGCTGCAGAGTCTGGTGGTTAAAATCTGGAAGATGTTGGCGCTCCACAGGATGCTGAAAGAGATTAAATAATTGTATATTTAATATGTCTAAGAGAAATAAAGGGGAACAACAACTACCACATTTGAAAAGTGATAGCCGGAGGAATTTTATAAACAATTATTCCACCTACACAGATTTGAAACCAGCCTGGAGGCTCCTTTTTCATTTGAATTCTAGTTCACAAAACATGCACCAGTGATTGTATAAGTGTTACAGCTCACAGCAGCAATCTGCATCCATCTGCATGTTGTTGCAGCAGCTCTGTAGTGAACACAACTTACTTTCTGCCTCCATCCTCCCACTCATTGAGCAGCACTGCGGCCCACGCTACAGCTGAGAAAAACAGAGACATGGCAGTCCCGTGACCCGCGCTGGATCTCATTGGTCGAAGGCCTCGGGGGCTTTAATCTGTTTTGGAATCGAGCGCCGTTTACTTCGCTTTCCTCAGAGAACAGCCGACCTGTTGTGTGCAGAACATGGCCATGTTAATTCACTCCGCTGGGGATGAGTAATACACTTTGTCTCCACATCCATTATCATTCCATCTATTTGTTGCACAGCTACGACGGCCTCGCTCCCAGATGGGACGACTCATGTTGGACTCTCACCTGAACCAATTAATCCACAGCCAGCTGCTACATGGGCTGTTTTAATTACACACAGAGGAGATCCCCAGAGGACGCTGAGGCCAGTTGACACAATTATCTATTAGTGCCAAACATTCTCAGGGATCCCAGTAGATCCACTTGAGTGCACTGAAGTGCTCTGTTATTTTAGTAAGGAACAAACAATCTTTAATGCAGTGGTCATAAAATCAACGTTTGGCCGATTTGTTATATCATGTGGTGTAGGTAAATGGTAAATGGACTTGAGCTTATATAGTGCTTTTCTAGTCTTTGATGCAGGCCACATCTACCCATTCACATCAATTCACTCTCACATTCACTCACTGATGGTTGGAGTTTCTATGTCATTTGTCCATCAGTATCAAATAACGCATTCAAGCTCTTTCATGCCCAGTTACACATCACTGACGCAGCAGTTGGAGCAACTAAGGGTTTAAGAGTCTTGCCCAAGGACACATCGCGATGTGACAGCCAGAGCTGGGCTTGAACCTGCAACCTCCTGATTACTGACCAAGCGCACTGTTGAACTGTGACACCCCAAGTTACAGCAAAGTTACGGCATTATACTGTTATAACTTGGCTGCATGGTGGTGCAGCAGGTAGTGCTTTTGCCTCATAGCAAGATGTTTGCCGGTACGAAACCTCGGTCAAGTCAGGCCTTTCTGTTTGGAGTTTGCATGTTCTCCTCGTACATCTGTGGGGTTTCTTCTGGTGCTCTGGTTTCCTCCCACAGTCCAAAAATATGCTTGTGAGGTGAACTGGTGACACTGAATTACCCATTGGTGTGAGTGTGGATGGTTGTCCGTTCCTGTGTCAGCTCTGTGATTGGCTGGAGACCAGTCCAGGTTGTTAGCAGCCTCTCGCCCAATATATGCTGATGAATTATTTATCTCTCTGTTAAACATCACTGTGATGTACAACAGTCACAGTCTTGTGAGGTTTTTTTTTTTACTAGTAAAATAAATATCATGGCTCTGGCTAATACCAGTGGTGACAGAGATGTGGCGTCTGCATCACTGTAAACTTTGACCCCATGCATGTTACATTTGTTATTTTGGTATTTATTAAGTGTGCTTTTTAAGCAAAACATCAAATTGACCTAGGATCCTTGCAGGTTACCAGGTGCTCCTGGGCACCATGTTGGGTCTCCTGGTGTAGACTGTGTCGGTTCGTCTTCAAGGTAGGCAGGACTGTAATAGTGTGGCTGCACGAAACCACAGTGGCATCCTCACAGCAAAGCAGGACACGAGGGTGATAGAGCTGCTATTTCCTTTGTTGCTTTTTGTATCAGTTAGATGAGTTTTGTGGTGAAGATGGTTGGAAGCAGTAAAACAATACACTATTTAAGCGGAGGAGAGTTTGGGGAGTCATACAGCATTCCAGATCTGACAACAGGGGGTATTTTATTTTCCACGTCGTTCCCACGACTCGTGGCATTAATCTGACCATTCATAGGTCAGCATTGTCCCCACGTCACATTCAGCCTTGGCTCAGCTCACTTGGAACCCAGCTGGAGGTGATACGAAAACTGTGCCAGGTACGAGGTACAATCCCTGATGAAAAACCAAACAACTGAGTAAAGTGAGCTGAGTCGAGTAGATACCAAATTGTGGAAAAGCTCCATTTGACAGCTCTACTGTGGACCACTTGTACATTGGGGGAATAGTGTTGGCTCTCTGTTAGTAGTATCTTAAAGATAATGGTCCAGACATGTTATATATGTTCAGTATGATAGTATGTCTTGGTTGGAATATTGCACAATGTAGTTAAATATTTTGCTTGATTAGAAGATGGATTTTCCAAAGTGTTGAACTGATTACTCTTTCTTCTAAAATCTAAGAAGATAACAATCCTTCCTTTGCTTTCAAGAGATAAGCAGAGAGCAAATGACTTAGGAGTTTTCTGTGTCAGAATTTGAGTGGTTTGCTCTGAGCTTTGACCTCAGTCTTGTTTACCATCTAAGAACCATGAAGGGAGCTAGAGTCACTCATGAGTCTGGCCTTATCGCTAAATATATGCCCTTAACTTCACTGATTACCTCACGGGAGAATAGGAGCAACTTAAGCCATGTCCTGAAATGTTGGACAAGATCTTTAGAGAAAGCTGTATTGTATTATACAGCAGTTATCGCTGACTGGCAGATTGGTTTCACAATACAGATTTCTAAAAAAAGGAATTATAATGTACCATAGCTGGAAGACAAGCTATCATTAGTCTGCAGTTCAAGGTCGATCATGTCTCATTGTGTGCCTCATTCTTTTAGTTTGACTGTTAGGAGTGAGGATGAGATGGTACAGAGATCAACGTTTGAGCGCAGAACAGAGGGAACCACAAACTGTGAGGAAAGGTAACAACACATGACCTTTAAACAAGAGCCCTCTGTTTCATATGTTATGGTGTATTTAAACTTATCTGTCATCTTTTAGTCCGAAGCCTACACTAGATGACGCCCGCTCTTGGTCCACATCGTTTGAAAAGGTGATGAAGAGTGCAGCGGGCCGCAGCTGCTTCAGGCAGTTCCTTAGGACGGAGTTCAGCGAGGAGAACATGATGTTCTGGCTCGCCTGCGAGGAGCTCAAGAAGGAGACCAACAAGACTGTGGTGGAGGAGAAAGTGCGTCAGATATACGAAGACTTCATCTCAATTCTTTCCCCCAAAGAGGTGAGAAATAAAGGCAAGACATACAGTATATCAGTTAGATGTTACAGTTATGATAATTATGGTGTTGAAGATGAGAAATTTGCCTAGTGGGTTCATTCCTGGTTGATGCAGATGTGGTGTGGTAGCTGTTTCAGACCTTTTTATTCTGAAAGCATGGCAAACATTTTTTTCTGTTGCTGGCCCCATGATGCATCTACAACAGAACGCGATGATCTGCACATAAAATGTTTTTTATTTTGCCCAAAGCCTGAATCTACAAACTTAACCTTCAAACAGTTAAAGACCTCCAATAGCAGCTGGTCTTCTGACCAGCTGCTATTGGAGGTCCCCAAAACCAGACTTAAGTCGAGAGGTGACAGGGCCTTTGCAGCGGCTGCCCCTGAACTGTGGAACAGTCTCCCCGTCCATATTAGAGCCTCTCTGACCATAGAGATTTTTAAATCTTCCTTAAAGACGCACTTCTTCTCCCTGGCGTTTTCATAAATTAGCTCATACAAATCACAGGCATTTTAGCTTTAGCTTTTATACGCTTACTGTTTTATTTCAATGTGTTGTTTTTATTGTTATCTATCTATTTATTTATTTCTACGTATTTTTTGTACAGCACTTTGATCGACTGCTGTCCTTATGAAGGTGCTCTATGAATAAAGTTTGACTTGACTTGACTTGACTTTATACCAAGTTTCAGGTCTTATTATCATTTTAAGCAATTTTCATGTAGTTAAGAGAAACTGTTTTGCAATTTTGGAACAAAAGTATTGTACTTGCTATGATAGACCTCAAGAGTGGTCACTCAGTGACGTCACGCCCACTCAAGTTTCACTGTGATCATATCATATCATATAATAGGATGTATTAACTGACATTATTCCAACTGTATCCTTTTCACTCGCCTACCAACCACAAAACATGGATGTCCCTGCAGCAGCATCGTCTGTGAGTTCTCTGCAGTCCCGTCTTGGCAGAACTAATGTACTCACTAACTTATGTTCCCACACGAACATGGATTGTCACTCTGTGAGCCGAAATAAAAACAGTCGGTCACTGGCGTCGTCACGCACCCACACAATGTTGATAGGCTGTTGTGGCACAGCCACTCGCGACATCAATTGAAAAGTTCAAATTTTTCAACTTTGGCGTCCGAGCGCCACGACCAGGTCGCCCAGATCGCGTCTGTCGCATTGCAGGATTGGCCCCGCCCCATTGCGGCTGTACATTGACTTTACATGGAGAGGTCGCCCAAGTCCTGTGTGAATGTACCTTTAGACTGCCAGAAAAAACATTTGTCCAAACACTGTCCATTTTTCTTGAAGGTTTTGCCTCTCCCAGTCATTTTCTAGTGTGAAAATGCACTCCAGCAGTATGTCAAACTGTTTTTTTGGTGCCAGGTTACTTGCAAGCAGCAAACATACAATTAAAAACAGAGGACGCTTTGGGACGTTGCACAACATTGCGGGGCCGCCAGTGGCCCACATTTAATTTTCTGTTTTGAAGAACCGTATCTCTGACACTCCTAGCTTTTAAAACCTGACAGTCTCTCACAAAAGCATCCTCCTGTTTTCATATCACTTTCCTCCTGTTTACATTAAACAGCACATTAACCCCTTATCTGCTCATCTCCTGTAGGTCAGTCTGGATTCCCGTGTTCGAGAGGTGATAAACCGCAACATGCTGGAGCCTACCTCGTGCACATTTGATGACGCGCAGCAGCAGATCTACACACTGATGCAGAGAGACTCGTACCCCCGCTTCATAAACTCTCCTGTGTACACAGACCTGCTGACGAGCCTGGAGGAGCCGCCGCCTGAGCCATAGACTCTCCACTGCCAGTCTCTTAGCTTTTCAAAATGGCGCATGCGTCCCACCTAAAGGAGGTTTGGTGTGATTTCCTGCTGGAGTTGTGCTACTTAAAGACAGACAGACAGGAAAAATGAACACTCCTTTAAACCGGTCTTTATCCAGCTGTTACTGCTGTTTATTTACTCATGATTAGCTTACCAAAATACGTGGAGCAAACAAGAACAAATGCTACGTCCAGCACTGGTTACTTGTTGGAAAACATATCTATATTTTTATATATTCCCAAGCGCTTGACATTGCACTTTTCTACCTTGTTTAAAGAGGGAAAGCATGTATCTGTGAGCACTGCATTTGTATTTAGGATTATTGTGAGCCTTAATGCATTTCCAGTTCTTGTAGAAACTTGTTGGTTTTATTTAACAGTAACTTAAGAAGAAGGAAAGTGCCTTGGAATAAGATCTTCTACTCTCGCACCTTTGCTCTAACGAAAAATGGTGCAACAATTACTTCACACGTTGGTGCTTTCAGCTCTTCTCAAAGAACCGTTTTTACAACTCGATGAGCTGATACCCAGGAATAGAGCTTGTCTGTGTGTTTCAATACTGTGATATAAGTCATAATATATTTAATTTAAATAAAACAGGGAAGAAAAACACTGAATACATGACCATGACCACTGATATATTTGTGTATTTAAAAAGAAATTTGTGTGAAATATCTATTTGAATTCTCACAAATCAAATAAAGCACAATCATAAGTTGTTCTATGCGGGTGTTTTCTTAACATTCAAGATTATTTCATACAATACATTAGAAGTGTTCTAGCATAATGATAACTGCACTTTGCACATTCTTAAAGATAAATATGAAGCACTGCATGTAATGATCTAAAATGTGATTAACTCCATACATTTTATGTCATTTTAACACATGATGTAAAAATGTCCAAGACATGCTAAGTGTCCCAGGACTATGGGATGCAACAACTATTCCCAAACCCGAAAATGTTCATTTAATGTAAAATAAAATAAAACAGAAAATGTAAAATTTTAAAGGCTTTAAGCATCAAATGTTCACATTTTTTGCTTGATTTATTGACTTGATTACACAAGTCAATTTATCCATTTAATACCGCACATAGACTGTATATTCAGATGGACAGAAAATCAACTGCCCAAGAGTGAAGCCAAAATATTCAAAGCCATGAAAAAAACATATGGGATATGGGTCATTTCATAAGTTTAACAAAACTCTGTTATTATAGATATCATCAGGGATGTCAGTATCAACACATTTTTTCAGATGTGATGACAGACAAAAATTAAAAGATAACATTTTTTAACTTTTTTATCAAATTTTGCTTTTTAAGCTTCTCGAAGTGACCTACTGTAATTTGATTTGACTCACCTTTGTGCCTTCCTGCTCCTGTAATCATGAAAATAACAAACTCTGGACCTTTGACTGTCTAGTGTCACTTTAAGCTGCTCCTGTGCACCTTTTGATGAAGTTACTGTAGAAGTTTATTAGACCACCACTCAATGTAAGGTTTATGCCACAGCTGTAATTGTTAGTTATCCATGAATTTTCAAAATTTACTGTTCTACAGAAAAACAGAAAAAATAGTGAATCAAAACAACCAAAATAGTTTCTGGATTAAGAAGTCAAATTAAAGTTATTGTCTTGCATTCCTGAACAGAAAAATGAGTTTTAGTGGTTATGTTTAATTTCTGACTTCTCGGAAAAGCCCAGTGAGCTCAAATTTGGGTGTAAAAAGGTGAATTTAATTTGAAATTCCTCATTCATGTTCTAACTGTATCTCTAATAACACTTTTCAGTTTTAAACAAGTTTTTACAATATTTGTTTTTTCATTTTTATGAAAGGTGGTGTAATCCGTTTGTTCAGCTCTGTCTGCATTCTTTATCTTCTGCTAAATTATGGAATTATCAGAAGCGATATATTGTGTCGTGGTAATGAGCTATTTTATCACACACTGCATGTTTTTCTCATATCTTGCAGGCCGACCTCTGAAGCCTTATTTATACTAAAACCTTGGATTTATCCTACCCCATAGGCCCCCTAAGCCCTAAATAGAGGAAGAGGCCTACACATGTAGCCTCACATGTGCTTCCTCAAAAGTATAACTACTAGTTAAGGTGCTGTGGACCTCAATCCCCCTGCTGGCTAACATTTTGCTAATATTTCAGGGCGTCAAAGACACGCCAACGCACAGGTAAAATACCCAAGGGCACAAGAGCATCACCTAGACACAGAAGTATAAACTGAGCTTTAGTCATGGTTTAGACTGCACTGGTGTGGCGCTGCAGCACTTAAATAACAAGTCAAGATCATGACAAACATTTCTTTGAATGTAACTGATGCCTAAATCAAGAATCTGAGAAGAACTGCCTCCTGTTATCAATGTGGACTTAACAATAATATGTTTCAAAATGCAAAATAACTTGATTTTAAAAATGGCTAACATAGAAGAAAAATAGTCAAAATTAAATGATAGAAGTTCTCCGAGAGCACAAACCTCTGCTAATACATTTCCAACGTTGGTAGACATTTAGATTATTTTCTGATGTTTACTGCTGTTATTTTAGCCGTACAAATTAGCCAAATATATCCCACAAATTGGCTGTGATTGATGCAGAATGTACAAATATACCATGATGAACTTATAATCACTAAATGTCCACTTTATATCCAATATCTTTTATCAAAGAATAAAAGTTGTTTTTCTTGCTTCACATCTGTTTCTAACACAAATTAACTCTCACTCTGAATGGAACTTGTCAATTTTAGGTAAGTGGAGGCTTTGTGCTTTTGACAAAAAAATGTCAGTATTTATCGGCAATAATGAGTTTGGAAATAATTGCATATCAGATACCTGTAAAAAAATTCCTATAACCACATCCGAATATGAATCACCAACAAAATGTAACCACTATTCGTTTCAGTCATGACCAAGATGCCCTAAAATGTCATCCAAATCCACTAAAGACTTACTGAGTTATCAGCAAAAATGTGGAAAACTGCCCTCTCTCTCTCGATGTTAACAAATCTACATCTGGATTCAGATCAACACCAAAATCTAATTAATTGGTCCTTGTCCCATTTTTGACCTGTCCTTAAAATTTCATCCAATCATATACACAACTTTCTGAGTGATCCTGTTCACAAACTAACAAGTGCAGGCAAAAACATAACCTCCTTGGTGGGGGTATTAACATTCAGCATTACTTAAAATCAGTTGTTGACAGGCTAAGTTATTTTCATTCTGATCTTTGTCTAGGGTTTCAGTTTCATAACCCCTTTTTAATTAGTGTTTTTTTTTTTTGTTTTTTTGTTTTTTTTAAAAAGAGCAGATGTCATGTCATGACCGTTGACAAATATGGCTCCATGCAGTTCAACTAGATTAACAGAGACAAGGAGGGAAAGGTGAGAGAAAATGTACTGAAAATTTACCAAACAGAAAGTGAGCTTTCTGAAGTATCAGCTCCAGACAGAGAGCAAAATTTGTCAGTCTGTGGACTGTACTGGCCCAGGGGATCTACACGGTTTTATCAGTGAGCTCAACGAGTGCTTTGGAAAGATGCTAAAAATTCACTGCATTACCAGCAACCTACAATCTGTATGTCTTGGCTCCAAATTACATCTCCAGCTCAATATGTCAGTGCTAATTGTTGGGATATTTTGGCTTCACTTTCACACAACTAAATGAGATAGATTTGCTCTGTCCATATCCATATACAGTCAATGTTTCCACACAATTATACAAAGGCTACAATATAAAAATTAACAGGCCGTTTATTGTGAGATAGCAGGTATTAAACCATAAAGTATAGCCCTAGTTATTTCAGTACATGTTCAGTTTCTGACAAGTAGTGACTCATCTCAATAGCAAACAGCTTTACAATCAAGCAACTAGAGTTACTCTACTGTAACACTGAGGACTGTGAGTGGATCCAGGTCAGGATGCAGCATCGTTACAGTCGGGCTTCTCCCGGGCTAACGTGTAGCCACAGGCCTGCCTGGCTCTATGAGTAGCAGCGTGGTTTTATTGTCAAGTAAGTCATTGATTCCTTGAGTCGACCGAATCTCCCAGGAGCCCAAAAGACTCGGACGGTGCTGTGCGGGGTGGGCGGCGACTCCTGATTTCACTCGTCACTGATGGGAGGAAGCTGCTTCTCGATGAATCGTTTGACATCCACCATTTCCTGTTCAGAAAGAAATGCACCTCAGATTATCAGAACCAAACAGCAGATGTAAAATTTCCATACATGTTTTAAAGCGATAGACTATTTTTTTTCCTTTTCGTGTCTTGCCTTAGTCCCAAGTCCATGACAAGCAGATAGACTCTATTCTTTAATATGTGCATCCAGCAACAAGAAAGAGACGGGCAGAGCTCGCCCAACGCTAGTTAGCTTAGCTCAAACACTGGGAGTCAGTGGGTATGCTAGCTTGCCTCTGCCTACAGTCATCAGATAAAGTCTACAGCAACTCTGGTCTGTGTGCTTGTTGTTACTTTTAAATGCAAATTGCCTGCAAATCTAAGAATGGCTCGCAAACGAACGGCTCACTCACTTAAAAGAGCTGTTCAAAAGACTCAACTCGTTTGCGAATGTCGCATCTCTAGCGCAAACCACAGCAGAAGTAGGTCAACAAAACAAAGCCTCTGTTTATGAGTAGAAGAAGATAATATGATGATAGTAGAAGATAATCTAACAATGTGGTTAAAAAAAAAGTAATAACAAGCACAGAGGACTGTTTAGAGTTGCTGAAGAGTTTAACTGATGACCATAGGCCGAGGTAGGCTAGGTATACCCATTGACTCCCAGTGTTTGAGCTAAGCTCATTAGCAGTGGGCGAGCTTTGGCCGTCTCTTCCTTTTTACTGCACACACTGACAAAAGAATGGAGTGTATCTGCTTGTCATGGACTCAGGAGTGAGGCAAGACATGAAAAGAAAAAAAAGAGTTGTATCACTTTAAAAGATATCGTCTCTGTTTTCTCTATCAATAGTATAAAACATAATGACATTTAAAGAAAAGAAAAGAAAAACATCATCTACAGTCAAATTTACCTAAAAGTGACTTACAGGGAAACAAAAAGCAGTGTCCGTTCCTTCAGATGCACAGGTTGGCAAATACCAACATTTCTCAAGTGCTTTTCTTACAAGAAGTAACCACACTTCAGAGAGACAAGCTCAAAAATACAACCAACACTTTGTTAAATGACTTGAAAGAAAAACAAGCTCAGATGTGCTTACAATAAACATACCTGGCAACTTCACGATACGATATGAATCCCGATACACGATAAATTGTGAACATTTTCTTATTTATTACAAAAAGAAAAAGAACAAGGATGAGTTTAAAATGATGCTACCACGTAAGAGACTTAAATTCAGGTCCTTAAAGATGGTAGACCCGAGTTTAAGTTTGGATCATGTGCTTCATCATGTAGTTTGGCTTCTACTTTGAGCTGTGCCATTGTTAACATTACCCACAGAGTACTGACAACAACTGTCAAACATTGAGGCTGCATCGATTCTGTAGAGTCCATATCGATACACGTATCTCCAAGGAGTGCATGACAACATTTTGCCGTATCGATATTTTGAGCACAGGCCTACCTGGCAACACTGAAGTTTGGTCACTAAAGAGCAGTTAGTACAAAGCTCTGGGAGCCTAAGACCAGACAATAAGTTTGAACTCTGCTTTTGTAACACCCTCATCAGCCAATCGTCGTATTTCCCGGCACTGACCTCTGGACAGGCGCTGTGAGGTAGACCCCGGTACGACTTAAAGGTGATGTTGGCCGGATTGATGAGGGTCTTCATCTTCTCGGCCGTCTGGCTGCCAAAAATGAAAGGAACCAAAGGGTCTGCGTCCCCGTGGCACTGGAGGACGTGCATGTCCTTGTTTGCACTGTTGGCTGAAGCCTGAGAATAGAGGAGATTAGGATTATTCGAATTACCTGATTATGACAGATTATAGCCCCCTTCACACCTGCACTCAACTCCTGATCTTCTTTTGCCTTGTTTGTTGTGTTTATATGGAATGGGTAATGTGAGATATGCCAGTAAGTTGTTTGTGGTCTTTAATGGTATTCTCTTCTGTGGTAACCAGTGATTTGTGTTTCTTTTGATTCATTTGATAATTAAACTGTAGGTGCGGAGTCCAAGACAAAGATCTCTGTGAGCAAAATAACTTAAATTGTATTATATCTGATCATACCACAGGACATTGTACAGACTGTTACCAAACCATATGGACTGTATTGTTTGGAGTGAAATCATATAGTGTTGTGTCTTGTGGTATCCTATTATATCATAATATCTACAGTGTTGAATCATGTCCTATCAGGTACTACGAAGTCATGACACCACCAAAGAGGTTGTGTTTTCCCTGTGTTAGCTTGTTTCTTTGGTTGTTTGTGAGCAGGAAAAACTAACTAGAAAAGCTTCAGAGAGCGCAGACATCTGACAAGCAGCTCAGTAACAGCAGTAGCTTTTCCACAACCCCTATAAAAGATCCAATTCTGGGTCACCATGCGCTCCGATTGGACAGCCAAGTCTCCACTGGCATTGCAAAGGAAGATGAGAAATGGAGTTGAAAAACTTTGTCATCAGTTTGCAAATAAACTACAATTCCCATAATGAAGTAAAGGGGGCGGCACCCTCACAGCAGCCGAGGAGAAATGAATGGGATTTGCTATTACAAACTTCAGTGCTTGTTTGTGACGTCCGTCTGGATCGGATCCAGATGAATTTTACACTGATGATAGAGATATATTATATATATGATCCTGTAAATTTTAAAGCAAATCCATCAAGTGATGTCAGATATAAGATTTTTTTAAATTCGGTCCACCATTAACCTAAAACTTTGGGATTTTTTTGCATCCAAATAAATATCCTGATCACCACCAAAATCTAATAAATTTTAAGTTGGGCCATAACCAACATTTCCTGAAAATTTCAGCAAAATCCATCCAGTAGTTTTTGTGTAATCTTGCTAACAAACAAACAGGCAAAAACATAACCTCCTTTGCGGAGGTAATGAACTGAATCTGAAGAAATTTACAGGGAATGTTGGTCATGGCATAAGGAAGAAGTGACAAGACTTTGGTGGTGATACAAATCTTGATGTGAATCCAGAAAGGTTTTAAAGGATTTCTTAACAGTGCTAAATGGGACGGCTTCTCACATTTTTGACAATAACTGGTCTGACAATGCTGGAAATGCCTTGGTGTAAGACCACAAACTAGAAGTACTTGAACCAGAGTTATAAAGGACTTTCAGGGGATTTCCATTAACTGTCATATATTTTAAGGAGTAATTCACAGAAATATTAACAAACTTGGCAACTCAAGGTGCTGTTCTACATTTAAGAGCCAACAAGACAAACCTAAAACTTCACAAAATGGTGTTGATTCCTTTAACTTTGAGGATTTACAGATTTACCTTTAATAATCTAGAAAACTGGATAACTTCTTTTTTTTTTTTTTTTTTTTTTTTTTACCTGAGGGAAGGAGTTCCGAAGCGGAAGCCAGCAGCTCAGAGCAACAACACCAGCAAGCTTCTGCTGAGTTGTCAGAGCCGTGTAGAGAGACAGAGCTCCACCCTGGAAAAACAATCAGAGAAAAAAGGGTTTTTTGTTGGTTGTTTATCTTTTTTAGTTTCCTAACATTTTACTAACAAGGCTAAACCTATAAAAAATCAGGATCCAGCAGAAATAACAGAAAATGAGTCAGGTTTATGTAAGAAATGTGCATTTGGATTCATCACTGAATACATGCAGAGAAATGCTATTTGTGAGGCAATAGGAATGAACAGCTCATAGCAACTGACTGCTGATAGGTGAATTCAGATCTATCGATATTGGTATTGACCTTGTGATCTTGACTAAAGGAATAGCTCAGGGTGTTTTGTGTCTCACTGACTTTTTGTTAGCCAGGCACAGTAACTTCCTGTAGTCTTTGCTAGTTGCCTGGCAACTGCATAGAGCCAAGAACATGTCCTGCACACAGCCAACCATCACAAGAGGTGATGTTTCTTCATTTTGATTTCTGTTGAGAATCACTAATGGGTTTTGGCTCACCTTAAACTGTGAGCAACAATTATGTATCAAAGTTAATAATGTACTGTTTGTACGTAATGGTGATGTAATTTCGAGGGTAAAACTCCTGCTATGTGTTTAAATTTGGAGCATCTTAAAGCTCAGTGCAGAAGAAATCAACGAGCATCCGTGTGCATTTGGTTTGATTTGCAATCACTGAGAAAGAGCTGAGAAATATGGACTGAAAGTCATATCTTTTCTATTTTTTTATGACTTGCATGAACAAAATCAGCACTCAGTCAAATCTACAGACATTAAATCAGGCGGATCCAGCTGCTGCGCAAGGTTTGAAATGTAGCACTTTGGAGATAAGAGCTTTATGCCCAACAGCCACGATATGTCAAATGCAACAGAGACATTAATAACAGCGAACGATGCAACATGAACATGAAAAATGACAAAAATAAATCACCAATATGAGGACAAAATAATGAGCAATCATTGGGGTTAGAAATCAGCCACAGCTGTCTGCTAAATGCTGCTGCTTTTGTGAAGTGGAGAGTGAATTTGCTCAACCTACCACATCAGCCACAGTGGACGGTTAAAGGGAAGGAAAAAAGTGGAACGACTTTTGGTAGAAAACCATGTAAGATAATCTTGGGACTCTACCAACTTTTTCCCACTTTTGAACATCATTCTTCATGACAGGGATGAATCTCTTTGTACACTGTAGGTTCTAGGGCTGGGCAATATATCAATTAAATTGTTAAATCGTGCCGACCTTTAAAGGACCATTCATGCTTTTATAAGCTCACGTATAGATTACTGCAATGCTCTTTACGTCAGTGTTTCCCAGTCTGCCCTCAGCCGATTTTAAAATTTTACTTTTTGTTTTTAAAGCCCTTAACGGCCTTGCGCCTATTTATTTGACTGAACTGCTCTCTGTTCACAACCCCAACAGGGCATTAAGGTCTTCAAATCAGTTGCTTTTGCCACCATTACCGACTTTGGCCTTTTCAAAGCCCAGCTCAAAATGTATTTTTTCAGACTGGCTTTTAATACAAAGTAATGTGGTGACATGTTATTTTATTTTGTCTTTTTAAAATTTATTTATATTTTCTGACTTTATCTGATTTTATTTCCCTGACGTGTTCTTTTGTTGCTTTCTTTTAATCTGCTTTTATTTTCTTATCTTATTATCTATTTTTAACTGGAAAGCACTTTGGTCACTTCGAGTGTTGTAAAGTGCTCTATAAATACATTTTGATTGATTGATTAATTCTAATTATATTGTGCAGAAAATTTAAAAATTACTCCAATTCTAAGTTGTTTCAATGTTTGAAAATATAAATACTAAAAATGTACAGTTTTCATGATGGTAGGCCCTGTCAGGTTTTGCACTGGCACTTTTATAGGCTTGTATTTGTTTTTAAAATGAGATACATTTTGATCAGAGAGTTTCATGTTAATAAACTGTGAAAACAGCTCAGCCTTCAGTGTTAATGTAGGGAAAAAAAAATCTAGGAATTTATTTTTAGGCCATATTTCCCAGCCCTTGTAGGTTCATTAACTTTTAAAACTATAAACTGTTTTTCTTTGCTCAGTTGAGGTTGGCTAAATTAGCCTAAGAGGACATAGCCTGATATCATGAAGCAACCAAGCTAAAACACAAAAAATATCTTCCTTCATCAAATAAAGTTCTTTAAATACAAAGAGCCATGTTGATAATATTATAGATTAGGCATGTGGCCCTCCCTCTCACTCAAAGCAGCCCACAGGTTAATTTTAAATATAAATATCTTCAGTACATAAATATCAAAGTAAAATATCTTTCATGAAAATATACAAAATAAAATATTTCAGTAATAATCTTTGGTTTTGTAATAACTTTTATTTCTTGAGACATGAGCAGTGTGATTGATGTCTTGTTTCCTTAATAATCTTGTGTATGCATCATTAGAGCCAAATTTACGGTAGCAAAAAAAACCTCTGAGAATACCCTGATATTTGACGCTGTGTCCTGAATACCATGTGTGAATGCAAACAGACAAGTTTTTTTACACAGATGCACTTAGAGATGCTGCCTCATATTCACTTCTTTGTGCTACAAAGCTCCTCTCAAGTCTTTCATCGATGCTGTTGATACAGTTTTTAACATGTAACAATAAAGTTGGGATATGAATTTTGATCATAGCACAATGCTCTGCTGCTTCATCCGTTAAATTGCGAACACTTTATTATGTATTTAGATACTGTGTCCTGCTTACTTCCTACAGAGAGGAACAAGTGTGAACAACAATGTCATGGAATTGACCAGACATTATCCTGACAATGGGAATCAAAAAGGGAAATAAATAAAAGGGAATAAATTACTTTGTAAAGATAAAAACAGAACTGTTATCAAATATACTGGGGAAAACCTGTAAAGATAATGTTCATTAGTCTTATTATTTAAATTTTAACCTAAAATTTGAATGTTGGTATAGTTGATATTTATAAAAGCAATATGTTTTCCTTTAATTAAGCAAGCATATGTGTTAAAGCAGTGATTCTCAACTGGTGGGTCGAGACCCAAAAGTGGGTCGCGAGGTTTGTCTGGGCATAAAAAAATGTTAGGAAAAAATTCAGTGCTTTTATTTTGAAGGGATTTAGTTTATGCTGTGGAGTGCCGTCTATTCACACTCCTTAACAGCAGGTGGTGATAATACCTTGTAATGCCAATTAACACATTTTTTAAAAGAAAGATGTTTGTTACACATTCAATGAGTTGGTACTCAGCTAAAGCTACATGTTTTAAGGTTTTCTGAAACAACATGTGAGTTTTTTAAACAGTCTGAAGGTGCTGAAGTGTTTAGTGTTGTGACAGCCTCATGATCAACGGCCTATTTTGTGCTGGTCATTTGGGTTCCTCGAACTTTTTTTGTGTTGGCATACTGTGATAATCTGTACTGTCTCAGGTTCAAAGTGCAGCACCTTTTTATGAAATTAATTTGAGAAGTTGAAAATTTCCCTTGATTTGGGTCGCAGCTTGTGATTAAGGGGTGATGGTGGGAACCGAAGCCAGACCAGTTGAGAACCACTGTATTAAATAATGAGGATCAAGCAGTTTATAGTGTGTGGATATCATCAGTGCAGCCTTCTAGGTGGCCAAAGTTGTCCATCCTTATGTTACGTGCTGGTTAAAATAAAAAGGCTTGTAACAAAAGTTAATGTCAGGTACATTTTTGAATCCACAAGCCACCAAAACAAAAAGTAAATTTCCAACCCTAATAAGAATGATATTGCTCCCTAAATAAAAAAAAGAAATGTTAATTCCATGTTGGAGGAATTGTCTTCATGATTATCTTGTGGTCAATCAGCACATGATGGTTACCAAGCACTAAGTCTGACATGTAGACTGAAGTTATAAGAGCAACACTGCCTGAACCTTCATCTTATTTGAAACACTGTAGACATATCTTGAAAACTCTTTTCCCCAGAATACAAGCACATGTTTGAGAGTGCAAGTGTGCGTCTTACACATCGGGCTATTTAAAAGTGTTTGGCACATAGGCAGTGAATCACTGCAAAAAAACAGTGTTATGTAACCAATGATCTGCTTGCATGCCACACTTACTTGTGAAAATCCTCCCAGAATAATTCTGTGTGAAGGTATCCCGTTCTTCACTTCTTGATCTATCAAGGCTTTAACTGTGGAGAGCGTGGACAAAATATTGAATTTGAGCTCTTAATGCAGTGATGAATCACTTTTCTAGCAGGAATACACTAAAATACAAAGACATACTGTTCTCTGACGCTCGTTTAATACCACCCTCATCCTCCTCAGCGTCTGGGTTTAACCCATAGATATCAAACCTATACATGAGAAGAAAAACATAAGACTCATTGTGAATCACACAACCACACAGATTTATCAGAGCGACACTCACCAGGAAGGCATTGACATCCTCATGTTCAGCGAGACAGGCATGGTGGGACTGAAAAACAAGAGGAACAAAAATTTGCTATCATATTGTTTTTGACTGGTTCAGTATTTGTGGACTGTTGTTGTTCCTTGTTGTTATTATTCGCTCATTGTTTTTACTCTGCAGGTTACACTGACCCATTCACACACTGATGGTCAAGGCTGCTATGCATGTAGTACAATGTTAATTTTGTTGTCATCAGAATTTATATTTATATTATTAAGCTCAAAAACAAAGAGTAAAGCTAAATTTGATGAGTCAAACATGGAATTACAGCAAATTAAAGGTAAGGTTTTCTAATTCTATAAACTAGTATTTATTTGTCTTTATTTAGGGCTGGGCGATATGGCCTAAAAATAAAATCTGAGATTTTTTCCACAGCACTCGATTTACGATTTTAATCAATTTTTTTCCTTTAAAAAAAAATCCAAGTGATACAAAAATGACATTGATTAAATTTTGCCTTTATACTTCCTAAAAATACTCCTAAAGCAAACAGAATATCCCTCTTAAAGTAAAAGCGTGTGTCATAAAATGTTGATTATGTAGTTCAAATGTAGGCAGGCTTGTCTACATAAACACTGAAGGCTGAGCTGTTTTCACAGTATATGAACATGAAACTGTTCAAAATTAAATCTCATTTAAAAAAAACCAAAAGAAAAGAAATTTCGATTTTTAATTTTTAAATCTTCTGCAGAAAATAATTCGAATTAACTTTAAGTTATAGCCGGAAAATTCTAATTTTTTGGAGCTGAAATTTTTATTTCACTTTCTACTGAAATCCAAAAAAAATAAAATTTCCATAAAATTAAACATAGATGTTTTTGTTTCTCATTTGATAAATTAGGTGTTTTTGGCAACTGATAATCCACTTGAGGACATTTTTTAAATCATTTTTCTGATTGTATTCAGATTTTTTTTTGTAATTTGTTGATCATATTGATTAGATAGAGGTATCATAAAAGTATGTATAAAATAAGATACAACAGGCTTTAAGGGGTTAATCAATTTAATCGATATATTGCCTAGCCCCATCTATATTGGTTCATTAATCTTAACTTTATTTTACCCGTAAGTCTCAGTGACAAACAAATTTTTTGAACTAAAGTAACCTGGCCAAGGTGGCAAAAATCTTAATTACTAAGTTATTTTAGTCTCTCTGTCTCGCCCAAGTATTAATGACACTTTATAAAATCTTTACAGAAACCATCCTGAAAACTATGTCTTTCAATTTCTTTAAAAATTAAATAAAACAGACTGTTAAAGTTTAATGTGGGAATGTTTTCTATTTTTTAGGTTGAAATACATTTTTTCTGTGGTGGTGCAGAGGCAAATCAGACTAAAATACATCATAGCATATTCAATTTTCTTTATGGTTTTCATTTTTGGAGTTTGGAAATTAACCGGAAAGCTGCATAGGCAAGAGGACCCTGGGCCACCAGCTGCCCACCCCTGCAGTAGCTTGTAGCTTTTAACAGACTTCTCACAATTGTGCCATAAAATAACCTTTTAACTTGACTGAACTATGTTTGTCATTTCAGTAATTCAGAATACTGTCTAAAAGTGGCAGCTCCTGCAATCCTTATTTTGAAAGCTTATGTTAGCTTATTTACTCTGTGAGGAGTTTTCTTCCCTTTACCAAACAGCAGCAACATTTATCCAAAAAGATGACCAAATTCAGGAATGCATGATATTATGCCTAAAAAGGTGATTATTTTTGCAGATTTTAAAGCTGATATGTTGACCACAAAATTACCCATAAACATCCCTTATACTGGCCACAGTATGGTAAATGTACTATTGTACTATGATAATTTACCTCATCGTCACTAAATGTCCATACAACAAAATGATCATTAATCAAAAAGTAAAATGTTTTCTTTCCTCTCATCTGTTTTTTAACACAAATGGACTGTAGCCATGAAAGAAACAGGTCAGTCATTATAAAGTAGATGCTTTTTGCTCTTGACACAAAATATCAGTATCAACGACAATGAGTTTGGGAACAGCAGTGTAAGGGGAAGTATTCTCCATTACTGACGTGATTTTATAGCTATTTAAATAGTATCCTGGTGCTATGCAAGTGTCCAACCAGATTGCCTCAAACTAACATTAAAAACTGACACCACTGTCTTTCTGTGGTTGTCACTTAATCTAAAAATGTGTTGCTTTGAAAAGATGGAAAGCCTAACCTTGCCCAGCTCCAAATAGTGTTCAATAGTTACAACCTCAAGCTTGATCTCTCTCTATTAATAGGCTGATGTTTTCCTAAACCAATGCATCTGTACATCCCTAGATACTTACGCATGAGGACATATGTATTTAACATGTGGTATCCTGATGCCTGCAAAAGCTTCTGCCCAGCCATGCCTGTTAAAAAGAATAAATTCAAAGCTTTATAAATACATTCCCATGTTACCATCAGAGTAGGATTATATTGTAATATATGGTAATAAAAAGGTGACTTTGCCCACCCCGTATCTCCAAGGCCATGCAGAAATATCACCTGTAAACAACCAAACAAACGTGAAAGAGTTAAAAAGTGTTTGTTACTCATGCCGCAGTCTTGTATGCAGCAGGCTCGGTCTGACTTGAACAACCAACATAGTTTCGCTTTGTTAACTCACCGCTGCAGTAGCTTTGCGGGCAGCAGGCACAATGGCAGGTAAAGGCGCTGACATGTTATTGCCGCACATACAGCGCTGAGGCAGCTGATATGTAGGGGCAAGTTAGCAACTGTAAGCTAATAACGACACCACAGCTGCCAATAATACGTCCAACTAATACTGACGGCTCACACCGAGCTGGAAAACAAAGGTCGACCGACGATGGACGTCGAAGTGCCGCGGCGTTGTATCTCTGCTGTCAGTCCTCAATTGTCTTTGGAAGTTTGATGTTTCTGTCAAAAATAATACACCTCCGGATCACTCTAACAGCACTAACACGTTACTGGCCTGTGCCACTAACACCTACCGAAGTCCCGCCCTCATTGGTACCTGATTGGCTCTTGGCGGAGAGCTTAACAAATGCAAGGCGATGATTGGTTCGTTGAACTGTCAATAATCCAATGACGGTCAAATCCCCAACGGCTGGATCAAGCATATTTTTGCGACTCCAAATTTAACTGAAAATTAAATTAAATTAAAATTAGAGTTAGCTTTAAATATCCATGCAGTGTCATGCGACATTTCACACTGGGTTCTGATGGAAAGACGGTCTTTTCCAAAGCATTCATTTTGTTGAATTAAATCACTCTCAAACTTTGTTATATTTACTTAATGATCTTCAATATTAATCCTAATAATTCGTCTTAAAATGCTTTAAAGTTCGACATCTTGACTAAAAGAATGTATACTTGATGGAGTGAATAACAGCTGAACTCCATGGAAAAATGCATTTGTTCTTATTTTTATGGTCCCCTGTCATTACCTACTTAAACCTGCCAAACAGAAAAGTAAGTCCTTGCTTGTTTGTGTTTTGATTCTGAAGCTATCATTTTTCTCATTAATGGGATTAATTCGACTATACTAGTTTTTCTGATTTATTTTCAGCTGTCAGGTAGATTTCTGTGGAATAGATAAAACATGGAGTCATTTCTTTTAAAATTATTTCAATTAGAATTGTGTTGGGGATGAATTAATAGTTGCTGGGGCAAAGGTTCTAGAAAAACCACGACAGATTTTTTTTTCACTGCATTATTTGATCATACTCATGTGGCCAAACACAAGCTTTTGGGGGCTTGACGTGACTTCCTTTATATATCACAACATCAGAAATATACAACAGAGAATAGACTCTGCCTATTTAGAGGAGGAAATTTAAAATTACTACTTTGAACAAATTGAAGAACAAAGAAATGTCAAAACAGTGCTTATATTCCCAGTAATTAATATTTTGCGAAAATCCTTAAGTTATTTATGAGTAATCTGAGAAGCACTGGAACGTTTTAAATGAACAAATAAATAATAACTGAAATGAATACATTGAAAACAATTTGTGTAATATAATTTATCATTTCTACATTTTCCTTTTATCATATTGAGCACACGTGAACTCCATCTCAATTGTGTTCTCCTGCTAAAATAAATAAAAAAAAGACAGACGGAAAGAAAAAAATTAAAAGGAAAGGAAGAAATACACACAATATACAAAAAAGTGAGTAAATAAATACAATTCCTAACATTTCTTAAAGGTTTAACATAGGACTAAAATACATCTATAAAAATAGACTAAAAAATGTCATTCCTCTTTTTCTACGTTATTTACAAAAATGCATTTATTAATTGTAGTTGAGAGACAAAACTATTTAGATTCCTTTATTGTTGACCGCCATGCTTTTATTTTGATAAAATCTCAGAATCCACGACAAACACTTCCGCTGACCTCGGTGACGTCACCTCCATGTCCTTGGTTTGGTTTGGCTAGATTTGACATGTGAGCTGCAGAAACATGTCTTTCCCAAAGAAGCCCGGTGGTAAAGGGTTGGAGGTTTTGCAGACCCTTCCTCGGATTACTTTGGCAAACTTAAGACCTGAGCCGGGCTCCGTAAAGGAGGTCAGTCTGGGGTTTTCATGTCTTTACTCTTTAGCAGCTGCTCGGGTTAGCACAGCGGGTTAGCCTGCTGCTATCAAACGGAGCCTGTTGGTAAATTCATGTTTCAGCTGTTCTGACTTTCTGGTAAAGGTAAAGCTGCTGTTGTTCGTGTCATTCAGGGGAAGAGGCGAGGCAGAGGGCAGCATGGTGGAAACAGAAGCGGCAGGGGGCATAAAGGAGAGCGGCAGAGAGGGAACAGACCCCGGCTTGGATTCGAGGGGGGTCAGACTCCCTTCTACCTCCGCATCCCCAAATATGGATACAATGAGGGACACAGGTAATATCGACAGGAAGTGAGAGGGTTATCTGTTGTATAAATCACCGACAGGATATAATAATAGACTACCTATCATCCTTTAAAGCCCCTGTAGTAAACTTAAAGTCTGTTGACACTGGCGACCCCCTGTGGCCAAAGATGCACATCTGACTCTTGGTTAAGTTTTTTCTTTACATGTGCAGGATTTTATTTGTTTACTTAATTGTTAAACAAAAAATGAAATAAAGAAATATAAGACGTAAATGAATGAAATCTTTTTGTCCTTTTACACACCAGAGTGAATGTGGGAATTGATAAGAATTTATTAATACTACTGCCATTAACGATTCTGCTGATTGAGCCAAAATTAAAAATCACCAAAAAATTTTCTTAACTTACTCTAACTTGTATTGCAAATTGAATATATAAATACTGAAAATGCACAGTTTTTATTGTGCTAGGCCTTGTCAGGTTTTGCACAAGTAGATGTTTAGGCATAAGATTAAATACTGATCGGGGAGTTCCATGTTAATGTACCATGAAAACAGCTCAGAATTTAGTGCTCCTGTAGACCACATAGTTTAAACTATGTGATCAACATTTTATGAAAAAATACCAGCATGCAGCTTTACTATTAGAGGGAAAGTCTGTTTAGTCACAGAATATATTTTTTAAAAAATAAAATACATCAATAAAGCAAAACTTGATTGATGTATTTTTGTGTTATTTAGAGTTTTTTTTCTTGAGAGGGAAAAAATGAATTGAAATCGTGAATCAAGTTTTGTTTAAAAAAAAAATCAGGAATTTTATTTTAGGCCACATTTCCCAGCCTTACTTTAACATTTCCCTTGTCGATTTTTGCTTATTTTCTGTGTGGGTAAAAGTTGTAATATTAAACATTTGACTGTCTTGATTTAATGCTGTACTGTGTAGATAAATGCTTTTACAAATTGCTGGTGTTTCCACTTACTGGTTTTTGATTCACATCCCTAATTTTGACTGGTCTATCCAGTCATATTTAAAGCTACTCTTATTTTTTTGTCTAAATTGTGTATATTCTTCAAAAATTGTGCCATGGTGGCCAGAACAGACTTGACACAGAGTAGCTTTAACCAGGGGCTGAATTTAGTTGAACAGAATCTTATAGGGATGCATGATATTGAATTTTTGTCTTTATCTGATATGCTGATATGTCAAAGTCTCCACTCACAGATAAACATTTTTTTTCTTCAATACGTGGTACTTCTGTTTTTTAAAAGTGTAAATGCCGTGAGGATGAGGTAAAATACAATTACATATTTGTACATTCTGCCAATATTATGGTAAATGGACTTGAGCTTGTATATAGCGCTTTTCTAGTCATTGACTACTCAAAGCTGCTTTACACCGCAGGTCACACTTACCCATTCACACCCATATATATCACAGCAAATATGTGTCCAAATTATATGATCAAAATATCGGCTGTGAATATCTGCTAAATTTTTCATGTATGAAGATGCCAAAAATCAACTTTTTTCGGCAAGCACACTATTTGCCAATACTTATATTGTTCCAACAATAGTGTGCATCCGTAGAAATTGAATGGGTCCATGAGATGCCGTGAAGAAAAGTGATCAGGTGTCAAGGCGTGAAGCGTCCTCTGAAGCACTGCGTATAGTTTCCTGTTTGTTCATATATGTTCTGATACAAGGGGAGGACACCTACCACGTGGCGTCTCTCTGTCTGACATCTAATAAAAAAGATTAAGTTGGAGGATCAGATTCAGCACATAGTTTCTTCTTCTGTGAGAGTGAATGCAGTTGTACAACCAGAGTATCAAACATGTCAGAAGTCCATCCGGCTGGTCGGGAGTCATTGATGGATTCAGGTCATTCTGTAACCTGCTGCTGTTTCTATGTGTTCACTTCATGACAAACGACGCTCTGTCAGGCTGAAATCTGCCCCGACTTCAAAGGCAGTCATGACGCTCGATATCGTGTCAACATTGTGTTAAAATGGCACCGTGTTTGCCTGGCTTTAGGGAACAAATCTTTTTTTGGGTTCTTAGTAAAGAGCGATGTTTGTGTGCTCTTCCTCAGTCGACGTCCTCAGTATCAGCCGCTGTCCCTGAAACGACTGCAGTACCTGATTGACCTGGGACGAGTCGATCCCACTCAGCCCATAGACCTGACCCAGCTGGTCAACGCCAGAGGAGTGACCATCCAGCCACTGAAGAGGGACTTCGGAGTCCAGCTAGTTGACGAGGTAACGTCTGCATACTTAACGCTTTTTTCATGAAAGACTTGGTGATTAGAATATCAGAGGGTTGTTCACTCATCTTCAAAAATCCAAAAACTGGTACATATGAAGGCTTAAACTTGCAAAACAGAAGCCCATGAAAAGGACAGAATTCCCACAGGATGCAAAATAATTTAATTATTACTTCATTGGATTCCCTTTAAACTTGTGGACTTTATGGATAAAAAAAAACCTTTACTATTATATTGAGACTGTTTTGTTTATTTATTTATTTATTTACTGATTATTTGATGTGGACATCACATTCACATTGGACAAACCAGATGCATTGTTTGAGTGTTTTAGCACAGGTGCTAATTTGCAACACTTGTCCACAGGAAAGTGGTTTACACGCTTTGAAGCTCTAATGAAATGTCATGGCATCCTGTGTGTATCTTTAAAATCTCTATAACCAAACCCGGTACCCAGAGCTCTCAGTCAGGGCTCAGCTGTGGCCCTGGGATGGTCTTGTGCCACTAGGTGGCAGTATATAACAACATTGTGACAGACTTCTCTTTGCTGAGTAGTCTGATGCCTGTGTTTATTAACTCTTATGTGTTGTTTTTTTTTTGTTTCAGGGTGCAGACATTTTTGCTGCAAAAATCAACATCGAGGTTCAGAGAGCTTCTGAAGGAGCTATAGCTGCTATTGAGAGGAACGGAGGAGTCATTACTACAAGCTTCTACGATCCCATAAGCCTCGGTAACCAATAACACGTCTCTCCTCACCTCCAGTAAGCCTTTGGCTGGATGGCATGAACCAAAGATCATAGCTTCATATTTTTTTTTAGCTGATTTAAAGTACATGAGATATATTAGTATCTTATTTAGGAAATAGCATAGGTTTAATAATATCAGAACTTTTAAAAGAAGACAGTAAAGGTATCAGATTGACACCAAAGCAAAAAAAAAATAGAAATAACCAGTAAGACCAGTTTACATTTAAAAAAAAAAAAAAAAAAAATCAGGCCTTTTTTTATTAGAACATTTTACAAAAAAGTTCTCAAAAAATATAAAATTGAATTCCCCGTTGAGTCAAATATTTCTACTAGATTATCTTGTGGTCAATAAACATTAATGTTAGAGCTCCTTACTTCAAACAACATTTTTGTTGCATTAGAACTGGCTCTGGTCTTTTTCTTTTTTTTTTATGAATTGTGAAACACTTCACTCACAAATGGCCAGGCAAAGTCAGGAGAAAAGTTTAAATACAATATTTTCATTTTAAATGCATAACATGGATAGAAAGAATACTGACTTATCCTAAAAGCGATTTAAAGATGTATTGATATATCTCAAAAACTCAATATTTTTACCTACCATAATCAAACCAGTGATCTTATGTGTTATGATTTTAAGTCTATAAATAAATTATTCTTGTTTTCACTCCAGAGATTCTCATAAAGCCTGTGCCGTTCTTCATGCGTGGGCAGCCCATCCCAAAGCGAATGTTACCGGGGGAGGACATGGTCCGCTTTTACACCGCTGCTGAAAACAGAGGTTACTTGGCAGACCCGGAGACAATCCAGCAGGCCCGCCTCGCCCTGGCACAGAAGTATGGATATGTTTTACCTGACATTTCAAAGGACGAACTGTGTCACATGCTCGCCATGAGGAAGGATGTCCGGCAGATCTTCTTTGGCCTCTCTCCAGGCTGGGTCGTTAACATGGCCGATAAGAAGATCCTGAAACCAACTGATGAGAAACTTCTGAAATATTACAACTCTTACGTGTGAGGAGGAATTGTGTGCTGTATGATGGCAGAAGTCAGAGAATTACTGTGGTTAATGTTGAATCATGCCTCTTTTTTATGTTAAAATGTGTAAAGGTAGCACTCTGTGTTTAAAAAGAAGAGCAATCATTAAAAATATCTGGAAAAACTCGATTTTCAAACAGTTTCATTGAAGGTAAGGCATCAGATTGGACTGATTTTTGATGGTTAGTACATTCATGACACATTCACAGTTGTTTCTTTTTGTTTTTGAGAGTATGGCATCCGACAGCCTCGTGTCCGAGTACAAAGCGGCCCGTGCGGCGCGATGGAAGGAACGTGAACTGTAACAGGTGAGGGGGAAATAAGGAAAATAAGATAACTCAAAGAATGAAAACAGGAAACAGATGCCTGGTGATGTGTGTTACTTGTGAAATGGGCTCTGCTTCGGCCTTAGAAGGGGAGTTTGAAATTAGTCATAGGCAGCTGTATCCTGGTGTGGACGTTCAAAAGACCGCCCTCCACCTCCTCCTCCTCCTTTTGGAGCACAATCACAGGCTAACACACATTAAACAGTTATGACATGAATGTGACTGTTTTTAACTTAAACATGTCTCCTGCCCCCTTTTCAAGGTGACATCCTTACTTTAAGTCTAATTTTAATTAAAAGAAAGGTTTTAATAGTTTATATTTTATTTTCAAACTTAGTTTTCAATTTTACTTCAGGCGTGGTAAATTTTAATGCTGGTTTGTTAGTTAAGCTTTTGATTTGTGAAGCAAGAGCCAGTTTAATCTTAATAAGTTTGAGTTTGGTGTTAAGGCCTGGCAGGAGAGAGAGGTAATAAGAGGAGGATTTTTTTTTCTTTATGCTCTTTAAAGAAAAAACTTCGGTAAAAATGATTTAGAAGTACAGCAGAAAATTGGAAAACTAGCATTTCTGTGTAGGTTCTCATTCATCCAAGTCATGGTCATCCAATTCTTTGTTAAAAAGGGCAACTTGACTTGCTTAAGGTCCAGTTGCCTTTTTAATGAAGAATTGGAAAATCAACATTGAAATTGATTTTAAGAATAAAGGGAAACATTACTATTAAAGTCACAACTTGAAGAATTAAATGTAATACTTTGTCGACTATTCTCAATATTTTGACTAATCCATTACATTATTTCAACTAAATATCTGAAATATCAGCCATTTGCCCAGTATCATGGCTATGTTTAGGGATGTGTAACCCTAACCTCAGGTTTATCTTTACGTGTTTCCTTCAATATTTCAATTTTATTCACAAAACTGTAGACCCATTTCTACTTTACTCTTGAAATGTATGCATTTCTCATATTCAAATTGTTAAAAAAAATTGTCAGCCCATTTAAACATTTTTTTCCTCCTTGAAAACAGTCCTTAAACCCTGTTAGCCCCTCTTGTTTCCACCCCAAAAACTAGCTAACTTTTTGCACGCACACTTTTTAGTTGTAATTAAAAGAAAATAAACAAATACATTGATAAAATTAACAAACTTCAAGTCATTTAACCATGCTGAGGGTTATTATTGACTTACTTGCATTAACATATTAATGAAACTGTTGGTCTGTGTTGAGTGACCATCTTAGTCACCACCCAGTGTGCACACTTTCACTGCATTACGGTCTCTGGCAACAAAGTCTTACTGTCCCGACATATTTTCCCAAATTGGTTCCCAAGCAAACTTGCACAAATAAGACAGCAATATTTTTAACCCCTGCTCCTCGCCAATCCCACTAAAGATGGGGTTTGTAACTTGGATAAGACTGCAGTGGCAGCAACTTTATTCCCCCCTCCCATCCAGTGTGTGTGCCTGTGGCTTCCATTAGCATTATGCTAATGTAATGTATTTACAGCCACAAACCACGTCCCTTAATGAAGTTAACATAACCTGTACAATCTAAGCCTGTTCAGCCCCTTTTTTAAGCCTTCTGCTCGAAAACCATACCCATAAAGAAAAGAGTGTATCTCTGCAACCACAAGGTCCATTTGAATAATCTTGGTGTCATAATAAAAGTAACACTTGAGAGATTTGTCCAGATGTGTAATAAAGTGATGCAGGGAAAAATTAAAGAGGTTTCATAACAATATGGTCAGGCAAGGATTTTGAAAAACAGTGCATATTGAGCCAAAGGTCAAAAATATATGTATTTGTCAAATAAAAGCCAACATGACTATAGTCTTAAAGGCACAGTTCACTGCTTGTGCTGTCGTGTGGAGGAGCCTTTCTCCTGAGCCCCAGCAGACCAAAATTTGGGTCCCATGGAGCTAAAGAGGTTAAGATATAACAAGTACATATACCTTAGTAGAGGATCCAGTAAGAGCGCTGTCCCTGAACTGAGTCCTGATTGGCTGAAAAGTGGGTGTCCCTTACTAGATTTTCTAAAGGCTCAATCCAGAGCAATGAGGGTGCACAGATTCTAATGATCTCTCATGTGGCTTCAGTAATAAGATGTTGACAGGTAATTATATTTTTTAGGCCATTGAAACAAAAATTAAATTACACACTGCATACTTAAATTTAACCTTGTAGTGCAGATGGATCAGCCTGCTATAATGTCTTTAATCGTGTATTTCCATCTTGCCGAGCTCCAGTCTACATCGACTGTGGGCGGCCCAAAGCGTCACGGCGCAGTCAGTGTCCTTTAGAGCAGGAAGACGTGGGAGACACGAGCGAGACGACAACAGGAAGCGACTGCTCGTACAGGGATTAGCTTAGATGGTAACAGCTTCGGTGTCAGATCTGGACCGCATTTCTTTATTAAATTAAAAAATAAATAACTCTACAAAGTTCACTTTAGGAAGGATAATTTTACTCCACAAGTTTGTTTTACAAAAAGGCTCACGTTCTATCCTTTACACTGCAGCTGTAGCGCCCGTCTACAACAATATCTGATTGGTCTGTAATAAATGTGATTGACGGAATGATCGTCCAATCAACTTCCAGATATGCTTTGAAAGGTTCTGCCCATCCCCAAACACTCCCTTTGGGCTCTTTCCAAAGTGGACTAGTGAAATATATTGAACGTTCATCTGATGAGTCAGGTTAGTTTTAATTATCCAAATAATACCACCTTATTTTTGCAATTTAGAATCTGACTGAAGATTAATACGTTTCTTCTCTTTTAAAGTCCTTCAAAAGCCTTAAACGAGTTTTTTCACCCTTCCTGATTGCATTTACCTGACCTGGGAAGAGCCTTTTAATCATCTTTGCCTCAGGTCTCCAAATAACTAAAACTGCCCCATGTTGCAGAAGTGAAAGCCAGATTATTGCAACACAAATTCCCATTTAGATGTTGAGATATTCCAGTCAACACTTTATGGCACTTTGCACTCCCCCTGCACCAGAATACACTCTTGTTGTGTTTGCTCTGAATAATGGCCCCTCGCATTGGAACTCTCCATTACGCTCATGTTTATTTTCTGAAGTCAAAATTGCACCCTTTGCTATAAATATCGTTGGTATTTTACGCTGATATTGTCTTAGGGGAGCCTGCCATAGAAATTCTGCTGGTATAAAAACACTTTATCAAAGGAAGCATATGTTTGTGAGTGTGTGCAAGACTGAGAGCATTGTGTTTTACACAAAGTCCACCCTGCTACGATGGTCACTGGCAGGCAGGCAGGTCACAATTACGCAACAGAAATGAGTGAAAAAGGCCTAAAATCTGTGTCAAATGTGAGAGATTACTTTCTATGTTTGAGAAAAAGCAGCATTTTTGGGTAATTTTTTTCAGTTTTTGTGAATTTCCTCCTCCCCAGAGACAAAGGTCAGACTTTGATGACCTCTCTGGTCTTCTCCCGAGTGTTTTCCTGAATCCCAAGTATCCAATAAAGCACGCAAGCAGCGGTTACACACACAGCCGTCCCCTGTCAGGAAAGCCAGCCCAAATCCTTACAGCATAATACTTTAAATAAATCACGCCACAGGAAAGAAACAGCACAATCATTGTTTATGGCAGAACTACAGAGCTTATCTTCAAAGCAGCAGATCCTTTTGAATTTCTCCAGCTAACAGCGCGTCGGTCAGCTCTGTGATCGAGTGGCCATAAAAAAATTAAATCAAGTTTCTTATCCCCAAAAACTAATCATTCACTTTAGTTAAAAAGATTTGTCAGTCTGTTTTGGGTCGAGCGTGTTTCTGCTCCAAATAATCTAATGTCTGGGTCTAACCAGTTCACACTGTTTAATTAAACAGGCAGGCAGCAGGAGGACGGGTTGTTTTGGGTTATCTGCTGCCCTGAATGAGCCGTTTCAGACAGACACAGATATCATGGTGTCTCACAGGTCTCAGTCTAGTCCAGTTAATAATGAGGGTTAATCACAGCAGGCTGCGCCTCACTCTGTCTCTGAGCGCAGACGTGTGGGTATAACACATCTACACGCTCTGAAGAGGAAATTTAAACACAAATGTATATACTTTATTTATTTATAAACCTACATTTAGCACATATCTAGGAAAATGTCTGGAAAATAAAGGAATGGGAAATCCTCCTCGTGTCCTCAGATAAGGCTGTTATCACTGGAATACAGTCTCTCATTTACAAAGAGTAGTGCTGTTTTTCAGCATGACTGGAGCTTATTAGCCTGTCTGTCACAGCAGCTCTGCATGGGAGACAAATTCAATATAATTAGTAGGCGGGCTGATGCAACAAGCAATCAGTTGTGTTTTCTGGAGTCAATGTCGAGTTCCAAGCAACATTTTACCAGGAAGACTTACACTTTATGGTAAATGTTTAATTTTCCCAGTATCTGTCAATTTTAAAGACTTATTAGTCTTTTATTTAGTGGTCTCTATTATGTTTAAAACAGTTTTAAACTCTCAAATGTTCAAGCTTGGGACCCGGGCTGAAGAAACTTGGAGGAGCAATATCTCTATAAGGTCAAATATGTCCCTAAACTATGTCCTGACCTACATGTGACACACAGATAAAATTTCTTGCTCAAAAATCAAACTAACTAATCATTTTAATGTTGATCAAATATTTTAATTTGACACACGGTGCTTAAAAAATGATTAGACTACCACACAATGTCAGGTTTATGCCACAGCTGCCCTAAATTAACAGCATTAATTACCGAAATCATTTTTTATTTTTCTGCAGTGATTAATCAGCCAGTAAGTAGAAGCTCTTTGACAGAAATTATATTTTTAATGATAACATATAAATATCATTGCTATCAATGAATTTTCAGATTTGCTGTTTTACACAAAATGTAAAGCAAATGATTGTTTCTTGATAAAGATGTCAAATTATAGTTGTTTATTTTCCATTCCTGAGCAGAAAAAAATGTTTTAGTTTAGACACTTTTGAAAGATCTCTAAAGTATCTGTTTTCTCATTTTTATGACAAGTGATCTAATAACCATTAGGCACTGTGTATTTTTATTAAAATGTTAATAATGACCTAAAACTATTATTGCCTTTGACAACAAATTGAGGTGAAATCACAACATGGGAAAAAACTGTATATGTATTTTCTAGACTCTAGTTACAAAGTGCTTCACAAGGACAGCAACAATTTATAATATAAAACAAACAACATAACACAACAGGCAGGTTGCACAATTCTATATAAAGAAACAAAGAAAATACCCAAACAATTTAAAGCAAAAAGATTGAAAGAACTCTAAAAGATACAAAATTGTCTTCTAGGAAAACTCCTTTATTATTAAAATGAAATAAAAAGCAACAAAAAAAGTAGAATATAATGAAATAAATTCAAGTAAAATCAGGAACAGCTCAGTGATAATGGTACATTTTAAGAAGACATTTCAGAGATCACTGACTCAGCTGACCTGATCTCCTCGGGCAGATCGTTCCACAGTTTTGAAGTCCACACTGAAATTCCCTGTCCACTTTAGTTTTTAGTCTTCTGTGAGAAAAGACCAGAGGACCTCTGCCCGAGGATCTCAATGTACGGACTGGTTCATGTGGTACTAAAGGTCAGACATGGAGGGCTTAAGCTCCAGGCCCTTCAGTGATTTACTTCAGCTGGAGTACAATTGCTAATTTACAAAGAAAAGTGCAGTTTTTAAGCACCAGTGGAGCTCTGCCTTGTTAGCCTCCCTTATAAGCCACAAGTCTGCGTAACAGACCAACGTTAATACACCGATTAAAAAAACTTCTGCAGTCTTCAAGATTCAGTACTTAAGCAATAGTCCTTTTAAAGTCAAACAGGTTTATTTCTCCTGACCATCCCAACCCTACTTGTAATGTTAACTTTTCATTTCTGATAAATGTTTGAAAAGAGCTTAAAATGCACCCAGATATTTGAGATTTCCACCGTGCTAGAGAGATACTGATAAAAAACATTTTAGGACAAATCTTTTTTTCTGATATACTTAACGATGAATGTTGTAACATATATTTTAAACTGTTTTTTAATTGTATTTATTAGATATATTTAGTTAAGATCCTTAGTATCTTCTTAGTGTATATGTTATTACCTCCTTTTCCTGTGAAACCCGCTGCTGCAATACCACAATTTCCCAGCTTGGGATCAGTAAAGTACATCTATCCATCCATCTATCTATATTCTTCACCCCTTTTTTTTCTACTTATTGGGATTTTTCTTATTATTACTTACTCACTTTCATGTCTAAGTATTTAAAACTCTTCATCTTTGTTTTTTTGGTTCTTTGAGCTTTTGGCTCCCAGACAAGTCTGTTATCAGCAGAATACAATCCTAATTTACAAAGAATAGTGACTGCAGCTCGTTAACTTGTCTCCATCACATTAAATCTGCATGACAGACAAATGCAATGGAATCAATCAGCAGAGTGACTACAGTTAAAGGAAAAGAGACAATACACTTAAAATTAGCAGCTTATCTATAATATATTTCAATTTGGCTATGTATTTCACTAGCAGGTACACAATTTCGTTAGTTTATGATGCTGAAAATTTAAGAAATTTGTTTTGTTGCTATTAATCATTTTACTCTTGGGATGAATCGATCATTTCTAAGTTAATAAAATGATTTTAAAAAAGTTAAAATGCCACTGAAAATTAAAATTTTAGAGATGCTTTGGATGCTTTAAAATGCCATCTTCCAACTGGATCACCTTCGTTTACATATTTAAACTAATCATGCTTTAAAAGATACGTCTAAACTTTCTGATTGTACTTTTTTTGGTGGAGCATTACATTTTAAAATTAAGTCAGAATGAGACACAGATGGGACAAATTCCCTAATTTTCCAACACATCCTTTCACATTGCCAATCTTGCCATCTTGATTTACTCACTTCTTATTTTTATTTATTTTATGAACATGTTTTTATTAGGTTTCAACAGACAAAAACACCGAATCACACAGTAAATATAGGCAAATATTTTCATTAGATCAACACAAAGACAAAAACAGAAATAATAACAATGATAAATAAATAATAATAATAATATAAAAAAGAGGTTGTCACACTCTAGGGTACAATTATGCCATTGTTGTTGCCTGAGAAATTCCATTAAGGGTGTCCATACCTCCTCAAGTTATCTGTTATTATTTTTATTTATTTTAATTTTATATGTTTTTTTGCAGTGAAGAGGGTTTTTTTTTTTATAAAGGTGAGTCCAAAACCAAAGGTGTCAATTAACAAAACAGTTAAATGAATGCAGAGTGCTGGCTTTTGCTTGATTACTGTCATATTGAATTAATCAGGTGTGAGGGTTGTTTACACAGGTATATTTCAGCCCTGATATGATGTTCAAATCCCACATTGCACCACCCAGATCCTCAGATTGAAGCTGTGTTTGAAGTCTGCCTGAGCTCGGCCTCTTATCAGGGCTCAGAGGTGGGGGCATCATTATGTTCTGCTAATGAGGCCACATTAAGCCTGTCTACTCCAGGGGGCATGTAATCCTCTCAGCTAGCCTGACGTAGGGCCGGCCCGGGCAGGGCGCTGTTTACACAGGGGAGTGTGGAGGCTAGCACCCAGCCAGCACCCAGGGGAGGAGGGGGAGCTGCAGCCAGGCCTACTGTTGAATCTGCTCAAACACAAAGGTGGAGGTGGAGTTGGAGGAGCGCTGCATAGAATGGTGTCTGAGTCTTGACAGGGTCTATCTCGATCCTGGCCTGCTGTGCCCATACAATCCAACACAATGCAGCTCGGACCCTCACTGCCAAGACCACCTGACACAGCAGCTTTATACCTTCATTCACACCTTTAAACTATGAAACAATGCTGCTCTATATGGATGAAGCACTGTAAGGAAAGTCAGAGGGGAGGGTTAGAATACAGAGCTTTATTACCAGAGACCTTTTTCTTTGAGCCCCCTGATGGTTTGTCCTCAAGTTCTTCTTCGGGGTAAATGTCTGAAAGTCTTAGTCCAGAGGTGTCCAGAGTAAAAGAGGCGTTTGGCTGCTGTTGTGGGATCATTGGTGAAAAAAGTCCAGTTTACATTAAGGCATGTTAGAGCCCGATATGTAACAGTGACCCAAAATGGTATAAAAAAAATTTAATAAAACCCGAAATGTAATAATTGGTCAATAATGTAACAAAAGTGTTAAGCTCGAAATGTAATAACTTCGTACATTTTGGGCAAAAAGTTATTACATTTTGGGCTCAGCATCTTGTTACATTATCACCAGTTTTTACATTTTGGGTTTATTAAATTTTTTTATACAACATTTTGGGTCATTTTTGCATATCGGGCTCTAACAAGGCAGGATAGCTTCACCTTCTGATTGAACTTAAACACTCTGAAGGACATTAAAGAGCATTGCACGAATATGTATGTAAAAATAATTCAAAATAAGATGAAACAAGCAACTTATGTCACGAACAGTAACCATTTAATCTCACTTATTTAGGTTTCATAACTGTGGGAAGCAGTAATTGTAAGTAAAATTGAAAGCTGATTATTGCCCAGCTCTAATACTTAGCATACTATCTGTACCTGTCCAACCTTGATGGGTGGAGCTAGTCATGCAGATCTCAACCAGGAGATTATGGTTCAGAATTACTGAACCATTACACAGGATGCATGAGAATTACTTATGACTGAATATAGGAAACTAATCCACTATCAGCTACCTAAGAAGCTATTTTGATCTAATAAATATCAAAACAGGATCAGCATTGTTTGACTCTCACAAGTGCCATGTCAAATATTAAAACTCTGGTATCTTTGCAACCTGGAATTGAAAAAATATGGACAACGGTGAATAAAAAAAAATAATCCTTTCCTCCACAAAGAAAATCCAGACAAATTCAGTGTCCTGATATCCCCAGACCATTTGTAAATCCTTTATGGTATTCCTCCTCAAGGTCCTCCACCCTTGCCAGTCTGCCCATCACTGCTCCACAGTGAAGAAGAAGCAGAGGAGTGTCCCATATATGAGTCCTGTCCAGTACAATGGTACATTGTGATCAGACAGAGCAGAGAACAATCCCCATTCAGACAGTACAGTGCCCATTCTGCTGCTGCTTGTTTGGCTTTGAGACAAAGCAGTGATAGCCTACTGTCACCTCGTAGATCATTAATAAAGGGGTCTGATTAAATGATGTGATACAGCACGTGTAATAACGAGTAAAATGACGCCTCACGGGATCAAATGGGTTAATAAACACTTTAAGTTGTTTAAAACATATCATAAACTTCATAATTCGGTACATATTTGGCTCCAATTCTCGCCTTTTTGACGTTGTCTAATATTAAGCCGGCTGAACTCTCAGGGGGGCTCAGCCGAAACTAACATTATTGTATTCACGCTGCGTCGCTCACGTTAATTGATTAAATCCATTAGTGCTTTTCACAGCGCGTTGGCGCGTGCGTCCCGTTTAACAACGCGGATGTGGATTCAGGCTCTAAATCTGACAACCTGTGAGAAAGACCCCCCCTCTGACCCCTTGCCCACAACAACACACGAGTTTTACACGCTCTCACCTGTCCACCGGAGACATAACCCACCAGTGATCACTGCCATGATTTTATGGTTGGATATGTAACGCTGTGGGACTATTTCGGGCCAAACAACAAAACTGACTGTAGGCCTAGTTTGTCTGATATTACTCCGCCAAACACAAACAACAAACCGAGATTATCTCACGTTTTAATAACCTTGTGGGTTTGCAGAGCCAACAGGAAGACACAAATTCAAGAAATAACACTTATTATGATTCTTTCAACTTATATGAAGTTTTTATGAATAATAATGAAGTTTTAACAACTAGCAATATGCTAACAACAGATACTTTAGTTCCATAATAAATAACTTTATGTTCTTAATTAATTTTAAGAAGAGCTTGATTTTAGTTAAAGGCATAAACCCCTTAATGTATCATATTTGGTACATACTTTTATGATACCTCTATCTCATCAGTATGATCACCAAATTACAAAGAAAAAAAACATCTGAATAAATGAGATAAATGATAAAAATGTCCTCAAGTGGATTATCAGTTGCTAAAACACCCAATGTATCAAATGAGATACAAAAATATATATGTTGTATTTTATGGAAATTTTGATTTTGTTGGATTTCAGTAGAAAGTGAAATAAACATTTCAGCTCCAAAAAAAGGAATTTTCTGGCTATAATTTGTGTTTTCAGGCTTTGTTTCCTGAGCTTTATGTGTGCTGACAGCATGCTCCAATAAGAGGTCATTAACAATTAAAATAATAATTACACCTGATAAACATATTTAAGTTCCAACAAAATGCGGCCCTATGAAGTTAGTACGCAATACAACTTACCTTTTTCTATAAGTAAAAAAAAAATCACAAATGATCATTTTAGAATGTACTAAATGTCTTTCTCCTTTGGCCTTATACTTTGCTGATATCATGTGTTTTTAGCTTATTCAGTTGTGCACAGGCAATTTTTTTAAAACTATATTTTGTATTTTTAACTTATGTCAGTCTTTTTAATGGTTAAATGTCTTGTGTTGTATATATTTTCTATAAGTAAACTCAGTTACAACAAGCTTTTATTTTCCGTATTTAGCCTTACACAAAATTGAATGTAAAGGCCATTCTGTCGCTTATCTTAAAAATATGTATAAATTATATATATAGTGCTTCACCAGTTTATTAAACCACCACTCAATGTAAGGTTTATGCCACAGCTGCCCTGAATTAGCAGCATTGGTAATTATTAAAATAATTGTATATGTTTCTGTAATGATTAATTCACTGGTAAGCAGAAACTCTTTAGCTAGAATGGTATTTTTAATGCTAATATTTAATAACTATAGTTATACACAAATTTTAAAAATCAGGGTTTCACACAAAAACAGAAAGAACAGTAAATGACATTATTATTTCTTGATCAAGATGTCAAATTACAGTATTTAACTTGCATTCCTGAACAGAAAATTTAGTTTCAGTGTTTGAATGATGCCTGATTATTTTCAGACTCACAGTCATCTGGGATAAGCTCCAGCCCCCATGACCCAGAGAGGGATAAGCAGTATAGATAATGGATGGATGTTATAGGCTAATTGTCCTCTCAGTGCCCTGAGAGTCTGCTAAAGATTGTGAAACTCCAGTCAAATAGGCCCAAACAGTCTTTTTAGATTTTACCAGTGGCCAAATATTGGTCAGTCTTTTTGATCAAGATAGGCTATCAACTTTCATTTGGCCTTATACTGCAGCCAAGGCAACTTTTTTCAGGGTCAAGACAAAGTTCAAGAGTCTCTTTAATACAATGTCAGACTAGGCTATGTTTGAGTTTAATGGCCTTGTGTTGCTGTTGTTATCATTGTCCTTGTCATTGGTTGTTGTACAATTTCCTTTCAAAACTTCCCAAAAGTCCACCTCCTCTGTGTGTATTAACCCGTACTCAATAATACACATTATTAACAATGTGAAGTGGTGGCATTAATGGGGTCGTCTGAAGGACAAAGGCGGTGCAGGTGCAGTCATACTAACGGCTTACTGGCTCGTGTATTGCAGATGTAAGGTGGCTGCTGTCACAGTAATGACATCTATTGTCTGTATAATGTGTGACAAAGACTGACATTCATTGAAACTATACAGAGGACGCAGGCACCTGTAATGGTGACCTATTATAGTGAAGGGGATCACATGCACGCCTAAAGAGTTTCATTACTTCTGAATACACAACACTGTGTTTGGTTTTCTCTATGTGGCTGGTATTCCTGGATTTGTATTATGGGCTTGAAAACAAAATTAAATGTTGACGGTATTTGTTGCTCTTTTGTAACCTTAAATTTAATATTACCACCATTTAACAACACAACCATCAGTGGAGTAGATATTTAGTGATTTATTCTTTCCTCATTAAATTGTACATGAAAGACATATACTTAAAGCTCCTGTTGACAATAAAAATGTATTACTTTTTGCTAAAACTGAAAATGAAAACTCCTATTTTTTTCAGTATTTGAAATATCAATTAATGAAATTTAACGCTCTTGTGAGGACGTAATTTGGATATTTAAAGCTCATGATTGCATGAAACTTAAAGCCTCCATGAGAAACAGTGCTGATGTGCTTTTTTGTAAATAATGTATTTTTTGGCGTGTTTTGCGAGAAATATTATCTTTGAAAAGATCAACTACCTCACGACATATCTTCATTGTAAAAAAAAATCTGCAGTGTGCAGTTTATCACTTACTCTGACACCTACCCTGCAAAAGCACTTCAATGCATCAAAAACAACAAAAGTTAAATAACTGATTTGGGCTTTTTTTTTTTGTCTTATGTCATCTTATTGACATTAAAAGAATCAGTGGTTATTTTGGCCTGTTTCATGACCAGAAGAGACTCTCACAGGAGCATTAAAGGCTTTTTAATACTATCTGCAAACGCCCATATATCTAACAGTATATTTATCATATTTCCAGCTATAGCCTATTTTAATACAGTATTATTAAAACTATATTCTTTATTTTTCATTTAGCATGTAGCTTATTTTCAGCCATTCTCTTATATAAAATACTACCAGTGCGGATTTTGTTTGCTTTATATGTTATGATCAAACTTTGTTGGTGAAGACAATAAACTGTTCAAAACTGCGAGCAGCCTCAAACTTAAAACAGAAACAGTAAATGACCCTGAAAGGTGATTAACTGCAGCCACCCTGTAAGTTTCTGTGAGTCTGAACCTCTGCTGCAGTTTTGATTGATCAATACACTTTGACGCTGTCGTTACGCGCAAAAGCTCAATCCAGAGACCCCTGACGCGTCAGTCTGGCAGTTTTGGTGCAGGTTCCTCATCTTTTCACAAAAAAAAACTTAAGAAATTCATCTTTTGATGTTTCAGAGAAGAGCTCATCACGCACCTTTGTGCACACTGTCAGTGTTTTTTTTATCGTGTCGAGTCAATATTTGCGCTTGGTAATCGCGTAATAAACGCGCCTTGATCATGTGTGTTTCGCTCGTGTAAAATGTACTTTGATAGAGACAGTGGATGGCTGATAAGAGCCGAGAGCCACAATGTAATTATCAACCAGGCCTGCCTGCTGAAAACTTTGATGTTGTCCTATCAATACCTTCCTGCCTTTCAGGACCTATTGATTAGATTCCATCTCTCTGGGTGAGGCTGTAATTTGATTTTCCTGGTTTGATTTTTTTTTTTAGTAAGGGATCAAGACTGAAACTTTAGTTTTATGCATTAAAAATCCCCAAAATGGAAAAACACTTGGTTATGTTTTCACTGTAATTTAAACGCCTTTTTATAATTAAGTTAGAGGATCATTTATATTATTTTTCAGACATATGTCAGCTGAAAGAGAAGGATGATAAACACATTGTCCATAATGAACCTTAATGGATAAATCCGATTATTTTATGTTTATGTTAAAGTTCTCCTCTTTTATACTGCATAACATGTTAACAGATTATCACAGACTCATTATTCAGCTTCTCATCTGAGGTTTCGTGAAATCGTTGATTGGGGGGTCAGATGAGCCTATCACTGACCCGAGAAAAACACCTGGAATTCACACCTCAAACCCACTCCTCCCGGCCTCCCATTGGCGGAGCCCCCTACATATATCCGTCACCCTGCATCACCAAGAGCATGACACCGGCCTGCAGCCCGTCCAAAGCATCTTCATCCTCGTCATCACTATGCGTTACAGCCACGACCCCGCAGCGTACCAGCTTTGCGCAAACAGCGCCATGTTCGACAGAGAGGACTCGGGCCCCGCAGACACGGAGGTGCGCTCCCCGAGTTCGGGGCCCTCCAGTCCGCAGTCTGTCAACTCAGACTCCAGCTGCACAAGCCCCGAGGCCAAGTCCTCCTCTTCCTCAGGGCAGCAGAGGGTCAGGAGGCCTCTGAACGCCTTCATCATCTGGACGAAAGAGGAGCGCAGGAGACTCGCTCACCTGAACCCAGACCTGGAGAACACAGACCTGAGCAAAATACTCGGTAAGACTTTGATTGCCCTTTTAATCTTTAAGATGTGACAAGATTTTGCTAATGTTGTGGAGGTTTGCATTTTTTCCTATTTTTTTTTTCTTTGAAAAGCCCTAAAAAGCACATTTAAAGCTCCTCTGTGGTGAGTTTGACAGGTAATGAAACAGATTTAATTTAGAATTTCTGGCCCTTTATGAGCTACAAAAAGCAAATAAGAAACCACAAACAACATTTTTATTTCTTTATGGTTATTTTTAATGCTTGAAATTGCTGCCAGGGGTTATGCATCAGATGTAGTCCTTAGCAGCTTGCAGAAAATAAAGCATATATTCAGTCTCCAGGGCAAAGATCCACCATCAGTGAAACATGGGAGTGTTAAATGAAAGTATAGTTGTATTTATTTTTTATTTATGTATTTATTTATTGTTGGAGGGGGACTCAGCACAAACAAAAGTTTTGCTCATTAGCTTTAACGTTTGAGAAATAGCCCCATAATATTGAATGTAGCTAAGAATGAATATTTACTTGCCATCAGAATGAGGGACTTTTTGAGATATCTGAAATGCCTATATTTCAAAACATTTTTTGACCAATGCTGATATCAATGATATCTGATATATATATATATAGAAATAACTGAAGTAGTTTTGAATTTATTTTCATTATAACTCAAATATATCTTCAAAAGCAGCAGTAAAATTATGTTTTATCTGCCATTTTAAGTGCTACAAATTCTGCTTTAAGCTGTTTACAAAATGCCAATACGGATACCATTCAGATAATATCACAAGTCAAAATCATTTCAAATATTCAACCAGTTTACAAAAACTTTTTTCAAAAATGGACACTTAAAAATGTCCTTAACCTTATATTTAATTTCTGCTTTTTTAAACTTGTATTTCAATATTTTTCATTTAAATGTTTTATTTCTAGGCAATGATATTATTTTTTAATGCTCTTAGGGTCATGACGCTTTTGTTTTTGACTCTGTAAAGCACATGCTTGTGCCATGACTGGCGTTCCCTAAAAATGTTCATAAAAATTCATTCCTTACTTGTTGAGTTATCATGCTAACAGACAAACAAACAGACAGACAGATGCTGTCAAATGCGTAGCCTCCTTGGCAGAGGTCATCAACTGTGCTATACAAATAAAGTCTCCCGACTACGATTTCTAACCCTTTTGTGTTCTTGCAGGAAAGACCTGGAAAGCCATGTCCTTGGCCGAGAAGCGTCCTTACATGCAGGAGGCCGAGCGCCTTAGGGTCCAGCACACCATCGACTACCCCAACTACAAGTACAGACCCCGCAGGAGGAAGCAGCTGAGAAAGAGCGCCACAAAGCTCTCAGGCGCAGAATCCACCACCTCAATGACTTCGCACTTCAACTCAGGGTACACTGTGCCCTACAACCTCTCCTACCTGCTCCAGCACCAACAGCAGCCCTATCCCAGCTCACCTGCTTTCCCCAACACCCCCCCTAATTACTCAAACACTCCAGTTTTTCCCGACCAGGCAGCAGTTGACACTTTCCAAAATAAAACTGAAGTGTACCCACCTGCATACCCTGTGGAACACCATGGGTATTTCGACAGCCAGCACGGGTACATGCAGTACGGTTTCTCCACTCCAGTGGCTCCACATGTGGATCAACTGGAGTCCAGGGTGCACGGGGGGCTGCTGTGCCCATCAGGACCCTCCCTGGAGTTTTACCTGGAGCAGGTAAAGCTGGACATGCTGTACGACCTGGACCGCAGCGAGTTTGAACAGTACCTGGGTCCGAGCGCTCACAGGCCAGAGTCTGTGGATCCATGCAGCTACACACAGCAGAGCGGCTACAGAGAGGAGCGTTCACTGTCATAAATGTGCCAAAACATCTGTAAATATATAAATTATCTCTGTGTATCATATCGGCTGAAAGTTTGTAGATGCAGTTTTTCTGACATTTTGTTTCTAAAGATTATTGTAATGCCTTCAAATGTTATTATAATGTAAAAATAAATAATTAATACAACTTGCAATGTCTATGTCATCAATGCAATAAGAGTCAATGGATTTATAAACAGAAACAAACTGATCAAACAAACAGGGTTAAAACGGTTGTGCCTCTATTATTAAAGTTTAAAAACTACAGAGGTTTCAAAAAGAGAGTTTTGGTCCCTTAACGCAGAGTCTCAGTCATCTATCAGTCCAGGCCAGAGTTTGACCTCGTGGCTCTGACAGAAAATCTAGGGCAGGGAAGTAAACATTTTGCTAAATGGGTAAACATTTGGCAGCCAAAGTGGGGTAAGTTTGGAGATATGTCGATTTTTGGGCATATTTTTAGAGCCTTTGTGAAATGTTTTAAAATGAAACAGGAAGTTGGGAAGTTTATGCCTCTGGCGCCCACCCTGCTTCCCTCTCTTAGGCGACAGAGACGATGGAGATAAAACTGTTCAACAGTTTGGCCTCTGACCGAGAGGGGTTTGGTTCAGCTCCGGTAAAGCTGGGACAAAATATCAGTACCAGTGTGTTGGCCCATGCTTTTGTGTTATTAAATCACAATATGACACTTTAATGTAGAGTAACACGAACTGGAGTTAACTGGTAAAGAATAAGATCCCAGGAGGATGACAGAAAAAGAGAGCTTGATATTAGGGATGTATAATAGTGGATTTTTGACGATGTCCAATATGCTGGTGTTTCTGAACTCATTTTAACCAACATTTATATTTTTTAGTCCAAAGTATGCAGTCTCCACTTGACCGAAACTGACCTGTCCCTCACACTGTTACAGATTATTGTGTTAGAAAAGAATGTCAAACGAGTAAAAGAGCATTTTGTTCTCAGTGAAATGAAACTTTGGGTTTATAGCAGTGAACATGGAAGATTAGGCAAAGTACAGTGGTACATTTGTACATTCTGTCAATATTACAGCAAACATATGGAATAAACATGTCCAAACTGGATGACAAAATATTGGCTGTAAATATCAACAAAAGAAAAAAAAATCTTCTGATCAACCAGTTTACAAGGGCACTTTTTAAACAATGAATACTTAAAAATGTGCCCTTAACCTTATGTGTATTTTTCTGCTTTTCCATTGAACTTGGATTTCAATATTTTTTACTTAAACATCATCTTAGGGACAGAAACAGCCTGAATTTTTTGTGAAATTCTGCTCCAAGATTGTTAAAGCCCGGCTGAAAAACTTGAATTCTCAGTGGAAGGAGCAGGTCTTTGAGAAAACAAATAGGAAAATGGATCAGCCTGACCACAGATTTTCTTTAGACTCTTCATTAATGCTTGCTGCACTTTTGTGAACATGAGTCATTAAATGCCTGTTATCATTGTGAAACTTTTGTTCATGGGTGACCCTGCTGGCATCAGTGTGACAGCATGACTGTTGTGATTGTGTTTGTTTTCCTGGTTTTCTTGTTTTTTTTGTTTTTTTTTTTACTGTTGACTATAGGCCTTAGTAGCTGTATAGTGAATTGGGGATAAATAAAGTTGCTTCTATATGAATGTGAATCTTACTTTGAGGATTTTTTACTTGCTCTTAGTTATAATGCCTTTCTTTTTAACTTTTTACTGCACTTTATATGCAAACTAGAAGGTCCCAAGAGCACAACTCAGCTGAGGCATCTCTGACTCTGTTTGGTCCATCTCGCAATGTTAACAAATCATTTAAAAGATACCTGGATCCACATCTGAATTTGGATTGCCACATAAATTGATATTAAACTTTTTTGACTATTATCTGCCAATGCTGATAGCGTACAGATAAAATCAGACGTCCCTAGTAAATAAGGAGCAGTTTTATACTAAATTAAGTGAAACTGAATCTTGCAAAAGGTAAATACAAAAATCCTGCACTTGATCCATTTTTGGATCATTTTCCTTTATTCTTTAATTGGTCGGACATCATGATGTACACATTGCAACATATCAGTTATTGCAAACGTGCTGAATCAAAATTTAATTGTTGTTGTGGGCCATAAACTGTATGGTATTTCATACCACATTGTTTTCCATTGTATTGTACTGAATCGGGTTACATGGTGTTGTATCATGTTGTAGGTATTGTACTGTATTTAATCATATATCATATCAAATCACATTATATTTCATCATATTGTATTATATTGTATTGGATCATGTGATCCTCCAGTTTCCAAGAGACTGAGTAATTTGTTGTCACTTTAAAGGGACATTCCACTATTTTTTAAACAAAGATACAGTCAACCTATCAGGTGAAGTCACCCTATTGTCTTGTTATTTAAGAAAATAATGTTTATTGTCAACACTGTTTTCCACTGATATCCATCATCAATCATTTTTCTGGTTACAGTGATCAGTACTTGTTCCTATGACCACAGTTTGTCTTGTTATATATCACTTATGTTAAGACCCTTACTTAAAACTAGGGATGCCTCAATTGTATTTCAGTGTTCAAAGAAAATATGACAAAAACAAGTAATGATCACAAATCAAAAGCTAATGGGTAGGGATGTGAATCGAAAGCCAATTCCAGTTGAGAATCATTAACAGGGAATCGATATCATTATTTTTTTGCTTAACAACTCCCTTTTCAATTCCTTTTCCACTTTGTTTTGCATATTCTGCCATGCAAAGATGTCAGCAACTTGCTGAGGCATTCATATAAGTATCACGGCAGGATGAAAAATTCATTTATATCATAAGCCGTTACACGACTTCATTTAAGTTTTTAATAATGAACAGTCATGAGTCGTCTCATTTCGAAACATTGCAGTGATGGTTCTGCTCTGTTGTCCCTTATGGTACTTGTGTTTTATCCGTCTCAGTGTTGTATCTGGATTTGTGTGATTGTGTTTTTATGTTTCATGTTTTTACCTGCCTGCAAAGCAAATTTCCCTTGGGGGACAATAAAGTGAAGTTGAAGTTAAAGTTGAAGTTGATCATCATTTATCAGGAGTGTTATGTGTTTGTTATTGTTGCCACTGAAGACCTTTGTGGGCCAACTTTTGCCCACACAGAAAATCCACAGGAATCATTTGAGGAATTGTTAAATAATCGTATCAATAAGCAGAATCATTGATGGCATTGGTGTTGATAAAATCTTTTCAGTTCACAAATGAACATTCTCGCTAATGGGTAATCAAGGGTACATTATTTATGTTTTTCGTTGTGCTATAGGAAACAAGTTGTTTTTGCATGGATGAGGCCAATAAAATGTATTGATCAAAAACATTCAATAGTACGGAGCCCCTAAGGTTCCACGGAGAAAAAAAAAATTAAATCGTGCGCACGAGATAGTAAAACGTTTGCATGATATATTAAAACGTGCGCACGAAATACTAATTCGTGCACATGATATAATAAAATGTGCACACAAAATACTTCTTGATGCGCACGTTTAAGCTAAAACGTGCACTCGAAATAAAGTTATTTACCACGTTTTGACTTGTCGTTGTCCTTGGCCACTACGGCTTCCCGTAGTGACGTCAAATGTTTACAGACACACACAATGGAGAGAAGAAGTGAGCTAGTTAACTTTTACTTCCACCTCGGAATGTCATATAATGACATTCTTGCTGCTCTTGCCATGAGAGATGGAATAATCCTAAATTGGAGAACTTTGCTGCGCATACTAAAAGACAACAGGCTCAGCCGGCGGAAGGAGTACTCAGGTTCAGTCAGTGTCCTGACCTGGGATGCACAGGGGGGACTTGTTTGCTGCTACAGAGGCGAAGTTGTAGCTAACTTTGGGGCTAACTCCCTCCACCTTATTCAGCAGGTGGCAGCAAGACACGAGCTTTGCTTGAGTCTTGAAAGTTGTGCAGCTTTTATTTAAGGTACTGATAAATAGCCTAAGGGACTGTACATACCCTGCACTCCTACATTCACAGACACAGCTAACGTTGGCTGGTTACTGGGATGCTTCAACTGAGCCCGGCTGTCTTCTTCTTCTTCTTCTTCTTCTTCTTCTTGGTTTTTACCAGCAGGTGACCACAATATTATGGGGCATTACCGCCATCTACGGTTGAGCCTGGCTGTCTGTTGCTGCTTGCCTGTATAATTAAATGGAGCGCACGTTTTATCTTAAACATGCGCATGTTTTAATGTCTCGTGCGCACCATTTATATATTTTTTTTCTCCGTGGCACCTTAGGGGCTCCGTACAATAGAGTTGTCACAAGTCTGGATATTTAATCTTTAATATGATGCTTGTAATGTGAAAAAATATTGATACATATTTTGATATCACAACAAGCATAGCAGTCTTGGACACAATTTATCATGTTAATTCTTGCTTAACTGACATAATATTGCAATAGTGCAGTATGTTTCATAATTTTATTTTTCGTGGTCTGAAACCAATTGACAACCTGGCTGGTAATTTCAAGTCTTTACAGAGTGACAAACAAATACTGCAAAACATTTTTGTAAGTGCAATTTCTGACTTTGCTTCATTAGACAGTGGAGTTGGTTATGAGTCTGCAGAGGGAAATACTTGAGTCAGTGTTGGTGGGGTCAGATCTTGAGCCGCTGGAAGGAAATGGATGAGCACACGAGAGAAGGGAAGGATGACCTGAGAGCAGACGAGCTGATTAGGAAAGTCAAGATCTGCTCCACTCCAACTGCACCTGAATCAGCGGAAGAAATCTGACGTCAGTTCAATTCCCTGAACAAAATTACAAAACACGCTGCAATGTGGTATGCAGAAAAAATGTGCAGTGCAAAACATAAAAACACTACAAAATATGAAAGTCCACCTGCTTTATGATCCACCAATCCTTGTTTTTCCCCTTTAATATCGCAAAGCTGTTTTTCTGGCTCGTTGTTTTTCTCAAACTGAGGCCCCTCAGCAACAATTAATGAGCAGTCGCAGGAACTTCCTGAAGGAAAAACAAGGGGGTGATATCAGTGTTTCAGGTGAAAATATCATCAACAATAAACAGTGATGGAAAAGGCAGCTGGAAAAATTAGATATCGCTGTGGCATTATGAAACTCTGGGTTTGCTAAATATTTACAAGGCTGGATTTCCTGCTGCCTCTGGTTTATTTAACAGTACAAAAGTGAATGTGGAAGAGGGAAGGATTCAATAAACCTTTGAAACACACTGCAGAGCTGCAAGTCCTCTGATTTATAATAAATTAGTACTGACGTTGCCATGGAGGAAAGGAGTGCAAGAAAAAATTAAATATGCATTTATGGAGGCAGAAGCTGAACAGCAACAATGAAAGTTAAGGTTAGTTCTGGATAGGTATGATGCATGGGCTTCAAAAAGAGCAACAGGTGAGCAGCAACAGGCTATGAGGTCTCCAAGCCTCGGTTAGTTTTGTTAGTTATTATTTTCAAAATCAAATAACAACTTGAAGTTCAAAAGTAGGGCAACATCACATGCATTTAATTTGCAGAAAGAATCTCATAAGCATGGATCTTTTTGAAAGCTTTGATCCAAAACGCTTTTCATAAATCCGATACATCTCATCATTGTTTGCTTCTCTTTGAATTTGTGCAAAAGAGTTTTGTTCTTTTTTCAGTCTATAAAACTTCAAATACCATGTGATATCATCTATTCTTGTATCAGTCAGTTGCATATCAACTCAAAATGAAGAGCAAAGCTTAGACATGTCCATTTCTACTACTCATTGTTGTATATATATGTATATTTATAAGTAAGTATTTATTGTTCCAGTCTGAACTCCCAAAAAAAGTATGCTGGTGCAGATGATTTGAAAAAACACTAAGGCTAACATATGACTTTTTTTCCATTTTGGACTCCGAAAAAAAATATGCTCAAACATGATTTTTTAGATGTAAAACAGGCCAAAAATCATGCTAGTGCAGACGGTGTGGTCATATTTTGCTTCAAAATGGACTTATGAGCCTTTTTCTCTCAGCTCAGGATTTGAAAAAACACTAAGGCTAACATATGACTTTTTTTCCATTTTGGACTCCGAAAGAGAAATGCTCAAACATGACTTTTTTGATGTAAAACAGGCCAAAAATCATGCTGGTGCAGACGGTTTGGTCATATTTTGCTTCAAAATGGACTTATGAGCCTTTTTCTCTCAGCTCAGGATTTGAAAAAACACTAAGGCTAACATATGACTTTTTTTCCAATTAGGACTCCGAAAAAAAATATGCTCAAACATGACTTTTTTGATGTAAAACAGGCCAAAAATCATGCTAGTGCAGACGGTTTGGACATATTTTGCTTCAAAATGGACTTATGAGCCTTTTTCTCTCAGCTCAGGATTTGAAAAAACACTAAGGCTAACATATGACTTTTTTTCCATTTCAGACTACGAAAAAAATATGCTCAAACATGACTTTTTAGATGTAAAACAGGCCAAAAATCATGCTAGTGCAGACGATTTGGTCATATTTTGCTTCAAAATGGACTTATGAGCCTGTTTCTCTCAGCTCAGGATTTGAAAAAAACACTCAGGCTAACATATGACTTTTTTTCCATTTTGGACACCAAAAAAAATATGCTCAAACATGACTTTTTAGATATAAAAGGCCAAAAATCATGCTAGTGCAGACGGTTTGGTCATATTTTGCTTCAAAATGGACTTATGAGCCTGTTTCTCTCAGCTCAGGATTTGAAAAAACACTAAGGCTAACATGACTTTTTTCCAATCAGGACTCCGAAAAAAAATATGCTCAAACATGACTTTTTAGATGTAAAACAGGCCAAAAATCATGCTAGTGCAGACGTTTTGGTCATATTTTGTTTCAAAATGGACTTATGAGCCTTTTTCTCTCAGCTCAGGATTTGAAAAAACACTAAGGCTAACACATGACTTTTTTTCCATTTTGGACTCCAAAAACAAATCTGCTCAAACATGACTTTTTACATGTAAAACAGGCCAAAAATCATGCTAGTGCAGACGATTTGGTCATATTTTGCTTCACAATGGACTTATGAGCCTTTTTCTCTCAGCTCAGGATTTGAAAAAACACTAAGGCTAACATATGACTTTTTTTCCAATTAGGACTCCGAAAAAAAATATGCTCAAACATGACTTTTTTGATGTAAAACAGGCCAAAAAACATGCTAGTGCAGACGGTTTGGTCATATTTTGCTTCAAAATGGACTTATGAGCCTTTTTCTCTCAGCTCAGGATTTGAAAAAACACTAAGGTTAACATATGACTTTTTTTCCAATTCAGACTCCGACAAAAAATATGCTCAAACATGACTTTTTTGATGTAAAACAGGCCAAAAAACTTGCTAATGCAGACGGTTTGGTCATATTTTGCTTCAAAATGGACTTATGAGCCTTTTTCTCTCAGCACAGGATTTGAAAAAACACTCAGGCTAACATATGACTTTTTTACCATTTTGGACTCCAAAAAAAAAAATGCTCAAACATGACTTTTTAGATGTAAAACAGGCCCAAAATCATGCTAGTGCAGACGATTTGGTCATATTTTACTTAAAAATGGACTTATGAGCCTTTTTCTCTCAGCTCAGGATTTGAAAAAACACTAAGGCTAACATATGACTTTTTTTCCAATTAGGACTCCAAAAAAAATATGATCAAACATGACTTTTTAGATGTAAAACAGGCCAAAAAACATGGTAGTGCAGACGGTTTGGCCATATTTTTCTTCAAAATGGACTTATGAGCCTTTTTCTCTCAGCTCAGGATTTGAAAAAACACTAAGGCTAACATATGACTTTCTTTCAATTTTGGACTCCGAGAAAAAATATGCTCAAACATGACTTTTTAGATGTAAAACAGGACAAAAATCATGCTAGTGCAGACGGTTTGGTCATATTTTGCTTCAAAATGGACTTATGAGCCTGTTTCTCTCAGCTCAGGATTTGAAAAAACACTAAGGCTAACATATGACTTTTTTTCCATTTTGGACAATGAAAGAAATATACACAAACATGACTTTTTAGATGTAAAACAGGCCAAAAATCATGCTTGTGCAGAAGATTTGGTCATATTTTGCTTCAAAATGGACTTATGAGCCTTTTTCTCTCAGCTCAGGATTTGAAAAAACACTAAGGCTAACATATGACGTTTTTCCATTTTGGACAATGAAAAAAATATGCTCAAACATGACTTTTTAGATGTAAAACAGGCCAAAAATCATGCTAGTGCAGACGATTTGGTCATATTTTGCTTCAAAATGGACTTATGAGCCTTTTCTCTCAGCTCAGGATTTGAAAAAACACTAAGGTTAACATATGACTTTTTTCCAATTAGGACTCCGAAAAAAAATATGATCAAACATGACTTTTTAGATGTAAAACAGGCCAAAAAACATGCTAGTGCAGACGGTTTGGTCATATTTTGTTTCAAAATGGATTCATGAGCCTTCTTCTCTCAGCTCAGGATTTGAAAAAACACTAAGGCTAACATATGACTTGTTTTCCATTTTAGACTCCGAAAAAAAATATGCACAAACATGACTTTTTTGATGTAATACAGGCCAAAAAACATGCTAGAGCAGACGGTTTGGTCATATTTTGCTTCAAAATGGACTTATGAGCCTTCTTCTCTCAGCTCTGGATTTGAAAAAAACACTAAGGCTGACATATGACTTTTTTTCCAATTAGGACTCCGAAAAAAAATATGCTCAAACATGACTTTTTAGATGTAAAACAGGCCAAAAATCATGCTAGTGCAGACGATTTGGTCATATTTTGCTTCAAAATGGACTTATGAGCCTTTTTCTCTCAGCTCAGGATTTGAAAAAACACTAAGGCTAACATATGACTTTTTTTCCAATTAGGACTCCAAAAAAAATATGCTCAAACATGACTTTTTAGATGTAAAACTGGCCCAAAATCATGCTAGTGCAGAAGATTTGGTCATATTTTGCTTAAAAATGGACTTTTTAACCTTTTTCTCTCAGCTCAGGATTTGAAAAAACACTAAGGCTAACATATGACTTTTTTTCCAATTTGGACTCCAAAAAAAATATGCTCAAACAAGACTTTTTAGATGTAAAACAGGCCAAAAAACATGCTAGTGCAGACGGTTTGGTCATATTTTGCTTCAAAATGGACTTATGAGCCTTTTTCTCTCAGCTCAGGATTTGAAAAAACACTAAGGCTAACATATGACTTTTTTCCATTTCAGACTCCGACAAAAAAAATGCTCAAACATGACTTTTTTGATGTAAAACAGGCCAAAAATCATGCTTATGTCGACGATTTGGTCATATTTTGCTTCAAAATGGACTTATGAGCCTTTTTCTCTCAGCTCAGGATTTGAAAAAACACTAAGGTTAACATATGACTTTTTTCCAAATTAGGACTCCGAGAAAAAATATGCTCAAACATGACTTTTTAGATGTAAAACAGGCCAAAAAACATGCTAGTGCAGACGGTTTGGTCATATTTTGCTTCAAAATGGATTCATGAGCCTTTTTCTCTCAGCTCAGGATTTGAAAAAACACTAAGGCTAACATATTACTTTTTTTCCAAGTTGGACTCCGACAAAATAAATGCTCAAACATGACTTTTTTGATGTAAAACAGGCCAAAAAACATGCGAGTGCAGACAGTTTGGTCATATTTTGCTTCAAAATGGACTTATGAGCCTTTTTCTCTCAGCTCAGGATTTGAAAAAACACTAAGGCTAACATATGACTTTTTTTCCATTTTGGACTCCAAAAAAAAATATGCTCAAACATGACTTTTTAGATGTAAAACAGGCCAAAAATCATGCTAGTGCAGACGATTTGGTCATATTTTGCTTCAAAATGGACTTATGAGCCTTTTTCTCTCAGCTCAGGATTTGAAAAAACACTAAGGTTAACATATGACTTTTTTCCAAATTAGGACTCCGAGAAAAAATATGATCAAACATGACTTTTTAGATGTAAAACAGGCCAAAAAACATGCTAGTGCAGACGGTTTGGTCATATTTTGTTTCAAAATGGATTCATGAGCCTTTTTCTCTCAGCTCAGGATTTGAAAAAACACTAAGGCTAACATATGACTTTTTTTCCAAGTTGGACTCCGAAAAAAAATATGCTCAAACATGACTTTTTTGATGTAAAACAGGCCAAAAAACATGCTAGTGCAGACGGTTTGGTCATATTTTGCTTCAAAATGGACTTATGAGCCTTTTCCTCTCAGCTCAGGATTTGAAAAAACACTAAGGCTGACATATGACTTTTTTTCCAATTCGGACTCCGACAAAAAATATGCTCAAACAAGACTTTTTTGATGTAAAACAGGCCAAAAAACATGCTAGTGCAGACGATTTGGTCATATTTTGCTTCAAAATGGACTTATGAGCCTTTTTCTCTCAGCTCAGGATTTGAAAAAACACTAAGGTTAACATATGACTTTTTTTCCAATTAGGACTCCAAAAAAAAATATGTTCAAATATGACGTTTTTGATGTAAAACAGGCCAGAAATCATGCTAGTGCAGACGGTTTGGACATATTTTGCTTCAAAATGGACTTATGAGCCTTTTTCTCTCAGCTCAGGATTTGAAAAAACACTAAGGCTAACATATGACTTTTTTTCCATTTTGGACTCCAAAAAAAAATATGCTCAAACATGACTTTTTAGATGTAAAACAGGCCAAAAAACATGCTAGTGCAGACGGTTTGGTCATATTTTGCTTAAAAATGGATTCATGAGCCTTTTTCTCTCAGCTCAGGATTTGAAAAAACACTAAGGCTAACATATGACTTTTTTTCCAAGTTGGACTCCGACAAAAAAAATGCTCAAACATGACTTTTTTCATGTAAAACAGGCCAAAAAACATGCGAGTGCAGACGGTTTGGTCATATTTTGCTTCAAAATGGACTTATGAGCCTTTTTCTCTCAGCTCAGGATTTGAAAAAACACTAAGGCTAACATATGACTTTTTTTCCAATTAGGACTCCGAAAAAAAATATGCTCAAACATGACTTTTTAGATGTAAAACAGGCCAAAAATCATGCTAGTGCAGACGGTTTGGTCATATTTTGCTTCAAAATGGACTTATGAGCCTTTTTCTCTCAGCTCAGGATTTGAAAAAACACTAAGGCTAACATATGACTTTTTTTCCAATTAGGACTCCGAAAAAAAATATGCTCAAACATGACTTTTTAGATGTAAAACAGGCCAAAAATCATGCTAGTGCAGACGATTTGGTCATATTTTGCTTCAAAATGGACTTATGAGCCTTTTTCTCTCAGCTCAGGATTTGAAAAAACACTAAGGCTAACATATGACTTTTTTTCCAATTAGGACTCCGAAAAAAAATATGCTCAAACATGACTTTTTAGATGTAAAACAGGCCAAAATGGATTCATGAGCCTTTTTCTCTCAGCTCAGGATTTGAAAAAACACTAAGGTTAACATATGACTTTTTTCCAAATTAGGACTCCGAGAAAAAATATGATCAAACATGACTTTTTAGATGTAAAACTGGCCAAAAATCATGCTAGTGCAGACGGTTTGGTCATATTTTGCTTCAAAATGGATTCATGAGCCTTTTTCTCTCAGCTCAGGATTTGAAAAAACACTAAGGCTAACATATGACTTTTTTTTCCAAGTTGGACTCCGACAAAAAAAATGCTCAAACATGACTTTTTTGATGTAAAACAGGCCAAAAAACATGCTAGTGCAGACGGTTTGGTCATATTTTGCTTCAAAATGGACTTATGAGCCTTTTTCTCTGAGCTCAGGATTTGAAAAAAAGACTAAGGCTAACATATGACTTTTTTTCCATTTTGGACTCCAAAAAAAATATGCTCAAACATGACTTTTTAGATGTAAAACAGGCCAAAAATCATGCGAGTGCAGACGGTTTGGACATATTTTGCTTCAAAATGGACTTATGAGCCTTTTTCTCTCAGCTCAGGATTTGAAAAAACACTAAGGCTAACATATGACTTTTTTTCCAAGTTGGACTCCGACAAAAAAAATGCTCAAACATGACTTTTTTGTTGAAAAACAGGCCAAAAAACATGCGAGTGCAGACGGTTTGGTCATATTTTGCTTCAAAATGGACTTATGAGCCTTTTTCTCTCAGCTCAGGATTTGAAAAAACACTAAGGCTAACATATGACTTTTTTTCCATTTTGGACAACGAAAAAAATATGCTCAAACATGACTTTTTAGATGTAAAACAGGCCAAAAATCATGCTAGTGCAGACGATTTGGTCATATTTTGCTTCAAAATGGACTTATGAGCCTTTTTCTCTCAGCTCAGGATTTGAAAAAACACTAAGGCTAACATATGACTTTTTTTTCATTTTGGACTCCAAAAAAAAATATGCTCAAACATGACTTTTTAGATGTAAAACAGGCCAAAAATCATGCTAGTGCAGACGATTTGGTCATATTTTGCTTCAAAATGGACTTATGAGCCTTTTTCTCTCAGCTCAGGATTTGAAAAAACACTAAGGCTAACATATGACTTTTTTTCCAATTAGGACTCCGAAAAAAAATATGCTCAAACATGACTTTTTAGATGTAAAACAGGCCAAAAATCATGCTAGTGCAGACGATTTGGTCATATTTTGCTTCAAAATGGACTTATGAGCCTTCTTCTCTCAGCTCAGGATTTGAAAAAACACTAAGGCTAACACATGACTTTTTTTCCAATTAGGACTCCGAAAAAAAATATGTTCAAACATGACTTTTTAGATGTAAAACAGGCCAAAAAACATGCTAGTGCAGACAGTTTGGACATATTTTGCTTCAAAATGGACTTAAGAGCCTTTTTCTCTCAGCTCAGGATTTGAAAAAACACTAAGGTTAACATATGACTTTTTTCCAAATTAGGACTCCGAGAAAAAATATGATCAAACATGACTTTTTACATGTAAAACAGGCCAAAAAACATGCTAGTGCAGACGGTTTGGTCATATTTTGCTTCAAAATGGATTCATGAGCCTTTTTCTCTCAGCTCAGGATTTGAAAAAACACTAAGGCTAACATATGACTTTTTTTCCAAGTTGGACTCCGACAAAAAAAATGCTCAAACATGACTTTTTAGATGTAAAACAGGCCAAAAAACATGCTAGTGCAGACGGTTTTGGTCATATTTTGCTTCAAAATGGACTTATGAGCCTTTTTCTCTCAGCTCAGGATTTGAAAAAACACCAAGGCTAACATATGACTTTTTTTCCATTTTGGACAACGAAAAAAATATGCTCAAACATGACTTTTTAGATGTAAAACTGGCCAAAAATCATGCTAGTGCAGACGGTTTGGTCATATTTTCCTTCAAAATGGATTCATGAGCCTTTTTCTCTCAGCTCAGGATTTGAAAAAACACTAAGGCTAACATATGACTTTTTTTCCATTTTGGACTCCAAAAAAAATATGCTCAAACATGACTTTTTAGATGTAAAACAGGCCAAAAATCATGCTAGTGCAGACGATTTGGTCATATTTTGCTTCAAAATGGACTTATGAGCCTTTTTCTCTCAGCTCAGGATTTGAAAAAACACTAAGGCTAACATATGACTTTTTTTCCAATTAGGACTCCGAAAAAAAATATGCTCAAACATGACTTTTTAGATGTAAAACTGGCCAAAAATCATGCTAGTGCAGACGATTGGGTCATATTTTGCTTCAAAATGGACTTATGAGCCTTTTTCTCTCAGCTCAGGATTTGAAAAAACACTAAGGCTAACATATGACTTTTTTTCCAATTAGGACTCCGAAAAAAAATATGCTCAAACATGACTTTTTAGATGTAAAACAGGCCAAAATGGATTCATGAGCCTTTTTCTCTCAGCTCAGGATTTGAAAAAACACTAAGGTTAACATATGACTTTTTTCCAAATTAGGACTCCGAGAAAAAATATGATCAAACATGACTTTTTAGATGTAAAACTGGCCAAAAATCATGCTAGTGCAGACGGTGGTTGGTCATATTTTGCTTCAAAATGGATTCATGAGCCTTTTTCTCTCAGCTCAGGATTTGAAAAAACACTAAGGCTAACATATGACTTTTTTTCCAAGTTGGACTCCGACAAAAAAAATGCTCAAACATGACTTTTTTGATGTAAAACAGGCCAAAAATCATGCTAGTGCAGACGGTTTGGTCATATTTTGCTTCAAAATGGACTTATGAGCCTTTTTCTCTCAGCTCAGGATTTGAAAAAACACTAAGGCTAACATATGACTTTTTTTCCATTTTGGACTCCAAAAAAAATATGCTCAAACATGACTTTTTAGATGTAAAACAGGCCAAAAATCATGCTAGTGCAGACGGTTTGGACATATTTTGCTTCAAAATGGACTTATGAGCCTTTTTCTCTCAGCTCAGGATTTGAAAAAAACACTAAGGCTAACATATGACTTTTTTTCCAATTAGGACTCCGAGAAAAAATATGATCAAACATGACTTTTTAGATGTAAAACAGGCCAAAAAACATGCTAGTGCAGACGGTTTGGTCATATTTTGCTTCAAAATGGACTTATGAGCCTTTTTCTCTCAGCTCAGGATTTGAAAAAACACTAAGGCTAACATATGACTTTTTTTCCATTTTGGACAACGAAAAAAATATGCTCAAACATGACTTTTTAGATGTAAAACAGGCCAAAAATCATGCTAGTGCAGACGATTTGGTCATATTTTGCTTCAAAATGGACTTATGAGCCTTTTTCTCTCAGCTCAGGATTTGAAAAAACACTAAGGCTAAAATATGACTTTTTTTCATTTTGGACTCCGAAAAAAAAATATGCTCAAACATGACTTTTTAGATGTAAAACAGGCCAAAAAATCATGCTAGTGCAGACGATTTGGTCATATTTTGCTTCAAAATGGACTTATGAGCCTTTTTCTCTCAGCTCAGGATTTGAAAAAACACTAAGGCTAACATATGACTTTTTTTCCAATTAGGACTCCGAAAAAAAATATGTTCAAACATGACTTTTTAGATGTAAAACAGGCCAAAAATCATGCTAGTGCAGACGGTTTGGTCATATTTTGCTTCAAAATGGACTTATGAGCCTTCTTCTCTCAGCTCAGGATTTGAAAAAACACTAAGGCTAACACATGACTTTTTTTCCAATTAGGACTCCGAAAAAAAATATGTTCAAACATGACTTTTTAGATGTAAAACAGGCCAAAAAACATGCTAGTGCAGACGGTTTGGTCATATTTTGCTTCAAAATGGACTTATGAGCCTTTTTCTCTCAGCTCAGGATTTGAAAAAACACTAAGGCTAACATATGACTTTTTTCCAAATTAGGACTCCGAGAAAAAAATATGATCAAACATGACTTTTTACATGTAAAACAGGCCAAAAAACATGCTAGTGCAGACGATTTGGTCATATTTTGCTTCAAAATGGATTCATGAGCCTTTTTCTCTCAGCTCAGGATTTGAAAAAACACTAAGGCTAACATATGACTTTTTTTCCAAGTTGGACTCCGACAAAAAAAATGCTCAAACATGACTTTTTAGATGTAAAACAGGCCAAAAAACATGCTAGTGCAGACGGTTTGGTCATATTTTGCTTCAAAATGGACTAATGAGCCTTTTTCTCTCAGCTCAGGATTTGAAAAAACACTAAGGCTAACATATGACTTTTTTTCCATTTTGGACTCCAAAAAAAAATATGCTCAAACATGACTTTTTAGATGTAAAACTGGCCAAAAATCATGCTAGTGCAGACGGTTTGGTCATATTTTCCTTCAAAATGGATTCATGAGCCTTTTTCTCTCAGCTCAGGATTTGAAAAAACACTAAGGCTAACATATGACTTTTTTTCCATTTTGGACTCCAAAAAAAAAATATGCTCAAACATGACTTTTTAGATGTAAAACAGGCCAAAAATCATGCTAGTGCAGACGATTTGGTCATATTTTGCTTCAAAATGGACTTATGAGCCTTCTTCTCTCAGCTCAGGATTTGAAAAAACACTAAGGCTAACATATGACTTTTTTTCCAATTAGGACTCCGAAAAAAAATATGTTCAAACATGACTTTTTAGATGTAAAACAGGCCAAAAAACATGCTAGTGCAGACGGTTTGGACATATTTTGCTTCAAAATGGACTTAAGAGCCTTTTTCTCTCAGCTCAGGATTTGAAAAAACACTAAGGTTAACATATGACTTTTTTCCAAATTAGGACTCCGAGAAAAAATATGATCAAACATGACTTTTTAGATGTAAAACAGGCCAAAAAACATGCTAGTGCAGACGGTTTGGTCATATTTTGCTTCAAAATGGATTCATGAGCCTTTTTCTCTCAGCTCAGGATTTGAAAAAACACTAAGGCTAACATATGACTTTTTTTCCAAGTTGGACTCCGACAAAAAAAATGCTCAAACATGACTTTTTAGATGTAAAAAAGGGCCAAAAAACATGCTAGTGCAGACGGTTTGGTCATATTTTGCTTCAAAATGGACTTATGAGACTTTTTCTCTCAGCTCAGGATTTGAAAAAACACTAAGGCTAACATATGACTTTTTTTCCATTTTGGACAACGAAAAAAATATGCTCAAACATGACTTTTTAGATGTAAAACTGGCCAAAAATCATGCTAGTGCAGACGATTTGGTCATATTTTGCTTCAAAATGGATTCATGAGCCTTTTTCTCTCAGCTCAGGATTTGAAAAAAAACTAAGGCTAACATATGACTTTTTTTCCAGTTTGGACAACGAAAAAAATATGCTCAAACATGACTTTTTAGATGTAAAACAGGCCAAAAATCATGCTAGTGCAGACGGTTTGGTCATATTTTGCTTCAAAATGGACTTATGAGCCTTCTTCTCTCAGCTCAGGATTTGAAAAAACACTAAGGCTAACACATGACTTTTTTTCCAATTAGGACTCCGAAAAAAAATATGTTCAAACATGACTTTTTAGATGTAAAACAGGCCAAATATCATGCTAGTGCAGACGGTTTGGACATATTTTGCTTCAAAATGGACTTATGAGCCTTTTTCTCTCAGCTCAGGATTTGAAAAAACACTAAGGTTAACATATGACTTTTTTCCAAATTAGGACTCCGAGAAAAAATATGATCAAACATGACTTTTTACATGTAAAACAGGCCAAAAAACATGCTAGTGCAGACGGTTTGGTCATATTTTGCTTCAAAATGGATTCATGAGCCTTTTTCTCTCAGCTCAGGATTTGAAAAAACACTAAGGCTAACATATGACTTTTTTTCCAAGTTGGACTCCGACAAAAAAAATGCTCAAACATGACTTTTTAGATGTAAAACAGGCCAAAAAACATGCTAGTGCAGACGGTTTGGTCATATTTTGCTTCAAAATGGACTTATGAGACTTTTTCTCTCAGCTCAGGATTTGAAAAAACACTAAGGCTAACATATGACTTTTTTTCCATTTTGGACAACGAAAAAAAATATGCTCAAACATGACTTTTTAGATGTAAAACTGGCCAAAAATCATGCTAGTGCAGACGATTTGGTCATATTTTTGCTTCAAAATGGATTCATGAGCCTTTTTCTCTCAGCTCAGGATTTGAAAAAAAACTAAGGCTAACATATGACTTTTTTTCCAGTTTGGACAACGAAAAAAAATATGCTCAAACATGACTTTTTAGATGTAAAACAGGCCAAAAATCATGCTAGTGCAGACGGTTTGGTCATATTTTGCTTCAAAATGGACTTATGAGCCTTTTTCTCTCAGCTCAGGATTTGAAAAAACACTAAGGCTAACACATGACTTTTTTTCCAATTAGGACTCCGAAAAAAAATATGTTCAAACATGACTTTTTTAGATGTAAAACAGGCCAAATATCATGCTAGTGCAGACGGTTTGGACATATTTTGCTTCAAAATGGACTTAAGAGCCTTTTTCTCTCAGCTCAGGATTTGAAAAAACACTAAGGTTAACATATGACTTTTTTCCAAATTAGGACTCCGAGAAAAAATATGATCAAACACGACTTTTTAGATGTAAAACAGGCCAAAAAACATGCTAGTGCAGACGGTTTGGTCATATTTTGCTTCAAAATGGACTTATGAGCCTTTTTCTCTCAGCTCAGGATTTGAAAAAACACTAAGGCTAACATATGACTTTTTTTTCCATTTTGGACAACGAAAAAAAATATGCTCAAACATGACTTTTTAGATGTAAAACAGGCCAAAAATCATGCTAGTGCAGACGATTTGGTCATATTTTGCTTCAAAATGGACTTATGAGCCTTTTTCTCTCAGCTCAGGATTTGAAAAAACACTAAGGCTAACATATGACTTTTTTTCCAATTAGGACTCCGAAAAAAAATATGCTCAAACATGACTTTTTAGATGTAAAACAGGCCAAAAATCATGCTAGTGCAGACGATTTGGTCATATTTTGCTTCAAAATGGACTTATGAGCCTTTTTCTCTCAGCTCAGGATTTGAAAAAACACTAAGGCTAACATATGACTTTTTTTCCAATTAGGACTCCGAAAAAAAATATGTTCAAACATGACTTTTTAGATGTAAAACAGGCCAAAAAACATGCTAGTGCAGACGATTTGGTCATATTTTGCTTCAAAATGGACCTTATGAGCCTTCTTCTCTCAGCTCAGGATTTGAAAAAACACTAAGGCTAACATATGACTTTTTTTCCAATTAGGACTCCGAAAAAAAATATGTTCAAAACATGACTTTTTAGATGTAAAACAGGCCAAAAAACATGCTAGTGCAGACGGTTTGGACATATTTTGCTTCAAAATGGACTTAAGAGCCTTTTTCTCTCAGCTCAGGATTTGAAAAAACACTAAGGCTAACATATGACTTTTTTCCAAATTAGGACTCCGAGAAAAAAATATGATCAAACATGACTTTTTTAGATGTAAAACAGGCCAAAAAACATGCTAGTGCAGACGGTTTGGTCATATTTTGCTTCAAAATGGATTCATGAGCTTTTTCTCTCAGCTCAGGATTTGAAAAAACACTAAGGCTAACATATGACTTTTTTTCCAAGTTGGACTCCGACAAAAAAAATTCTCAAACATGACTTTTTAGATGTAAAACAGGCCAAAAAACATGCTAGTGCAGACGGTTTGGTCATATTTTGCTTCAAAATGGACTTATGAGCCTTTTTCTCTCAGCTCAGGATTTGAAAAAACACTAAGGCTAACATATGATTTCTTTCCATTTTGGACAACGAAAAAAATATGCTCAAACATGACTTTTTAGATGTAAAACAGGCCAAAAATCATGCTAGTGCAGACGGTTTGGTCATATTTTCTTCAAAATGGATTCATGAGCCTTTTTCTCTCAGCTCAGGATTGAAAAAACACTAAGGCTAACATATGACTTTTTTTCCAAGTTGGACTCCGACAAAAAAAATGATCAAACATGACTTTATTTGATGAAAAACAGGCCAAAAAAACATGCGAGTGCAGACGGTTTGGTCCATATTTTGCTTCAAAATGGACTTATGAGCCTTTTTCCTCTCAGCTCAGGATTTGAAAAAACACTAAGGATAACATATGACTTTTTTTCCCCAATTAGGACTCCGAAAAAAAATATGCTCAAACATGACTTTTTTAGATGTTAAAACAGGCCAAAATGGATTCATGAGCCTTTTTCCTCCTCAGCTCAGGATTTGAAAAAACACTAAGGCTAACATATGACTTTTTTTCCATTTTGGACTCCAAAAAAAAAATGCTCAAACATGACTTTTTAGATGTAAAACAGGCCAAAAATCATGCTAGTGCAGACGATTTGGTCATATTTTGCTTCAAAATGGACTTATGAGCCTTCTTCTCTCAGCTCAGGATTTGAAAAAACACTAAGGCTAACATATGACTTTTTTTCCAAGTTGGACTCCGACAAAAAAAATGCTCAAACATGACTTTTTAGATGTAAAACAGGCCAAAAAACATGCTAGTGCAGACGGTTTGGTCATATTTTGCTTCAAAATGGACTTATGAGCCTTTTTCTCTCAGCTCAGGATTTGAAAAAACACTAAGGCTAACATATGACTTTTTTTCCATTTTGGACAACGAAAAAAATATGCTCAAAACATGACTTTTTAGATGTAAAACTGGCCAAAAAATCATGCTAGTGCAGACGATTTGGTCATATTTTGCTTCAAAATGGATTCATGAGCCTTTTTCTCTCAGCTCAGGATTTGAAAAAACACTAAGGCTAACATATGACTTTTTTTCCAGTTTGGACTCCAAAAAAAAATATGCTCAAACATGACTTTTTAGATGTAAAACAGGCCAAAAATCATGCTAGTGCAGACGATTTGGTCATATTTTGCTTCAAAATGGACTTATGAGCCTTCTTCTCTCAGCTCAGGATTTGAAAAAAACACTAAGGCTAACATATGACTTTTTTTCCAATTAGGACTCCGAAAAAAAATATGTTCAAACATGACTTTTTAGATGTAAAACAGGCCAAATATCATGCTAGTGCAGACGGTTTGGACATATTTTGCTTCAAAATGGACTTATGAGCCTTTTTCTCTCAGCTCAGGGATTTGAAAAAAACACTAAGGTTAACATATGACTTTTTTCCAAAATAGGACCTCCGAGAAAAAATATGATCAAACATGACTTTTTAGATGTTAAACAGGCCAAAAAACATGCTAGTGCAGACGGTTTTGGTCATATTTTGGTTCAAAATGGATTCATGAGCCTTTTTCTCTCAGCTCAGGATTTGAAAAAACACTAAGGCTAACATATGACTTTTTTCCAAGTTAGGACTCCCGAAAAAAAATATGTTCAAACATGACTTTTTAGATGTAAAACAGGCCAAAAAACATGCTAGTGCAGACGGTTTGGACATATTTTGCTTCAAAATGGACTTATGAGCCTTTTTCTCTCAGCTCAGGATTTTGAAAAAACACTAAGGTTAACATATGACTTTTTCCAAATTAGGGACTCCGAGAAAAAATATGATCAAACATGGACTTTTTACATGTAAAACAGGCCAAAAAAACATGCTAGTGCAGACGGTTTGGTCTTTTTTTGTTTCAAAATGGATTCATGAGCCTTTTTTCTCTCAGCTCAGGATTTGAAAAAACACTAAGGTTAACATATGACTTTTTTCCAAATAGGACTCCGAGAAAAAATATGATCAAACATGACTTTTTAGATGTTAAAACAGGCCAAAAAAACATGCTAGTGCAGACGGTTTGGTCATATTTTGGTTCAAAATGGATTCATGAGCCTTTTTCTCTCAGCTCAGGATTTGAAAAAACACTAAGGCTAACATATGACTTTTTTCCAAGTTGGACTCCGACAAAAAAATGCTCAAACATGACTTTTTAGATGTAAAACAGGCCAAAAAACATGCTAGTGCAGACGGTTTGGTCATATTTTGCTTCAAAATGGACTTATGAGCCTTTTTCTCTCAGCTCAGGATTTGAAAAAACACTAAGGCTAACATATGACTTTTTTTCCATTTTGGACAACGAAAAAATATGCTCAAACATGACTTTTTAGATGTAAAACTGGCCAAAAATCATGCTAGTGCAGACGATTTTGGTCATATTTTGCTTCAAAATGGATTCATGAGCCTTTTTCTCCTCAGCTCAGGATTTGAAAAAACACTAAGGCTAACATATGACTTTTTTTCCAGTTTGGACTCCAAAAAAAAATATGCTCAAACATGACTTTTTAGATGTAAAACAGGCCAAAAAACATGCTAGTGCAGACGGTTTGGTCATATTTTGCTTCAAAATGGACTTATGAGCCTTCTTCTCTCAGCTCAGGATTTGAAAAAAACACTAGGCTAACATATGACTTTTTTTCCAATTAGGACTCCGAAAAAAAATATGTTCAAACATGACTTTTTAGATGTAAAACAGGCCAATATCATGCTAGTGCAGGACGGTTTGGACATAATTTTGCTTCAAAATGGACTTATGAGCCTTTTTCTCTCAGCTCAGGATTTGAAAAAACACTAAGGTTAACATATGACTTTTTTCCAAAATAGGACTCCGAGAAAAAATATGATCAAAACATGACTTTTTAGATGTAAAACAGGCCAAAAAACATGCTAGTGCAGACGGTTTGGTCATATTTTGGTTCAAAATGGATTCATGAGCCTTTTTCTCTCAGCTCAGGATTTGAAAAAACACTAAGGCTAACATATTACTTTTTTACCAAGTTGGACTCCGACAAAAAAAATGCTCAAACATGACTTTTTTGATGTAAAACAGGCCAAAAAACATGCGAGTGCAGACGATTTGGTCATATTTTGCTTCAAAATGGACTTATGAGCCTTTTTCTCTCAGCTCAGGATTTGAAAAAACACTAAGGCTAACATATGACTTTTTTTCCAATTAGGACTCCGAAAAAAAAATATGCTCAAACATGACTTTTTAGATGTAAAACAGGCCAAAAATCATGCTAGTGCACACAATTTGGTCATATTTTGCTTCAAAATGGACTTATGAACCTTCTTTCTCTCAGCTCAGGATTTGAAAAAACACTAAGGCTAACATATGACTTTTTTCCAATTTGGACTCCAAAAAAAAATATGCTCAAACATGACTTTTTAGATGTAAAACAGGCCAAAAAACATGCTAGTGCAGACGGTTTGGACATATTTTGCTTCAAAATGGACTTAAGAGCCTTTTTCTCTCAGCTCAGGATTTGAAAAAACACTAAGGTTAACATATGACTTTTTTCCAAATTAGGACTCCGAGAAAAAATATGATCAAACATGACTTTTTAGATGTAAAACAGGCCAAAAAACATGCTAGTGCAGACGGTTTGGTCATATTTTGCTTCAAAATGGACTTATGAGCCTTTTTCTCTCAGCTCAGGATTTGAAAAAACACTAAGGTTAACAT